>JAANYP010004787.1:537688-562722 GCA_020465985.1 Centrapalus pauciflorus | reverse complement strand
GATGTTTTATAGGTCAAAATAGGGTTTTTGCAAAATTACCAAGTTTGGACTAATAAAAGATCAAATTAAAAGCATAAATCTATGATTAGAACCTAGTTGAACTAATGTATGTGATTTGCTACGTTCAAAATGGTTAAAATCTTGGATTTTTGTTGAAAAAGGGGTGTTGGCCTCTCGAATCTGATAATGGTTTCGAATCTGATCATGGGTTTCTCGAATCTATCAATAGATTCGAGATGACCAGATATTCGAATCTGTCCATCAGACTCGAATAGGGTATATTCGAATCTGTCCATCACACTCGAATATGGGCACTTCGAATCTGTTACTCTCGATTCTGTACTTCATTTATTTTGTTGAATTTAAATTTTATTAAACTTGTGAAAATTTAATTGTGTTAGATTTTGTATTTAATCAAATACAAGATAAAACAAATTTGAATTTAAACAACTTTATTGATTTTTAATAATAATCTAACAATTTTATGTATTGTGCAGATATGGCGCTTCGTGCTTTCGTCCCTAAGCACAATATGGTTCTTAATCCAGATAATCATATCCCTGAGGCGCAGGGTTATCGTGAAGTGTTGGACTTCTTAGCTGAATCCAGAATAAGCTACGCTTTGTTTCAGAACATTCCGATTGTAATCTCATATGTGAGGCAGTTCTATGATCACTTACAAGTTGACTGCTCTGTCACCCCGACAGTGCTGAGAACGAGGATCGCAGAGCAACCGTTGGTATTCTCTGGTGATATGCTGCGTCAAGTGTTGCAGCTAGGATCTGAGGAAGAGGAGTCTGGGCCTATTGACTTTCCACTAAGTATTAGGCAAGCGGCTTTTCAACGAATGGGTTACAGTCTAGATGTAACAAAGTCGTCTTATATGAAGAGTGGCCTGATCGGGCAATGGCGATTCTTAGTGCATGTCTTCATGATCTGTTTTGCACCGAAGAAAGCTGGATTTGATTACATTGTATCAAAAATCCAATCAGCAATGATCGCGATGGTGTACAATAAGAAGTTTAGTTTCTCGCAGCTGATTTTCTCAGAATTTATTCATCAAATTACAGCTCCTGAGAGAGAAAGGTTCCTGTTGTATCCGAGGTTCGTGATGATGTTGATACGTCACTTTTTGCCAAGTCTGCCGCCATCGAATGATTCTTTGAGCGTAAATGTAATGGAAAAACGCATATTTGCTGATTGTTCCTCACACCGAGGAAGATTGGCTGTTCCTACTGCTCGTCCGTTGTTTGGAGCTATCTTAGACAGGAACTTTGTGGCACCTGATAATGCCAACTGGGCATGTGAAATAGAAGTGCAACAGCAACAGCAACAGCAACCGCATCAGCAACCGCATCAGACTCGTGCTCGTCCACGTGATCCAAGGCGAAGACAAAGAGATATTACAACTCAGTCTCAGGCGTCTAGGCCTTCTACGAGTCAGCCGGAGCCAGAGGTACAGGAAGCTGGGCCTTCAAGTGCCAATCCAGAAACCGAACAAATAGCCCAAACATTGGAGGAAATATGGGCTTCGGGTCCACATGCAAATGAAGATGTTGCAGCAGCATTGGTGGATGAGCTGCTGAGTCCGCCAGGAGATAATGATGATCTATTTCGTGATGTTGACGAATATGAGCCAGAGGGGGCTGAGGCAGGATTGACATCTTCGGAATCTGAAACCGAATCCGATGAAGTTCATGAGGTGGTAACTACCGAAACTGGAAGTCGTTTTGAGACTTATGGTTCTAGATTGATTGTCAATCAAGGTGGTTCGAGGAGGAGAGAGACCAGGGAATTGGAGGAGTCCGATTATGAAGAAGAAGAGATTGCTACGTTAGTGACGAGGCCACGCGCAAAACGTCATAGATTTATGCAAGGGTCGTCTTCAATCTCGGAAGCACAACCAGAAACCTCTCAAGCCCAAACCCAAGCACCAACCACAGATTCACCATCACCGCCACCTCAGCAACACGAACCCTATATTCCGCCACCATTCAATCCTTCTCCCCTTCAGTCCATTCCATCTATGCCAGAAGCATACAATGAAAATCAAAGATTACTGCAGCTGAAGAGTCGAGTGGATTTTCAGCACGTTCAAATTATGACTCTCACTAAAGCAGTTGGTGAACTCCAAGCACATAACGCTAATCTGGATAAGGAGAATGCTGAGTTGAGAATGATTATTGAAGGTGTAAGAGATGAAAACACTGAGCTTAAATCTTTTGTCACTGACCAATCGTCTGAGATCCGAGCAATGCGGTCCCTCCTAGAGCAGCTTATGAAAAATCTACAAACTCAGGGGGAGACAAGTTGTAAAGATCAGGAAGTTCAGCGAGAAGATGATGATGATGAAGGCAATGATCCCAGTGCAAATAAAGAGATTGAGTCTGTAGATTTTCCTGCAGCTCAAGTTACTCAAATTCAGGGGGAGCCTAGTCAAGGCGAAGGACACAGGGGTGAAGCTAGTTCGTCTAAGGAGCCTACAGACTTTGAAATCAGTGAGATGATTGACGCGCTCATGGATCTTGATGATGATCCACTGGATGTAGGCTTTGATAACGAAGATGAAGAGCTTGAAGAAGGGGAGATTGCGCCAGAGGAGATAGTCGACTGGCGATCAGATGATGAAGTACTTGCTGATGAGGATGATGAAGCTGACGAGATAATTGTGCAGCAGAATCCTATCACAGATACTTATATGATTGATGGACATAACATTGTCGATGCAGATATAGTGAATGTTGCTTTAAATCCTCAGCCATCGACAGAGGAACCTGCAAGAGAGCTAACCAATGAAGAAAAACGAAAGCTATGGTTCAGGGCTGAAGAGAAGGAAGCTGCAATTAAAAGGACAATGAGAGTGCCAGGTACGGGGAAGCTGTCTGAGCGAATTTTAAGCTGGTTCTTTGACAGAGAACTGCAGCTATTCATAATAAAGAGAAAAGACGGGCTTCAGTACATGAGGCGAACCTTAAAGGCGTTCAACTCCTTGCCAAAGATTGAAATTGCAGATTTAGCATGGAATGATCTGATCAATATTGGCAATGATCCCTATGCGGACGTTATCGCAAGAATAATAAGAAAGGAGGGAAGATCGAGGAAATTTGAGCGCCTGAGTCCAAGAGTTGGGAAAAGAGTTGAGGATCCATCACGTATCGACCCTCTAACTGGTAGACCTTGGATGAAGATTCATTATAAGCCAGCCAGGTGTCTTAGGAAGGTACCTCTCAAGCCAATGCCACAAAACATTCTGAAGAATCTGAAGTGGTGGTATGCTGACACAGAAACTGGGGAAGCGGTTATGGAAGACTTAGAAGAAAAGGTTATTCTTAGAGTCTATGACCCGCTTCACCTGGTGAACTTATCTAAAGAAGACTTGCAGATCTTGTATAACTGTAAGATTTCCAGTGACGCACATATGGATGCTGAAGCGAGTAAATATGAAAATGTAGTCAAGGTATGTGTAGAAAAAGGTCTGTATGCTGGTAGTATTTTGAATCAATAATAAACCATGTTCTTAAATCAAATGTGTGAATTATTAGAAGCTATCGTCAAGGGGGAGTCTGTTGGTACATCCCGTGTGACGATAGCAGTCTAAGTTGTCTTACATTGTGATTTTGCATATGTTTGGTATATATATATATTATATATGATTGATGTTTATCAGTGTTTGTATGTTTGAACTTGATGTAATGTATTACAAGAAGTTTAAACATAAAACTCAAAGATAAAATCAATCATAAGGTAATATTATAAGTTTCATCACTTAAGTGTTTAAGTGTATTGGTTAGATTCGAATATGTAAAGGAAGACATTCGAATCTGTGATAGATTCGAATGTATCCTTAGATTCGAATAGGTTAGATTCGAATCTGTCAGATGGACAGATTCGAATGAGGCCTAAGGCCAGATTCGAGGTTGGCCCACAACAGACTCGAATCAGGGTCTATAATTAGGGATAGACTCGAATGATTAGCAGACCTTTGGCAGAATTCGTGAGGAATTAAGCAATAGGCGATCTCGAGTTTATCAGCTAGGTGAGTCCCATTTCGGAGAGAATTAGTACGTAGGATCGTTCGTGTGTCGTTCGTTCAGCGTCTAATAGTCTCCGTGTTTCCGTTGGTTGAGAGTTGTCCGTCTGACCGTCAACGAGGATTCCGCACTCGTTAACGGGTCCGCGTCTAGATAGATCTTGCATTGGTAGACCTTACAGTCATAGTGTCTGTCATAGGCGAATGTTGCAAACATGGAAAGAACTTGAATGGATGCTGAGTCATGGCCAGCATGTTTGACAGTGAAGCACTTGTTTATGATATCGAAGAGAACCCTCCAGTGTGCCTGAAGGTTCTTGGTACGGAAGTCTGATGGCTTGGTTAGTGGACCATCATATCCCAGTGATTTTATTTCATTTAAGGTTTCGAGGTGAGAAGGGATTGGGGAAAAATGAAGGCGGTTTAGGGATAGGCTTCAGGTGGGAGGCGTAGAATATGGCGGATGGCTGCGGTGGTGATTTTTACTGGGACACAGTCGATGGTGGAAGTGAAGTATGGTTCGGCATCTGCTACAAACTTAAGAATGTCAAAGGAAATGCTCTCGGATTCTCGGCGGAGGGTTGATACGTCAAGCTGTCAATTATGTGCAAAGAACTCGACGTACTCGGATTGGGGTAATATGGATTCTTCGGGTAGTTGGGCGTTGTTATTTGGGATTGGGGAATGAGGCATGGTTATGGCAACTGGGGGTTACCTTAGTCCTGTAAAAATGCAGCAAAGCTAGAATAGAAGACTTAAAAGATATGGCATTGATACTAAGTCTGGGATAAGTGTGAAATAGAAACTGAGTGTTCTTTTTAAAGCATTGGGTCTTTATTAGTAGAATGGGAATTCTAATGAATAAAGTCCAAAGTCAATCGTTAAGAGACCAATGTTAGAACAGACATTTTCACTCAAACACAGACCCTAACTCTAACCAATGGTGGACAGGACTGAAATATTTTTGGATTTTTGATTTATAATGAAGGTACAAAAATTGAAAATTTAAAAAATATGCTAAGTGTTGAATTTCGGGTGGGCCGAATTCGGATGAACAGTGCAACCGATTTCTAGTTAAGTCCGAAATCCCAATGATGCATGAATTTGAAAAGAACAGGTCCGAATTCGGATGGGGACCGAATTCGGGTAACAACCGACTTCGGATGCACAGTGAATAAGACTTAGAAAAAATAACTGAAAACTTTGAACATGCTGAGGAGGACCGAATTCGGATGCATAGTGGTCCGAATTCGGTCATGACAGTTGGAAATATTTGAAAATTTTCTAAGTATTTCATCCGAATTCGGGGGTGGTCCGAATTCGGATGGACCGAATTCCAACAGTTAGCAGTTAATGTTCATGCAACATGCTACGTGAACAGTTAAAAAATGACAAAAATGCATGAAAATGTAGATCCTAGTCTAGAAACATGTAGAGAACATTTCATTTAACTACAACAAACTAAAAGAAACAGATTTAAGGTCCTAAAAGTAGAAAAAACCAAAAATACGTAACTATAAAAATTTGAAAATCAAACACTCAAACTAGCAAGTTAAAAGCTAAAATAAAGTTAAAAAAGAGTTACATGGTAGTGCCGTAGTCGGAAAATGCAAGAAAAACGAAGTAAAACGGTGACTCGAGCAGCTTGGATGATCGAAAATGGTGGTTTGGGCGGTGGTGTTGTGCGACGGTGATAGAGAGAAGAAGAAGAGAAAAAGGCTTGAAGAAGAAGGAAAGTGGTTTGACAGCTTGACCCGCCCCTTTTAAAGTAAGCGGGTCGGGTCGGGTTGCTGAGGTTCGTGCCCAAAAGGAAGATGGGCCACCGGGTTTTTACCAAAACAAAAAAAATATGGGCCAAGAAAAAATAAATAAAACAAATTTTTAAGAATTAAAATTTGGCCCAATTAAACAAAGTCTTTTTGTATTTTTCTTTGTACCTAAGATAAGTAAATGCAAAATAAAAATATTTTTTTAATTTTCTTTAAAAACTAAGTTAAGACAAAAATACAATAAAATAAAATAATTTAAAAATGTTTTTGGTTTTTTGATGTATTTAAGATAAATAAATTCTTTTTGTGATTTTCTGACTGATTATATCAAACTTTAAAAACTAAAAATTAACCAACCTAAAATCTAAAATTACAGAGAAGTTAAAAAGAATAAAAATTATAAAGACTAACATCCTAATTATACTCCCCCTCAAATTAACATATATTCTTTTCTTTTTCTTTTTCAGATTAATTTCTTGAACCTTTTCAACCTTAAAGATACAGACAAACCTGGATTAATTTTGCGTCCTACTCAGTGATGAACAATTCATACAACAATTTGTCAGGCTCATTAATTATTAAAGATGTACATAGATAAGAAAATATTGAAATTTAATTTTGTGACACAACCCTTAAATTTAAATAACAGATATTTTCTAAAATAAAGGAATTTCAAACATGATAGTTTGAAATAGAATTATTTTAGACAATGTCTGACATTTAACTAGAAGGTGGGTTCAATATGCCGGTATGGGATACTAAAAACTGAAAACGAGGTTCGTCTAAAGCTTTAGTAAAAATATCTGCAAGTTGATATTCCGTGCCTACAAAATACAACTCAATTGTTCCCTTTTCTACATGATCTTTAATAAAATGATACCTGATATCTATATGTTTTGTTCGAGAGTGCTGCACGGGATTGCAAGAGATGGAAATTGCACTTCGAGAATCGCAGTAAATTAGGATGTTGGTGAGCGAGAATCCATAATCACGTAATTGTATTCTCATCCACAGCACATGAGAGTAACAGCTTGCAGCTGCTACATACTCAAATTCAGCTGTGGATGTTGAAACACAATTCTGCTTTTTGGACGACCAACTCACCGGTCTGTCTCCCAAGAACTGTATTCCACCTGATGTGCTTTTCCTGTCAACTCTTCAACCTGCAAAATCAGCATCTGAAAACGCAGTATGATTGAAATCGGTTCCCTTTGGATACCAGAGACCAAGATCGGGTGTACCCTTAAGATAACGAAAAATGCGTTTTATCACAGTTAGGTGTGATTCTTTCGGGTTGGCCTGAAAACGAGCATAAAGACATGTTGAAAACATTATATCAGGTCTACTAGCAGTCAGATACAGTAAGGATCCTATCGTCCCTCTGTAAGTTGTATTGTCTACACTTTTCCCAGAATGATCGGTGTCTAACTTACAGTTGGAAGCCATGGGAGTTGCGATACTCGTGCAAGAGTCTAACATATACTTCTTGATAATGTCAGGAGTATATTTCGACTAGTTCACAAATATCCCATTTTCAAGTTGTTTGACTTGTAATCCGAGGAAAAAATTCTTTTCCCCCATCATTCTCATCTCGAACCTGGACTCCATTAGGGCTTAAAAATCCTTACAGAAATTACTGTCAGTAGATCCAAATATAATGTCGTCGACATATATTTGCACTAGCATTATGTTCGGGCCTTCCCTTTTTGTGAACAGTGTTGGGTCCACCACACCTTTGCTGAAACCAGCAGAGATAAGAAAGTTAGAGAGACTGTCATACCATGCGCGAGGAGCTTGTTTTAAACCATAGAGGGCTTTGTCTAGCACATAAACATGGTCAGGTTTATGTGCATCAACAAATCCTTGTGGTTGTTCAACGTACACCTCTTCATTAAGTTCACCATTAATAAAGGCTGTCTTGGCGTCCATCTGGTACACTTTGAAGTCTTTGTGTGCCGCGTATGCCAAGAAGATTCTGATAGCTTCAGTCCGTGCAACTGGAGCGAAGGTCTCGTCATAATCTATCCGTTCTTGTTGTCGGTAGCCTTTGGCGACAAGTCTCGCTTTGTTTCCTATCACAATGCCGTTTTCGTCTCGTTTATTCTTGTAGATCCACTTTGTCCCCATAATTGTTCGGTCTTTTGGCTTGGGAACTAACCGCCATACTCGGAGCTGTTCAAACTGGTTGAGCTTTTCTTGCATTGCATCAATCCAGTCTGGGTCATTTAAGGCTTCATCCACACGAGTTGGCTCTATCATACTAAGGAATGATGCGAAGAGACATTCATTAGCAGACGCCCTACGTGTTTGGACACCGGTTGAGACATCACTAATGATTTGATCGGTTGGGTGACTTCAGGTCCATTTTGTCTCGTGTGGAAGGGGTGCACGGGATGGAATCTCAGTGGTGAGAGTGGGAATGGAGGATGTGTAACATCCGGCACTAAACCAGGTTAGCAACAATGACCTAATCTGTATTTAATACCAAATTATAACCTAATCAGTGCTCATTAGAAATTAATCAAGTGATTAACAAGGTTTATTAGAAAATTCAACTCAATTAGAATCAAATTCATCGGTGCGATGAATCGTGAAATCAATTAATCCGATCGATTTATGATATGAGGGATTAATTCAACTATGTACATAATTAAATTATGATTAGTGGCACTAATCATACACTAATACAATTACTTAACATTAATTATGCAAGACTAAAACAATTCATTAAAACAATGCATCCAAAAGTATTTATGAAATTACAATAAAAGGGAAATACAAGAATACATTTCTAAATACTTTTATACAAAAAAAAAATGAAAATAAATGTATAATACATGTATATGGCTGCCTATAGGCCATTTGTTTAAAAGTGCACTCTACCTTTTTCATCCATGCCTTTCATCATTTTAAAGACCAAACACTTTGCCTATAAATAAGACCTCATTTCTCACTTCTTTTCCACACTTCAAACATCAAAAATCTCTCCTTTTCTCCTCTAAAAACCGGATCTATACACACTCACACATCAAAAATCTTTTCATTCAAGTGTTCTTCAAGATATTCAAGAGTTTTTGGTGCAAGTCTTGCAAGGATTTCAATTTCTACTCAAAATCATATTCTAAATACTTCAAAGTAAGTAAATACTAACTTATTTTATCTTATATTTATGTTTATATATGTCTTGCATAATATATATAATCACCAACAACAACAAGTTTCATAAAAACTCAAGTTTATAAGTTTCTAGTTTCTATTTTTAAGTTGTTTCTTTAAATGTGTTTATGAATATATGAACACATTTTAAAAATGTTAATATTATGAAAACATGTGATATATATGTGTTTTATAACTTTTATACAAGTAGTCTTTGAATAAACAACAAGAATCATAAGTTGTTTCAAGTTTATAAACTGCGGATTTTCGGCAGAAAATTTATATCGACTTTGAAAAATCATAACTAATTCATAACTTAACGAAATGAGTTGATTCTTGTCTCAAAAGTTAGATCTATGTCTTAACTATAGATCTGGATGTTTTCATAATTTATTTTGGAGTTTAAGACCTCCAGAAATTTTTTGGGAAACCGATAGTTTGACAGCTCAAAAAAGGCCAACATAGGGTTTTTAACGAGCTTTTTCACCAACCTAAACATCTCGAAAAATGGCTGTTCTTGATTCTAAAATCCATTGTATATGGTAGTTTAATGTCCTAGAAAATCAAAGCCTAAAACGTTTTGTAGCTTGGTCAAAAACAGCCTCAAAGTAGGCCGAAAAACCTCCGAAAAAGCTGGAAAATTATATATATATAAACTTGACGTTTTAAGTGGGTTTTATTTATAAACTTGTAATGTTGGGTGATTTAAGACATAAAAATCTATAAATATACATATTATCATATATTAGAGATATTAAGTCCTTATTATCATTTAGGACTCGGTTAAACACATCCGGTTTCATCACCCATCAAACAACGCAAACTTGCATTTTTGCGCGTATTTTGCCATCACAAGCTCGGTGAATCTTCATAGCCCTATTTTCACTATCTATTGGGGTGGAAATACATTCACTATTTTCATATGGACATCAAAACTGTTTATTTCTTATATGTATTACATGTTTGGATCCATCAGCCCTCTATCATGAACCATTAATTGCATTTATTTGCAAGCGCGAATATATTGTGGATAGATCTATCGGGAGTCATGTCCCCCATTCGGGTTAGTTCGGATCGGCTAACAGCGAGTGCATATATATTCAACACATGGTATTACGTATGGGAATACTGCACAGGGCAAACTCATCTTTAATTAAGCTTTGGTTGCATGATGGTTTATGTAATACATACATGGAAGTTATGATTTTATAAATTCAACTCATCTGATAATGTCCATACAACTGGTCTTTTCACGTAAACCTATGAGCTCAACAACAATTTGTTGACGTATTTTAGCATGTATTTTAAGGTGTTTGAGACATGCACATTTATCGGAAGTATTTCAAGGCTTCCGTTCATCATGTAGTCGCATTATTTTCAAACTCGGAGATTTATTTGCTTCCTTCCGGATAAATTAAATTGTGTATTTAAATTTTAAGAACTACTTACGCTGTATTTTGGTTATGTAAAACAATATTTATATTTGAAGTTAAATTAATGTATTTTTTAAAACGTCCATATAGTGGTCGTTCGTTATGATTATGGTTACGCTTCCGCGACGTCACGCTTCGTTGCCAACCGGGGTAACGGGGTGTGACAGATTGCTATCAGAGCCATAGTTATAGTGAACTAGGTTGTATTAGTACCTAGACTATAACTGTTACAAAACTAAGCTTTCTTCAAGAACTGTGAACACATATATGGACCCTGATGACAATAACATGTCGAACAATATGGTTATTATCCTCTTTGACTCAGAGGATGAATTCTCACCCATGGAACATAGAAGCCAAGGTGACACTGAGGTATACTTTGGATCGGGAACCCACCCAGACTAAATCAATGACGATGTAATGGACTCGGCAAAGCACAAGGAGGGCAATTGTGGCCCTGCAACACAAATTGCTCCACCATCACCACCACATATGCCATCCTACACCCTATTCAGAAGCCATCCCAATGGACCATTAAGGAAGTTCACCCCTAGGAAAAGGGTGTGACAAGCACAACGGGAGTCTATCCGGTACCTACTCATCAGCCAAGCCCGCAACTATAACGATAGGCGAACGTAAGACAGTGGGGATGGATGCCTCACACTCTCCAAGAGTGGAGAAACGAGGAAGGGATCCAAAACCAGTTTGAAGTCGGAACACCATCTTCCTCTCAAGTGCCGACACTTACCCAGAAACCTATGTAACAAACGATGCCCCTGTTAGTGGCAAGGGCCGCCAGAAACGACCTCCAATTTCAACAAAATCCACCAAGAGGTCGGTGAGATCTTTGCAACGATTAAGCAGGAGGCAATACAAACCCTCAATATACCTTGGGACAACCAGAATACCCAAGCGATTCAACAAGACATAATAGACAAATTGTGACAGCGCCTAGCAGAGCGCAAAGCCCGTAATTTAGAACTAACCCAACGACTTAACGCTCTGGAGTACGAGGAAACCCCAGAGGCATCTCATACTTAGTACCCTTCTACCATTTTATAGTATTTATCTAGGCTATACTTTCTGATATATCTTAGGGTAAATAAGGCTTAAGAATTTATCATAAAATTCTGACCATATCATATACAAAGATTAAGTATCAAGAACTTTTATGAGGAATTAAGTTTTAACTACAACTCTGCATAGGAAAAGATAAAGCTGTGACTATCTGCCTAAGAAATTTCAAACCCGTAGGCTTATCCTCTTACCCCATTAGATACCCCTTATGCATTTCTACTATTTGATACTGGTGCTGATAGGAGCTTTATATCCACTAAGTTCACTAAGCAGATAAATTCCATTAAGTGCTACTTATGCTATTGAGGTTGATGACAGTGAGACGCTTAAGACAAATAATATAAGTCGAGGATGCTCCTTAGAATTAGTAGGCCGACTCTTTGAAACAGATTTGATACCCATCAAACTGGGAAGTGTTTACGTGGTCATAGGCATGGATCGGCTACCGAAAATCGTGTGGAAATAGTATGCAACAAGAACACAGTTTATATACCTTTAGCCAATAAGAAGGTCCTTACTGTCCAAGGCAAAGCAAGAAATACCAAAGTAAGCATCATCTCTAGCATTAGGACCCTAAAGTGTTGATAGAGAGGGAGCCAAAGGGAAAGCAGCTCGAAAATATTCTTATTATTTACGGTTACCCCAAAGTTTTTCCAGAACACTTACCTGAACTCCCAACATCGAGGCAAGTCAAATTCAAAAATCGGCCTACTATCAGGTGCGGTACCAGTGGCTCGAGCACCATGCCGAATAGCCCCATCAATAGTGTAAGAATCGTCCAACCAACTGTAGGAGCTCTTAGATAAAAGGTTTATCAAACCGAGTTCCTCGCTTTGGAGGAGCTTCAGTTTTGTTCATAAAGGAGAAGGATGGAACTTTCGTGATGTGCATCAATTACCGAGAGTTAAATAAGCTAAAAGAACCAATACCCACTTCCAAGGATCGATGACTTGTTTGACAAACTCCAAGCATTAATCTTCTATTCGAAGATAGACCTAAGGTCTGGTTATCATCAGGTTAGAGTTCGCAGGAAAGGTATTCCAAAGACAGCTTTCAGATTCTGTTTCGGTCATCGTAAATTCCAATTAATGACGTTTGGATTAACCAGTGCCCCCGACGGTACTCTTGGACCTCATCGGGTGTGCAAACCTTATCTAGGCAAATTCTTGATTGTATTCATGAATGACTTTTAATCTACTCACAAAACAAGGAGGACCACGAGCAAACATTTAAGACTAATTCTAGAGTTGTTGAAGAAGGAACAACTATAAGCCAAGCTTTCTAAGTTTAACTAAGATAGGTGAAATTTCTCGATCACGTGATCAATAGTAAAAGGATCCAAGTCGACCCCGCAAAGATCGAGGCTATCAAGAATTGGTCAACTCTTAGAACCCCCATAGAGATACGACAGTCCTTAAGACTTGCCACTTATTATAGGCAATTATCAAAAATTTCTCAAAGATCACCGGAGCTCTAACAGAACTGACCCGAAAAGACATTAAGTATGATTGGGGCGAGGATCAGGAGACATCATATCAGTTATTAAAGCACAAACTGCGCAGTGCGCTTATTATATCCAAGAGAAGCAAGAAATTTGTAGATTACTGTGACGCTTCACACAATGGGTTGATATAGAAAGATAGGGTCATAGCTTATGCTTTATGAAAACTTAAGGTTCACTAGGTGATTTACACAACGCATGATCTGGATCTTGAAGCAGTAGTCTTTATCCTTGGAGACATTAATTGTAGGGTATGAAGTGTATTGTATTCACAGACCATAAGAGCCTCCAACACATGTTGAACCAGAAAGAGTCGAATACGAAGTAGTACCGTTGGATGGATCTAATAAGTAATTGCAACCGTGAAAATTCATTATTACCTGAGGAAAACTAATGAGCTAAGCCGTTAAGAGTACAAGTGGATAAATAGTTTAGGATAAGGGCTAATAAAAATCGATATTTCTTGAATAGAATCTGATTACTCTGTTTGGTGGAATAAGAAAGCTGGCTATGGATGAAGGACACAAATTAAGATATGTCGTTCACCCCGGATCCGATAAAAAGTATCATGACCTTAAGGAGCTATACAGGTGGCCTATCAGGAAGAATGACATTGCCACATCTGTCAGAAAATTCGTAACATGCTCCAAAGTTAAGATAAAACATCATAAACCATTTGGGTAATAGTCGAACACCTAACAAAATCCGCGCGTTCCTACCAATCAAGAAGAACATCAGGATGAATAAGCTAGTCCAAACGTACCTCAAGGAACTCGTCTCCAGACACGGAGTGCCTATTATAATCATTTCGGAAATGGATAGCTGATCTACATCTAAGTTTTTGGCAATTATTACAGCAAGCTTTGGATATAAACTTAGACATGAAGTACCACATATCACCCTCAGACCGATGGTCAGAATGATAGAACGATCGAAACCCTAGAACACACATTAAGAGCCTATGTAATGGATACTCAATTTCCTTAGTGGAATTATCGTACTACAATAGCTATCACTCAAGTATTGAAGCTGCTCCGTTTGAGGCCCTCTACGGGCAAAAGTGTCGATCACCGATTTATCAGGAAGAAGTGGGAAATGGCCAAATCACTAGCGTTAAGATCATTCACGAAAATACAGAAAAGATAGTACAAATGCGGAACTGACTAAAAGTTCCCCGCAATTGGTAGGAAGTTATGCAGATGTACGGAGAAAATCCCTTGAGATCTAATTAGGAGAACGAGTACCAATGAAAGTCTCGCCATGGAAGGGTGTGATACGATTAGGAAAATAAGGAAAAACTAAACCCTCGATACATTGACAATGCAAAGTCTTAAAGGGAATTGGACTCGTAGCTTATCGTTTAGAGTTACCACCAGAGTTTAGCAGCATGCACAATACCGTCCATGTATCGAATAAGAAGAAGTGTTTGTTAAAGGAGACACTTGTTACCCCCTTGGAAGAGATCCAACTAACTGATAAACTTCGCTTCATCAAAGATCCGGTTGAAATCATGGACCCTAAGGTCAAAGGATTGAAGCACGGTTGTATACCCATCCTCAAGGTCAGATGGAATTCTAGACATGAACCGGAATTCACTAGGGCATGCAAAGGCCAGTTTAAGCAAAGATACTCTCATCTCCTCTTAAGTAACAATACCCCTGAGGAAACAAGATAAAATTTCGGGAAGAAATTCCCTTAACAGGGGGAGACTGTAACATCCGACACTAAACCAGGTTAGCAACAATGAACTAATCTGTATTTAATAGCCAATTATAACCAAATCAGTGGTCATTAGAAATTAATCAAGTGATTAACAAGGTTTATTAGAAAATTCAACTCAATTAGAATCAAATTCATCGGTGCGATGAATCGGGAAATCAATTAATCCGATCTATTTACGATATGAGGGATTAATTCAACTAAGTACATAATTAAATTATGATTAGTGACACTAATCATACACTAATACAATTACTTAACATTAATTATGCAAGACTAAAACAATTCATTAAAACAATGCATCCAAAAGTATTTATGAAATTACAATAAAAGGGAAATACAAGAATACATTTCTAAATACTTTTATACAAAAAAAAATGAAAATACATGTATAATACATGTATATGGCTGCCTATAGGCCATGTGTGTATTAGAGTTTGACTTCCATTTTTTTAATAATACTTTAAACACAATCATTTTGTTTAAAAGTGCACTCTACCTTTTTCATCAATGCCTTTCATCATTTGAAAGACCAAACACTTTGCCTATAAATAAGACCTCATTTCTTACTTCTTTTCCACACTTCAAACATCAAAAATCTCTCCTTTTCTCTTCTAAAAACCGGATCTACACACACACACATCAAAAATCTTTTCATTCAAGTGTCTTCAAGTGTTCTTCAAGATATTCAAGAGTTTTTGGTGCAAGTCTTGCAAGGATTTCAATTTCTACTCAAAATCATATTCTAAATACTTCAAAGTAAGTAAATACTAACTTATTTCATCTTATATTTATGTTTATATAAGTCTTGCATAATATATATAATCACCAACAACAACAAGTTTCATAAAAACTCAAGTTTATAAGTTTCTAGTTTTTATTTTTAAGTTGTTTCTTTAAATGTGTTTATGAATATATGAACAGATTATAAAAATGTTAATATTATGAAAACATGTTATATATATGTGTTTTATAACTTTTATAACTTTTATACAAGTAGTCTCTGAATAAACAACAAGAATCATAAGTTGTTTCAAGTTTATAAACTGCGGATTTTCGGCAGAAAATTTATATCGACTTTGAAAAATCATAACTAATTCATAACTTAACGAAATGAGTTGATTCTTGTCTCAAACGTTAGATCTATGTCTTAGCTATAGATCTGGAAGTTTTCATAATTTATTTTGGAGTTTAAGACATCCAGAAATTATTTGGGAAACCGAAAGTTTGACAGCTCAAAAATGGCCAACATAGGGTTTTTAACGAACTTTTTCACCAACCTAAACATCTCAAAAAATGGCCGTTCTTGATTCTAAAAATCCTTTGTATATATTAGTTTAATCTCCTAGAAAACCAAAGCCTAAAACGTTTTGGAGCTTGGTCAAAAAAAGCATCAAAGTAGGCCGAAAAACCTCCGAAAAAGATGGAAAATTATATATATATATATATATATATATATATATATATATATATATATATATATATATATATATATATATATATATATATATATATATATATAAACTTGACGTTTTAAGTGGGTTTTATTTATAAACTTGTAATGTTGGGTGATTTAAGACATAAAAATCTATAAATATACATATTATCATATATTAGAGATATTAAGTCCTTATTATCATTTAGGACTCGGTTAAACACATCCGGTTTCATCACCCATCAAACAACGCAAACTTGCATTTTTTCGCGTATTTTGCCATCACAAGCTCGGTGAGTCTTCATAGCCCCTATTTTCACTATCTATTGGGGTGGAAATAGATGCACTGTTTTCATATGGACATCAAAACTGTTTAATTCTTATATGTATTACATGTTTGGATCCATCAGCCCTCAATCATGAACCGTTAATTGCATTTATTTGCAAGCGCGAATATACTGTGGATAGATCTATCAGGAGTCATGTCCACCATTCGGGTTAGTTCGGGTCGGCTAACAGCGAGTGCATATATATTCAACACACGGTATTACGTATGGGAATACTGCACAGGGCAAACTCATCTTTAATTAAGCTTCGGTTGCATGATGGTTTATGTAATACATACACGGAAGTTATGATTTTATAAATTCAACTCATCTGATAATGTCCATACAACTGGTCTTTTTGCGTAAACCTATGAGCTCACCAACAATTTGTTGACGTATTTTAGCATGTATTGTAAGGTGTTTGAGACATGCACATTTATCGGAAGTATTCCAAGGTTTCCGTTCATTATGGAGTCGCATTATTTTCAAACTCGGAGATTTACTTGCTTCCTTCCGGATAAACTAAATTGTGTATTTATATTTTAAGAACTACTTACGCTGTATTTTGGTTATGTAAAACAATATTTATATTTGAAGTTAAATTAATGTATTTTTGAAAACGTCCATATAGTGGTCGTTCGTTATGATTATGGTTACGCTTCTGTGACGTCACGCTTCGTTGCCAACTGGGGTAACGGGGTGTGACAGGATGTTTCATGGTCAATGGTTTCTAGTGATGGTACCACTTGTTTCGGTTCGGGTTCAGAATGTTCAGGTTAAGGAAGGATGTTTGGCATGAAATGCGTGGATATTTCTGGAGTAGATTCAACTGCAAATGTATCAGTAGATGATGTTGATGGATGTGGGTATGAAGTGGATGAAGATGGATCAGATAGAATTTGTGGTGCAGTTGAATTGTAGGATGTATTACCTATAGTAGGAGAAACATTAGAAACATTAGAACTAGGACCAAAAAATTCTACATAAAAAGGATCAAATAAATTAGCTAAAACAGAAGGTGAAAAAGAAGTAGATTGAGAAGAAGAGTCTCTAGACATTGGTGTAATGCGTGGTCCTGAATGATCAACTTCGGGTGCCAGTTCAGCCAATTCATCATGTGAGACCCAAGATTTCTTAAAGGTCTTAAGTCTAGGCCCAGTAGCAACGCAATATCAATCATGAAACTAAGATAAAATTAACAGTGCGAAATTAAAGTTAATTAGAAACAGAGACAATTTTAAGTAATAGGGACAGACTTCTAGACTATTACATCAAAGCACAAAATATAGACTAGCCCCGAACCCCAAAGCTCTATCTTTAATCAAGTACCAAGGTGTTGAAACAGGTTCTAAAACACTTCAAGCTCTTTCAAAGTCCCGACCTATGAACTACGTCCAGCCAATCCTTTGCCTTTACCTGAAAAATAATGCAACAACGGGGTAAGCTTATTTGCTTAGTGAGAATGTAGAATTTCACATTTAACATGCAATTATGAACGCGGAAGCACATGCACTGCACTCGGCTCATGCACGGCTCAGCTCTATTGCTTATGCACTGCACTAGGCTCATGCACAGCTCAATCTCGAAGGGACATTGGCCAATTAATGCTCTTTTGATGCACGACTTTGCTCAGCTCCCAGTTATAAAACTGTTGTTGCTCTTGAGACTTTTAGACAAATTCATAAGGAATGCTCGGATGATGATAACTCCATACACACGCATCATTAGTGGGGATCAGCCACGTACTGGGCTAGCTACCAGTAATTGCTATATGGGTATCATCAGAATGCTCAGCTCTAGCTACCCTCTGTGCTTTCATCACATAAATCAGAACATCATAAGCCTAACATTAACCCAACACTGAGCAATAGTGGTGGTGTTAAGCTTAACAATCAAATGACTCGTCAATGAAATAGAACTAAAGAATAAATGCTCGCTCAACAAATCATAGTAAATATTATGATATTATCAATAAGCTAAGATCAGAATGCCAATAAAATCAGGATCATGCAACAAAAGTCTCAATTCACATAATTTGCAGTTAAAGTAAAATCTACAACTCACACTTACTGGTTATTTTCACTTTCTGGCTCTGACTTTGTTGCTCACAATCTGTAGTGGATTAGAACCACTATCTGACTTATATCAGACTTTCAGATGCTTGCCATTTTGCTTGTTGCTCAATCTGTTAATCATATCATTTCTGATATTTATTAGTCTTTGAATCATCTGAATAATATATTCAGTGTTCGCTCGTTGGTCTTTAATCTCAAAGTCTCATATCTTGATTATATTATCATCAATCTCGTTAGAATCTTTCTTAGCTTTCATTTGCTCAGTATAATTCTTAAGAAAGCGTGTCTAATCATGTCATACACTTATTTGATGTTTATATGCTCATAAAGTCGCATTTTGGAATATGATCATGCATATATATTCATATGATTTCTAATTGATAGTATTTCTTAACTTTATAGATCTTGATTTCAATGACTGATCATTCATATTCTTTGTTAATTAATATTCTCAAAAGATCAGTGTATATATATATATATATATATATATATATATATATATATATATATATATATATATATATATATATATATATATATATATATATATATATATATATATATATATATATATATATATATTATCATATATATATATATATATATAATCATTAAGCTAATTACTTTGTTAATCTATGTGTTGTCTATGTGTTTTTATTCAAGATATTCGAATTTAAGGAATGGGATTCGAATTTATATAATAAATTCGAATTTAAGGAATGGGTTCGATAATCAGATAATAAGTTGGGCCAAAAGTTAGGTTGTTACAGAATGGGCTCCACCACGCACAAACTTCATCCCCGAAGTTAGCTATGTTCGAACAGACTTGGGTAGATAGCTTTTACGATATCTCTTAATTCCCAAGACTGATGCGAACCTTTGTGGTGTTTCCACTAAACGAGCACCATCTGTATTTCATGATTTATGCTTCTTTGAGATTCACAAGTACAAGAAACTCAAATTTCTCCTCAGAGTTCATATTTAATTCAATGTTTCGCTATTATGTAATTGTCGTTGATCATTTAGGAATTCGGATCATCAGTTATATATTTACTTTGTGGACTTTTGAGATTTAATTTTATATCTCATTCAATTCGGCTAACATCTTTATATATTAGTTAGCTCATATCTCTTTTCATTTGTTCTTTAAATAGTTACAGAGCTTTTCGGGAGTCTAATATCTGTATTTTATGTTTCTTTTATTGATGATGTTACAATCATCAATCACATAGCCGATTTTTGATTTGTGCTGACTTGTTATGAAGACTTATACTTTTCTTTGCTCTGACAAACAAATGGAATCAATCCTTTGGCGCACAACCGGAGCCAACTCTTCGTGTAACGACTCCACCTCACCTACCTTGGTCTCCAATTGCGCTGCCATATCCGCCAAATCCTTTACATAAGCAGCCTCTCGAGAAGCAAAACCTTCCAAGATGATCGAGTGTTTAGAAGCCAAGAAATGAGAGATTGAGGCAAAATGTTGAATTGCTGCATTTAAAACTCACCGAACAAAACAGGAGTTCGAACAGAGAATCAAAAATTTGGAGTTACAATCGACCACATCTTCTTTGCAACGGTTTCAGCAGTTGATGGATATTTCAGGCAAATCCAACATGATCAAGAACTTGAAGAGATCATACGCTTTCAAATCTTCCAGCGAATAGGAATATTAACGACATGGAAAACAAATGCTATACAGAATCGAATTCTAAGGAAATGATTTTGATAGACTCAAAAATTTACTTAAGCTTTCTCGGTGTGATTCGTTAGACATGACGTCAGATTCTGTTATTGAAGTCAGGTCTCGAGTTACCAGGGTTCCAAAAACCGTCTCCACGACCATTTTCATCATCTTCTACTTTATCATCATCTCCTTCCTCTATTAGTTCACTGTGCAATTCGGTCAAGAGGGCTTTGACAAAGCAATAGCCTTTGGTTCTGTTTAATTATATGTATAGACTTATGTTTGACTTTTCAGTGGTGAATTTCTGAATTTAAAATTACTTTACTCTTTTTGGTAGAAACTATTATTTAATGCACAATTAAGTGGAATAGGAATTCCATATTAGATATCTCACTAGTCTCGCGTCGACATAATGAGAATCCATTATTTCATTTATTTTGACATATACGGGCATTTCATTGGCCATTTATGACCAATCGCTTGACTTTACAAAATTTCAGTTTATTCCCTTGCAACTCTCGCTTGGTGCCTCGGAATTCTTTGATTTCAATTCAAGTTGTCATTCGGTGCTTGACAATTTGGTTCAAAGGATCATCTTCTCATTGATTTTTGTTTGAATCAGCAACTTCTACCTCTGTCTCATTATAAGACACGTTGTAATCATTCTGATTACAAGGACTTACGAAGTAGCTTGTGTTTAAGATTATATTTTGATTTCTTAGAGCTTTTGAATCATACACGATTCAGATTACAATACCTATATTGGTTTATAGGTATAATTTCTGATTGGAAATATATTTGTATAGTATCTTCAACTGATACAACCCATATGTCATCCGCATTATTCGCTATCAATGATAGGGTTGTACAGTTAACTCAATACTTACTTTGGAATTGAAATTCAGATTATAACGGAATTAAATTATTTAATCATATAAGAAAGTTATTATTAGTTACCATTGTGGTCTTTTGGCGTTTCTGGTGTCTCCTCGGCATCCTCAGCAGTTATATGGAAAGCTCGCGCCTTAGCTGTAGGTATCATTGTAGGACTCTGTTGGATTGCTCTGCCAACTGGTTGTTCAGGATTAGTAATCATGCGTGCATTTGGGCAATGCTTGGCATAATGTCCTCGCACACCACAGTTGTAGCATATGTCGTTTCTTTCTGGGCACTCATCGCTTCCATGTCCAATCTGTTTACAAGTGTAACACGTCACATCTCTAGGGTTGCAGCATCTGCTATGAAATTTGTTACAGCGTTTACACGGTCGTGCTCCTGACTGTATGGAATATACTCTAGTCTTCTGAGGTGTAGAGGATGCTTGTGACTGCTGCTGACTGGACTTGGATGAACCGAAGAATCTACTGGATTTCTGTTTCTTAGGTGGAGATGGACATGTAGGACTTATAGCCATCATAACAGGTTCACAACTAGAATCTGTAAATTCTCGTTCCACCATCCTTGCTGCGTCCACAATACTGAGATACGTTTTGAATTTTATGCTACTCATTTGTCTTCTATATGTTGGATTCAGACCCAGTCTGAATCGGTTTATCTTACGCTCATCCGTTGCTACTTGATATGACGAGTAGCCGCAAAGTCTCGAGAACTCATGCCTGTATTCATCAACAGTCTTAGTTCCTTGTTTCAATTGCATCAACTGCATCTCGAGTTCGTCTTGTTTCTCAGTTGGGCAGTATTTGGCGTTGAACATCTCCAAGAACTGCTCCCAGTCCAATGTCGTAATTGCTTCCTCACCATACATGCTCCTTTGTGTTTTCCACCAGGCTCTAGCAGCTCCGACGAACAGTGCTGCAGCAAATTTAACTCTATTGCTGTCCAGACATTCTGAGATACTGAAGATCTCTTCAGTATGACTTATCCAATCTAACGCTTGTATTGGATTTACTGTGCCTTCAAACGTCATAGCACCACTCGCTTTGAAGTCTTTAAATCTACAGCCTTTTGGCTGCACAACTCGCTGATTGTCATGCGCATTATCAGAATCGGATTCGCTTGACTGTTCAGTTTGTTTCTTTTTTTGTTTATTTCTCTTTTCAGTTTTCTTTATTGATTCAATTTGCTCTAGCATAAACTTGTTTTGTTGCTCATTATTCTTGGTAATTAGTTGTTGCATCATTTCCAGGACTTGCTCTGGGGTCATGCCACCTGATGGTCTACCTTCTCCAGACATTATTCTGAAATTCAAATCACTAAATATTTAGCTGATTAATCTAGCACATTGTACCCTTTCATGCCCCATCCTACTAGTCTCTGAAACCTATCTTAGTTCAAGCCATCCTGTCATGATTGATACTATAGCATTGCACAAGTTTGAGATCATGTATTACACGTAATACAATGATTCACTCAAACTATTGCTCTGATACCATCCTGTGAGACCCAAGATTTCTCAAAGGTCTTAAGTCTAGGCCCAGTAGCAACGCAATATCAATCATGAAACTAAGATAAAATTAACAGTGCGGAATTAAAGTTAATTAGAAACAGAGACAATTTTAAGTAATAGGGACAGACTTCGAGACTATTACATCAAAGCACAAAATATAGACTAGCCCCGAACCCCAAAGCTCTATCTTTAATCAAGTACCAAGGTGTTGAAACAGGTTCTAAAGCACTTCAAGCTCTTTCAAAGTCCTGGCCTATGAACTAGGTCCAGCCAATCCTTTGCCTTTACCTGAAAAATAATGCAACAACGGGGTAAGCTTATTTTCTTAGTGAGAATGTAGAATTTCACATTTAACATGCAATTATGAACGCGGAAGCACATGCACTGCACTCGGCTCATGCACGGCTCAGCTCTATTGCTTATGCACTGCACTAGGCTCATGCACAGCTCAATCTCGAAGGGACATTGGCCAATTAATGCTCTTTTGATGCGCGACTTTGCTCAGCTCCAAGGTTATAAAACTGTTGTTGCTCTTGGGACTTTTAGACAAATTCATAAGGAATGCTCGGATGATGATAACTCCATACACACGCATCATTAGTGGGGATCAGCCACGTACTGGGCTAGCTACCAGTAATTGCTATATGGGTATCATCAGAATGCTCAGCTCTAGCTACTCTCTGTGCTTTCATCACGTAAATCAGCACATCATAAGCCTAACATTAACCCAACACTAACCAATAGTGATGGAGTTAAGCTTAACAATCAAAAGACTCGTCAATGAAATAGAAACTAGAAGAATAAATGATCTGCTCAACAATTCATAGTAATTATGGCAATTTATCGATATGCACAATAAGATCAGAATACCAATAAAATCAGGATCATGCAACAAAAGTCTCAATTCACATAATTTGTAGTTAAAGTAAAATCTACAACTCACAGTTACTGGTTATTTGCACTTTCTGGCTCTGGCTCTGTTGCTCACAATCTGTAGTGGATTAGAACCACTATCTGACTTATATCAGACTTTCAGATGCTTGCCATTTTGCTTGTTGCTCAATCTGTTAATCATATCATTTCTGATATTAGCCTTTGAATCATCTGAATAATATATTCAGTGTTCGCTCGTTGGTCTTTAATCTCAAAGTCTCATATCTTGATTATATTATCTTCAATCTCTTTAGAATCTTTCTTAGCCTTCATTTGCTCAGTATAATTCTTAAGAAAGCATGTCTAATCATGTCATACACTTATTTGATGTTTATATGCTCATAAAATTGCATTTTGGAATATGATCATGCATATATATTCATATGATTTCTAATTGATAGTACTTCTTAACTTTATAGATCTTGATTTCAATGACTGATCATTCATATTCTTGGTTAATTAATATTCTCAAAAGATCAGTGTATATATATATATATATATATATATATATATATATATATATATATATATATATATATATATATATAATCATTAAGCTAATTACTTTGTTAATCTATGTGTTGTCTATGTGTTTTTATTCAAGATATTCGAATTTAGGGAATGGATTCGAATTTATATAATAAATTCGAATAATTTGCTTAAATTCGAACATCAAATTCGAATATATGATAAAATCGAATTCATCAAATTCGAATATAGAGTCAAATTCGAATCCTAATTCGAATTTAGGATTAAATTCGAAACCTAATTCGAATTTAGTGACCAAATTCGAAGCACATTCGAATTTAAGGTTCAAATTCGAATCCATATTCGAATTTAGCAACAAAATCGAGTTTGTTCATGCATTTCGAGTTTGTTCTTGGCATCTCGAATTTGTTCATCTTTTATAGTTTTAAATCATACATTTCTAAGTCTAAAATCACCAATATGTTAAGTATTAAGCCTAGGTTCACTTATATTATACATAATCTATCAAACTCTAGCTAAAAATAGTTTTAATCTCATGAAAATTGATAGATTCGAATTTATATCTTCAAAACCGAAAATATAGAAACTTCAAACGTAAATTCTTACCTCAAATTCGTATGTAATCATACATGCAACGATAGATTGTTGTAGTACTCTTCGTGACCATTCCGATGATGTATAAATCTTGATAATCGGCCGATCGGTTTAAGAGAAAACTTAGAGAGAAGTAGAGAGAGTAGAGAGAGTAGAGAGAGAAAGGTTAGAGAGAGAGTAGATTATGTTATAATGAACTTTTAATTCCGTTTATATACTTCAACTAGTTACGTTTGCTACTTAACCCACTATTATTTTTTTTTTGTATCTTATATCTCTTTTATTTAATTATCTTTAATAATTATTAAATCATAATTCAAATATTTATATAATTTAATTAAATATTTCAAAACTTAATTAAATAATAATTCTAATAATGTAATAAAATTACATTATTGGTTCG
>JAANYP010004787.1:521167-536201 GCA_020465985.1 Centrapalus pauciflorus | reverse complement strand
GAGCGCATCGACCTTATCTCGGCTGACTGATCGCAAACAAAGGCCTTCAGCTCTAAGTTCTCTTCCTGAACTGTGTCCACTATCTTCTTTAGATCGGCATTATGAGTCTGAATCTCGCCGACTGCCTTTGTTAGGCCTAAGATTTGGATATTTTGGAAATCGACTCGCGCTTTGAGATGCTGAAACCTTTGATTGTCGGCGTATGAGGATGAGGTTGATGGGATGGACTGAATTGGAGTTGGAGTGATTGGTGATGGAATATAAGGATCATCGTGAGGTGGTGGTGGTGGAATGTTGGTTTGAGGTTCTTGTTCTTGAGGTTGAGGGTTTTGAGATTGAGGAGTTTCTGGTTGTTCTGCGGAGACTGACGAGGATCCTTGCATGAACCTGTGACGTTTGGCCCGTTGCCTCGTCACAAGTTGAGAAACTACGTCTTCTTCGAAATCAGACTCCTCCGATTCTCTAGACTCTCGCCTCCTCGAAGCACCTTCATTAATAATCAATCTTGAACCATAGGTTCCAATTTGAATATGAGGATCTGTCGACACTGATTCTGGAGCTTCAACTTCAATCTCCTCCATCTCTTCTGACTCAGTTGCTGAAGATGACAAAACGTTATCAGCCTGCTCTGGCTCATAATTCTCAACATCCCTCAGCACATCTTCTTCTCCTTCTGGAGGCTCAAGTAATTCTCCCACTAATGCAGCAGCTATATCTTCATTTGCATGTGGACCCGCCTCCCAAATTTCATTTAGTGTTTGGCACAATTGATCAGCTTCATTTGGGACAGATGACGGCCCGGCTTCCTGCATTTCTGGTTGCTGACTCGTAGAAGGCCTAGACTCCTGAGTCTGACTTGCAGTATCTCTTTGTCTTCGCCTTGGATCTCGGGGACGAACACGAGGCTGTTGTACTGGACGTTGCTGTTGTTGCTGTGGTTGGACATCAACTACCCCTGCCCAGTTGGCATTACTCGGGGCTTGAAATTCCCTATCCAGAATGGCACCAAATAGTGGACGTGCTTCCGGAACTGCTAACCTTCCTCGGTGTGAGGAACAGTCAGAATAGATACGCTTCTCCATAACATTGACGGTCAATGCATCATCAGATTGTGGCAGCTCAGGCAAGAAGTGCCTTATCAACATCATTACAAACCTCGGATACAAAAGGAACCTTTCTCTCTCAGGAGCCGTGATTTGATGGATAAATTCCGAGAAAATCAGCTGCGAGAAACTAAACTTCTTATTGTATACCATCGCGATCATTGCTGATTGGATTTTTGATACTATATAATCAAAACCAGCTTTCTTAGGCGCAAAACAGATCATAAACACATGGACCAAGAAACGCCATTGTCCTATCAACCCGCTTTTCATATATGAAGATTTTGTAACGTCCAAGCTGTATCCCATTCTCAAAAAAGCTGCTTGCCTAATACTTAAAGGAAAGTCTGTAGGCCCGTCTTCTTGTTCTAGGGAACCCAACTGCAGCACTTGTCTCAAAATATCAGCGGAGAAAACCAAAGGTTGTCCGGCAATTCTAGTTCTTAACACTGTCGGGGTGACAGTGCAGTCCACCTGCAAGTGATCGTAAAATTGACGTACATAGGATATCACAATCGGAATGTTTTCATACAACACATAACTTATTCTAGATTCCGCCAGAAAATCTAAAACTTCTCGCAATCCCTGCGCCTCAGGGATGTTATGGGCAGGATTCAGTACCATATTGTGCTTGGGAACAAAAGCACGAAGCTCCATATCTGCACAATACATAAAATTGTTAGATTATTATTAAAAATCAATAAACTTGTTTTAATATTCAAATTTGTTTTATCTTGTATTTGATTAAATACAAAATCTAACACAATTAAATTTCCACAAGTTTAATAAAATTTAAATTCAACAAAATAAATGAAGTACAGATTCGAGAGTAACAGATTCGAAGTGCCCATATTCGAATGTAATGGACAGATTCGAATATACCCTATTCGAGTCTGATGGACAGATTCGAATATACCCTATTCGAGTCTGATGGACAGATTCGAATATCTGGTCATCTCGAATCTATTGATAGATTCGAGAAACCCATGATCAGATTCGAATGTCCATTATCAGATTCGAAAGGCCGACACCCCTTTTTCAACAAAAATCCAAGATTTTAACCATTTTGAACTAGGTAAATCACATATTTTAGTTCAACTAAGTTCTAATCACTGATTTATGCCTTTAATTTGATATTTTATAGGTCCTAACTTAGTTATTTATGAATAACCCTATTTTGACCAATAAAACATCAAAATGTGATGTTTAAGCCCAAATTTGTGTATTAAACCACCAAAATCTTGTACAATCATGTTGCTTATACCTAGATTTGAAAGTAGAATCGACCACAAAAGCTTTAGAATCGACGAAATGTCGTTTAGTAGAAATACGATAGACTCGAGAATAGATTCGAGATCGCCAGTGACAGATTCGAGAAATCAGATTCGAGAACAGTGAGAAGTAAATGCCTTCACTGTGGACCTTTATATACTAACTACCTTCGAGTCTATGTGTAGATTCGAGTCTACTGACAGATTCGAGAACTTCAAATTCGAGTCTGTCTTAGATTCGAAGCTACAAACACTTAGAAAAATTTCGGAAATTTTGAAATAATTTCAACTATTTCCAACTATTTTCTACTGTGTAGTGTAACCAGATAAACTATGCCAAATCTTTTACCCTAAGCTCAGATATTTCACGCATTGTATATTTTATCCAACTTTGAATGCACCCTCAGTAACTTTTGACCTTTTACCTAAGTAAAAACTAAACTATACGAAAATAAAATAAAATAAACTAAGGTAAAAATAAAATAAAATAAAATAAAATTTTGACTAAAAAAATTTAATCTAGACTTAAGTTATAATAATAAATTTACAAGCTAAGCTAAATACCAAACAACATATTTTTGGTGAGTATAGTCTAAGAAAGGTTCAATCAGATAGCGATGTCCGATACTAACTTTCAGTACTTAAACTTTCACTCTTAGGAATTTTTTGAATTCCTTTGATTGTTTGTCGTGACATACCCACTTAGCCGATTGTTGGTATTTTACCCTGTTAAACACTCTACATTTCGGAATATCCCTTGGCCTTTTTATTTATCAGGAAATTATCTTACGTGACTCAGACATAGACATACTTTTATGATCAAGGCACACAGACAAAATTCTAACTTGTTGGTATTTGCAAACTTTCTTTTAAAGACAAACATCGGACACAGGTCTGTATTCTCATACAACAAAGTGTCTTAGTTCGACTTAAGGTTTAACTTTAAAGTTAGCAGATAGCGGTGACAGGTCTGTACTGACGTACAACAAAGCGACATGTCTGCTAACCCGAATCTAAACAGAGACAACAGGTCTGTACTTACGTACAACAGAGTTGCATGTTTTCGACTCTCAGTTTTTCATGATATTTCTATTCTTTCCATTTTCAGACGTATTTGATGTTGCTATACATCCCCAGAAAGTTTGCATACCTCATTTAGACTCAATGTTTGTATGTCTTGTACATAAAAATTAAGACCGATTGGTCATACATCTAAGCTAGTGACACGTTTGACTTTTTCTAGAATATTTTATTAGCCTTTAGATACCCTATATGTATTATGCCTACCAACACATCAAACTAAATAAAGTATAACACTTAGGATTTAGTTGCATTATGTGTGAAAGCCTAAACACTTAGAGTCTGTAACGACGGTGCTAATTTTCGTCACTTTGTACCTATGTATCTAAGACTTAACTCCTTTTCTGATATTCTCTTTTTTTGTATTTTTGTAATTTTCTCTCTTTTTTCTTTTGTTTTTCATAGCAAAACGCATTAAACTAAGCTAATCTACTAACTTACTAAAAATAGAAACTTACTAAAAATAGAAACTTTCCTAAATTAGAAACTTTCCTAAATTAGCAGACTACAGTAAAAAGAAAGAAATATAACAACTATAAAAGGAAATAAAATACTACTAAGGTCAATTTACTCTGGGTTGCGCATTCCATTAAGTTGAATTAAATACTCAAATCGTGACTTATCAAACGCTTTGGTAAATAAATCAGCATTATTATCTTCAGTCGCCACCTTTACCAGTTTGATTAAATTCTTTTCAGCACAATCACGAATAAAATGATGCCTTATGTCTATGTGCTTTGTTTTACTGTGTTTAACTGGATTATTTGTTATCGCAATAGTAGATTGATTGTCTATCCTAATTGGAGTTTGAGTGTAAGCCAAACCGTAATCCCGCAATTGTTGTTGTATCCACAGAACCTGTGAACAGCAACTACCAGCAGCAACATACTCGGCCTCGCACGTTGACACGGCTACCGATGTTTGTTTCTTGCATTGCCAGGACACCAATCTCCCTCCTAGGAACTGACAACCTCCAGTTGTAGATTTGCGCGTCAAGCTGCATCCTCCGTAGTCAGAATCTGTGAACGCCTCCAACTCTAGATCTCCCTCCGCGTGATACCAAAGTCCCAGCTTCGGTTTCGACTTGAGGTATCGTAGAATCCGCTTCACAGCTTTCATATGCATCTCCTTCGGATTCGCTTGAAACCTAGCACAAATACACACAGCAAACATAATGTCAGGTCTTGAAGCAGTTAAATACATAAGTGATCCAATCATGGCCCGATATAACGTCGGATCCACATCGGTATCACTTTCAGTACCCGGCCCGAGATTGTGATTCACTTGAATCGGCGTGCTGAAATGGGCAGTCAACTTTGTTCCTTCCATCCCAAACCGTTCCAATATGTCATAGACATACTTGGTCTGATGGATAAACATGCCTTCCTTCTTCTGGTCAACTTGTAACCCCAAAAAGAAATTCAACTCCCCCATAGCACTCATCTCGAACTTAGACTTCATTACCTTCTCAAAATCTTTGCACATCTGTTCGTCTGATGATCCAAAAATGATATCATCTACGTACACTTGTACCAAGATAAAATGATCTCCCTTTCTCTTCACAAATAGAGTACTATCTATCCTACCCCTCTCAAAGCCATTTTCTAAAAGATGGTTGGATAGAGTCTCATACCATGCCCTAGGTGCCTGATGTAATCCATAAAGAGCCTTATCTAATCGATATACTCTATCAGGATATTTAGGATCTGTAAACCCGGGCGGTTGTTCTACATACACCAACTCCTTCACTTTCCCATACAGGAAAGCACTCTTAACATCTAACTGATATACCTTAAATCCCTTGAAGGAGGCAAAAGCTAAAAACAACCTAATTGCTTCTAACCTTGCTACTGGTGCAAACACTTCGTTGTAATCGATTCCCTCCTCTTGGTTGAAACCCTTTACAACTAATCTCGCCTTGTTGCGCGTGACTATACCCCGATCGTCTCTCTTGCACTTAAAAACCCATTTGGTTCCTATTGCAATCTCCCCTCGAGGTAACGGAACTAACTCCCACACTTCTAGTTTCCTAAATTGTGAAAGTTCTTCCTGCATCGCTTCAACCCAGGAATTGTCCTTAAGTGCCATTTGCACATTTTTGGGCTCTACTTGCGATATGAAACACGAATATAGACATGTGTGATATGCCTCGGAGTCGTTTATCATCGACAACAACATAGTGTTGTTATTTACACTACTCCGAGTCCTCACACCCTCGTTAGGATTTCCTATGATGCTATCTATAGGATGGTTCTTGTTAATCCTAGAGGTCTCTATTTCGTCTACCCTTAGATTATCTCCTAAGTTGGATCCTATTTCACCTAAAGGGGGAACAGGCTCAGCTTCCACATTTTCTTCCTCACGGACGTTTTCCTCAGAGGCAGAACTTGATGCTTGAGTCTGATTCTCAGTGTTAGGTTCTTCTGGATTAGCAACTTCTGGAGACCCATCTACAGTCGCAGTAGGCTCGGACGTAGATTCGAACGTGGTCCTTGGAAAAATATGGCCATCGTCATTTAGGTGCAACGTCGCCATGTCTTTATCGATTGTACCTGCAGTATCATCCAAAGGAATGTTAAATGACTCAAATAACTTATCATAGTCAAATATCCATTCCGGACCAGTTTGGGGTTCATGTGTATAACTTGTGACTTCAATATTATACACAATCTCCACAGTACCACTCTTTTTGTTAAAAACCCGTTTGTTTGGTGAGTTTGGCACATAACCTAGGAAGTATCCTTCGTCAGCCTTTTCACCAAACTTCGGTTGATGTTTTGTTCTTAAAAGTGTGCATGGTACTCCAAACGGTTCGAATCCAGTTAAGTTAGGTGGCCTTTTATTCAAAATTTCATAACATGTTTTGTTCAATGATTTGACTGTAAGGACTCTATTTAAAATGTGGCACGCGGTATTCACTGCCTCCCCCCAAAACATGGTAGGAAGCTTTGAATCCGAAAGCATAGTCCTTGCAGCCTCAATCAATGTTCTGTTTTTACGTTCGGCCACCCCATTCTGTTGAGGTTCATATGGTGCACTGAATTGATGCACGATGCCCTTTGATAGGCAATATACACCAATTACAGAGTTTTTAAATTCAGTCCCATTATCACTACGTATATTTTTAACCCTTGTTCCGTAGGAATTCTCCACTTGGTCTAAGAACCCGATGAGCTTTGTAGCCGTCTCGTCCTTCGTACCTAAAAAGAAAACCCATGAAAACCGTGAGTAATCGTCAGTGATAACTAAGCAAAACCAACTACCTCCTATACTCCTTTTGTTGATAGGGCCGAAAAGGTCCATATGCAACAAATCGAATGTCGAGGTTATGGAGTTCAGCTTCTTGGACTTGTGTGTCTTTTTATGTTGCTTGCCCTTCATGCACGGTAGACACTTGTCTTCAAACTGAAAGCTCTTCAGAGGCACACCTTGCACCAAACCATTCTTCGTTATGTAGTTCATTTTCCTTAGGTGCAAGTGAGCCATGCGTCTGTGCCACAAAACCGATTCCGTCTCCGAAGCTTTTGATAGTAAGCAGATCGGACCCATCGAATTATCTGGCTTGTTCATGTCGAGCATGTACAAGTCATTCTTCCTTGGAGCCCGCATCAATATCCAATCTTCAGGTATCTTGAATCCCGGCTTTAGCACTAACGCCTCAGTGTCAGTAAATAACACCGAGTTCTTCTTATCACAGATTTGAGATACACTAATGAGATTATGAACCAGTTTATCAACGTGATAAACTTGATCCAATGTAATCGTCCCATTAGTGACTTCTCCAGTTCCAGTGATATTTCCTCCTTTGTTGCCCGCGAATGATACAAATCCCCTATTACCCCCCTTGAAGTCTGTGAGAAGACTTCTTTCCCCCGTCATATGCCTGGAGCAACCACTGTCGACGAACCACTTGTTGTTTGGACCGGTAGTTATCTCCTGCACATGAAAGAAAATAGGTTAGTTATCACGGGGAACCCAAGCCATGACTGACTTGGTAATACCATTCTCGTCCACATACTTGAACTCTTTCAAGTACCCATCTCGCCTTTCAGGTGACTTGGGCCTTTGAACTGAATTCTGTTGTGGTGCCGAGTGATTTAGATTCACTCTTTGCCTTTGAGTAGGCATTTGTTGTGGTGCTCTAGAATAAGTCTTATTATAATGCATTTCAGACTGTGATCCCTGAGCTTTTACCGGAACATATTGTCTAACAGGAGTATGTGACCTAACTGGAGTGTGTGACCTGCTAGGTGTGGTGCTCCTATAGACTTGTTGAGGTGCTGACCTAGATTGATTAATGACACGATTCGGTGAATTTGTCCTAACCACTTCTTTTGGTCCAACCTTAACCGGTGTTTGTTTCACAACAGGTTTTGGTGCGGCCTGCACAGTTTTCTCGGTACTCTGAGAACTACTAGTGCTCGCCACACTTGGTGAGGGCTTAACAGGTGTTGGGTTCACTGTCTTAGGTGTAACATCAGCTTTCCTATTTGGACAGTGAGAAGCAACATGCCCTTTCTCGTGACATCTAAAGCAAGACATCTTATCCATGGACTTTTTGGTTGGTCCCTTAGATCTAGGTGTCTCACTATTGTCTATTGCCTTTGGTACATCTACAGTGTCTGTCTCTTCGACCTGGTCAGCCCATGAAATTTTCTGTTTTCCTGCAGGTGTTTCACTGGAGGAAGACACAAATTTCACTTTCTTGACCTTGACGGTTGAGTCATCCACCTTAGGTGTATTTTCAACTTTAGGCTCAGGTGTAGGTTCAGGTAGGTCCTCTAAAACTACTGACTTGTCAGTTTTCTCCTGAGGCTGAGGCACATAGTTATCATTGAAAGGTGGAGGAATTTCGTGAAAACCTAGACCTACAGGCTTCTTAGACTGTCTTTGGGCATCTAAGACTTTCCCTAGGTTTAGGCTCGAATTCCTAAACTTTTCCAGCTTGCTATTTGCCTCTGCTACCTTAACTTTGGTCTCGGCTAGCTCTATATCCTTGTCTTTCAGACTTTTGGTCAAGGCCTCTACGTGCTCATACATAAGCTCTATCCTAACACACTGCTCACTCAGTTTGTCTTTTAGAACGATTACGTCTTGAGCATCAGCCTTAAGCTTTTCTTTTAAATCTTGTTTTATATCATTTAGGCTAGCATTTTCTATTTTTAAGTTTTCATTTTGAGCAGCTATGGTCTTATGTGAGTCTAAGACTAGATTTAACCTATCGTTAGAACTAACACATAAAGCACATAAATCACGAAATAGAGAAATAGAAAGACTAACCTTAGAGTTATCAGATTCCACGTTGGCCATCTGAGCAGCAAACTCCAGCACGGTCTGATCATTCGCCTTCTCTACCCACATCGGACTGTTTTCCCTTGTGGTCTGCTCATCTTCATCACAACCATTCTCCGTAACTTCAGCCATGAAAGCTCTAGCGTTGGACTCAGGATGTGAACTCCAGTCATAGGAACCATCTAGCTGTCTGTCAGAAGTGACATTGGATATCAGACCCGCTAGATTGGCCTGACCAGATGAGGAACTCGGAAGGTATCTCTGTTGGGACTGACTTTGGTACTGTCCTTGATGCTGACTCTGCCCCTGGTATGTCTCTACCTTCGGTCTTTGACACTCCCTGGCGAAGTGTCCCAATCCCTGACAGTTGTAGCATTTCACCTTGGACTTATCAAATCCTATCCCCTTGTTGTTCATCTGCAGATTCCTCCCAGTTCTCTTTATGAATCTCTTAACCCTCTGGGTTACCATGGCCAGTTGCCATTTCAGATCCATTTCCTCTAAGTCATCAGGGTCGACCTGATCGTAGTCTTCATCCCAAAGAGCCGGATCATTGATCTTCCCTTGAACGCAATTTCCGTATGCGGCCACAAACGAAGCAAGCAGATTCAGATGTTCTTCCGCCGACTTTGCGCTCATTGGCATCTTAGAATAGCTCTGACTGGTCGATGCCTGTTGGACTTGAGGTTGCGGTTCTTCCGATCTTCCTAACCCTAAGAACGCGCGATTCAGTGAGTCTTCGGACTCTGGTGGCGATGACGTTTCTCCGGTGAAAAACGCTGTAGCACTCTTCTGATCAGCTGTCACTGATGATTTTGATGTCTTTCCAAAATACATAGCCGGATTTTGGACTTGCTCGTAATCAGTCTCAGCCTTTATCATTTCGAAGTGATATGCCCTCAACGTTCCCACGATGTCATCCAGTGATTGAGCATAGTATTTATCTTCATTCAGCTTAATCATTGCCACGTACATAGCCCATTTGGCTGGTAGGGCATCAAGAAGCTTATTGTTCTTGTCAGTGTCAGAATACTCAATGCCATGACTTTCAAGCTCTGTTATCAGATGATAGAATCGTGTGATAATATCATCCAACTGTTCATCCTTAAGAGCCTTGAAAATCGCAAACTGTTGGGTTAACAGCTCTGTACGCTTTCTACGCACCCGTGGATTACCCTCACACCTTTTCTGGAGAGATTCCCAAAGTTCTTTCGACGTCCTCTGAGTCCGAAATGTGTGCAAGATATCTTGAGGTAACGCCATTCGGATAATGGAGAAAGCTTTGTTTTCGGCTTCAAATAATTTCTTGTCATCTTCTTTCATCATTTGATATGACAAGACCTTTTGACGGCCTTCAACCTCAGAAACTGGTGGAATGTACCCTTCATCAATGCACACCCACATGCGCATATCGTTGAATCGTACAAAATCCGTAAATCTGTCCTTCCACCAGTAGTAATCCTCAACTTTCATCAGCTTAGGTGGTGCATTGGCCTTCCCAACTTCGTGATCCATCTCAAGGAATTTCTGAAGGTTTGACATCTTTTCTGAAACAAATTGAATTTAGACTTAATTAATTTAATTCGAAACTAATGTGAATTAACTCTTTCGAATCTAGATAGATTCGAATGTAATTAGATTCCAATTTATTTGGTATTAAATTCGATTAAGTATCTTAATTCAATTAGATTCGAAATTATGGCAGATTCGAACAATTCCTTAGTTTCGAAGATATGACAGATTCGAAGGACCCCTTAGACTCGAAGACCCTTAGAATCGAAGGCACAACAGAATCGAAATTCAGCAGAATCGAAGCACAGACTCGAAACAGTAACAAACTCGAAACAAACTCGAAACAATATAGACTCGAGATCCAATTCGAATATATTAACAGATTCGAAAAGTCACAGACTCGAAACTGACTGAAATTGACTCGAAAGGAGCGTATTTTGGTTAGACTCGAAAATAAAGTAAAACCCTAATTACCCCTATAGATTCGAGCGCCGCAAACTCGAAAAACGGCTAACACTTTGATTTTTTGACGTTTTACGGATTAAATCACTATTTTTCAAACGAAAAATAATGATTTCGACCAAAAACGTGAAAAACGACAAAGTGTTTCCCGAATATGAATTTGCTAAGCTCAAAAACACGTTTTTGAGAGAAAAACCGTCCAACTAGCGTCAAGAAACCTAGAATGTATCTGATGAACACGAAGAACACCACGAACACTCCGTAGGCTCTGATACCACTTGTAAGGTCTACCAATGCAAGATCTATCTAGACGCGGATCCGTTAACGAGTGCGGAATCCTCGTTGACGGTCAGACGGACAACTCTCAACCAACGGAAACACGGAGACTATTAGACGCTGAACGAACGACACACGACGATCCTACGTACTAATTCTCTCCGAAACGGGACTCACCTAGCTGATAAACTCGAGATCGCCTATTGCTTAATTCCTCACGAATTCTGCCAAAGGTCTGCTAATCATTCGAGTCTATCCCTAATTATAGACCCTGATTCGAGTCTGTTGTGGGCCAACCTCGAATCTGGCCTAAGGCCCATTCGAATCTGTCCATCTGACAGATTCGAATCTAACCTATATTCGAATCTATAGATACATTCGAATCTATCACAGATTCGAATGCCATCTTTAACTTATTCGAATCTAGCCAATACACTTAAACAATTAAGTGATGAAACTTATGTTTTAACTTATGCTTGACATAATCTTTGACCTTTATGTTTGAACTTCTTGTAATATGTTACATCAAGTTCAAACACACAATCAATAACATACAAACACATATTAAACATATATATCAAAATACTGGTTAACTCAGAATATTACTTAAATCATAATCGATTAGACTGCTATCGTCACACAGGGTGTACCAACAGAATCACATATATCAAACACTAGATAATAGTCAATGTCTTGCAAATACACTTAGACTGCTATCGTCACACAGGGTGTACCAACAAAAAACAGATTATTAACACAGAATTAAGAGGAAAACCTTTGATTTTTGCGACGAACACGAAGAACACGAAGAACAATTAGATTTAAAAAATGCAATTACTCCTTGGATACTTCAAATTAGATCATGAAAATTTCCAGAATAAATTATCTAACATATAAGATCATTCATGCAAAATTTCAGATCATTTCAACAAGTATATCACTCAAATTAAAAATATAATCACAAAAACGTAGCCGCTGAAATTTTGACAGATGTTTCTTGCATATACTCGCACAACATATCCAAAAATCAGCTCAAACGGACATCATATGAATTTTTGGTATTTTTTGAAGTTTCAGCCCAATTTCATGACGTTTTTTGTGAAGAACACGAACAAATCTGAGATTTCAATTTTAAATCCAATCTTCTTGCTCTGATACCAATTGACAACTTTGATTCCCAGTATATTTTGCACTCAAACACAATAATCAAACGATTTGTATTAAGAATATGAAGATTACAAGAGAGAATTTTGACACTCAATCTCTAGGAACTTTCACACTCAAAAACACACACACTAGGTGGAGGCTAGATGGAGGCTCCTTTGTGTCTTCTCCTAAAACCCTAAGAGAACAATATTATTTATACCTAAGCTTACTTTGGGAGTTTGTCCAAACACTCCCCTTAAGGCCTTGGAAATTAAGATTCCCCCCAAAGTAAACTAATCCTAATTATAAATTGAACCTAGAGTTTTATTATATTTAATTATACACTATTTTAGGGCTAACAATCATAAAACTCGAATTTAGTTGAAATTCATGTGTTAATCGAGTTGAAAGGTTCTTTAATCGAGTTGAAAAGTGTTTCAATCGAGCTGGAAAGTTGTTATAAATCGAGTTGAACCTTGTTCCAATCAAGTTGGACATTATTCCAATTGAGTTGGAAGATAGTTGACATCAAGTTGTACAGAACATTAATTCGAGTTTGTTTAAACATTCATTCGAGTCTTTTTAAGCATAATCCAGTTTGTACAAACAATCAAGTTGATTTTTAAAACTCATTCAAGCTTAATTAAAATATGATTCGTGTTTGATTAAACAACAGACAAGTGAAATTCAAGTTGATTCGAGTTTAACACAATTAATTCGAGTTTAATCAAACACAAGTCAACTTCATTCGAGTTCATTGACACTTCATCCGAGTTGCACTAATGTGTCATTCGAGTTTCATCAACTCATCATTCGTGTTTTAGTACTAATCTTTTGTTTGATTCTTTTTAGATTCGAGTTTGATAATCATTTGATTCGAGTTTCATTCTTTTCCATTCGAGTTGATTCATTTCATTGATCAAGTTTTACTACTCACTGTTCGAGTTTCATCCCATACAAATCGAGTTTCAATTATTGTTCAATCGACTTTCATCAACTTATCACAAGTTTGATCAATTTTTCATACTAATTTCAAATTCAGTCAAAATCCATTTAAAAGATCTTGGAAGATTCATTTTAATCGGTCGATATGTCGAAAGATTCACTAGCCATGGGGTCGGAAACCAAACCTCCAATTCTGTACAGAGGTGAATACGTTCAATGGAGGGAAAGATTCCTAGAATTTATTAGTTTCCACGACCTGTCTGAAGAAATGCTGAAATCCCTAAATGAGGGACCAACTATTTTTCTTGAAACCATACCAGCTGTACCAACCGACAACCCTCTTATCCCGGAAAGAACAGTAGAGGTCACAAATCTTACTGAAGCACAAAAACGAAGAAAACTGGGAGACAAGACTGCCAGAAAGCTCTTGCTGATTTCAATACCCAAAGACATATATATCAGTCTAACCAATACAAAAACAGCCAAATCCATCTGGGATGAGGTATGTAAATTGATGCGAGGTTTAAAGCAGCAACAAACAGAGCCAGAAACAGTCTGATGACCTTTGAAAACTTCAGAGCGAGAGAAGGAGAATTGCTGGAAAGTACTTATCTTATGTTCGTCAATCTGGTAAGTGAGATGAAGAGGAATGGAGTGACAAAATCCAATTTGGATATAAATGTCAAATTCCTGAACGTGCTGAATCCGGAATGGGATAAGTATACAATGATAAATCAGAAGACAAAAGAGATTGACAACATGGACTTCCATATGGTTTTTGAGAACCAAACAACTACCAAGAAGTTGTTTTAAGGAAATTATCTAGAAAGGAACAGGCTGAAAAGACAACCGTTGATCCTTTAGGTCTCTTGGCTGACAAGAAGTATAAGTACAAGCTAAAGAAGGAAAAGCGGGTTATGTTGAGCAGTAGTTCATCAGATACAGATTCAATTGATTCCTCAACTGATTCTGAAATTGAAGAGATGAAGAAACAGATGGCCTTGCTGACGATGGCATTTCAGAAGAAGTTCTACCGCAAACCGACCAACAATAAGATGAGGTATAAAACAGGCTCAAGGAAGTATGAGAAGAAAGACAGATATGAAAAATCGGGAGAGAGCAGTGGCAAGAAGGCTGAGAAATATGAGAAAACTGATAAGCCTGCCAAGAAGAATACTGAGCAAAAATGCTATAACTGTGGCAAACCAGGCCATTTTGCCAGAGAATTCAGATTGGCTGTAGTAAAGAATTCTGAATATTACACTAGGAAGGCACTGCTGGCAAAGGAAAAAGAGGCCGGTAAGGCTTTGATGGCTGATGATGACCATTGGCTCCAACTATCCGAAGATGAAGATGTTCAAGACGAAGATGCACATATCTGTCTGAAATCTGAAGTATTCAATGATTCTGAACTCAGTGAGTCTGCTATGATTGCTGAGGATGAGGTTTTGGTAGGTCTGGCAGATGAGGAAACTGAAGAGAAAAAGGAGTATGATTCTGATAATGAACTGACAGAAGAGATGGCACTGATGTCAACAGGAGATGCGGGATGCAGCAAGGAAAAAGAAGATGATGAATCAGATTCATATGCTTCAGATGGTTCAGAGACACTAGAGGTACAATCTAATTCGGATTCTGATGATGATAACTCCCGTATGCTTGAACAGAAACTGACTCAAATGGCTTATATGTTAAAAAGATTTGAAAAATCTTTAAAAGCCGAAAAGAAAAATGTCCATTTCTTGGAAAACAAATTGAGTCAGGAACATGCCTTAGTGTTAGAATTTTCCAAGGATAAGGCATTAGCATTAAGAGCAGTGTCAGATTTACAAGGTAAATCCGATGAACTTCAAAGTGAAATTCAGAAACTTAACAACAATATATCTGACCTAAAAGAAAAACTGAATTTAGCCGAGTTAGAATCATCAAGTTAATCTTTGAAATATC
>JAANYP010004787.1:111822-508831 GCA_020465985.1 Centrapalus pauciflorus | reverse complement strand
ATATATATATATATATATATATATATATATATATATATATATATAGGTGAGTTCAATGGAGAACCTCCATGCATCGAAGAACCTTGAAGAACCTCCATGCACCATCACAAATGCATCACAATTCCCCCGTAATGCATCATTATTTCCACGATACATCAAATTCTCGATTGATGCATCGATTTTTACATTATTTCCACTTGATGTATCAAATCCCCGCGTGATGCATCGATTTCTACGTGATGCATCGATTTCTACGTGATGCATTTCAGTTTTTCTAGCGATGCATTGTGGTTCTCCAAGGTTCTTCGATGCATAAGGTTCTCCATTGAACCCACCCCTATATATATATATATATATATATATATATATATATATATATATATATATATATATATATTTAAGTTCATGTGAGTACCACCCATTATGCAGCGCACCAGAAGGTACCACTACTAAAAAAATTTTTGAATTTTTTTCATGAACATGTTTTAATTAACATTACACAGATCATATGTAAATTTCATGCAAATCCGAACACTCTAAGTGCATGAAAGCACACATCACATAAATATACATTCACATACATTTAAAATTATATAAGTGTGTGTTCACATCATTTTTTAGGAGCTAGAAAATGTGAATGTATAAGAAATTTACATATGATCTTCATAATATTAGTTAAAACATGTTTATGAAAAAAAATTAAAAAAAAGTTTTTTTAAAGGTGGTACCTTCTGCTGCGTTACATAATGGGTGGTACTCTCTCAAACCATATATATATATATATATATATATATATATATATATATATATATATATATATATATATATATATATATATTTAGGTTCAAGTGAGTACCACCTCTAATGCAGCGCACCAGAAGGTACCACCCTTAAAAGTAATTTTTTTGAAATTTTTTTTCATGAACATGTTCTAATTAACATTACACAGATCATATGTGAATTTTCACGCAAATCCGAACACTCTAAGTGCATGAAAACACAACATCACATAAATGCATGTTCGACAATGTCTTCAAAATTCTGTATGTTGTGTTCACATCAATTGTTTAGGAGCTAGGAGATGTGAAATGTATGTGAAATTTACATACGATCTTCATGGGAATGTTAAATTAAAACATGTTTATGAAAAAAAAAATTTTAAAAAGTTTTTTTAAAGGTGGTACCTTCTGGTGCGCTGCATTTGGGTGGTACTCTCTCGAACCATATTCTATTATATATATATATATATATATATATATATATATATATATATATATATATATATATATATATATATATATATATATATATATAACAATGCATATATGGTTAACATAAAATATTAAAAAAATGTGATTATTATTGCAATTCATCATTCAAGACTTGATATAAATATTTAACGTTTATATTTATAAAGATCGATTGGACCGGTCACGATAATTTTTTTCGGAAAACAATTTTACACATGTTTTTTTGAAAAAAAATTAAACAGATGTAAATTCAGTACACGATACCATAATATTAAATGTAGAAGTAAGACTATAAACCGCATATTCAACAATGAATATATGTTCAATATTAAAAAAGAGTGAAAATCATAGTCAAAAGTGATGGTCAAACTTGGTTGGCTAGAAACTAAAATTAACCTAATGTTAATTACATATTAAACATTTTATCCTAAGGTCTATATTGGTTCTACATATCTACACCAAATTAAGGTTCTTCAATAATTTCAACCACACACACACACACCAACAACACATACACACACACACACACACACACACACACACACACACACATATATATATATATATATATATATATTGAGAGAGAGAGAGAGAGAGAGAGAGAGAGAGAGAGAATCAGGTTCAAGTGAGTACTTAAAAATAATTTTTTTGAAATTTTTTCATAAACATATTTTAATCAACATTACAAAAATCATATATAAATTTCACATATATTCATACATTCTAAGTGAATGAAATAATGCATCACATAAATGTACGTTTACATACTTGCAAAATTATGTAAGTATACATTCATATCATTTTTAAAGAGTTAAGAGATTTAAATATTTTTGAAATTACATACCATCTTTATAATGTTAATTAAGACATGTTTATGAGAAAAAATTTTAAAAAGATTTTTTACAGGTGATACATTCTGGTGCGCTGCATAATGAGATATACTATATCGAACCATACTTTATAGGGCAAATGACCAAAAATAGTAACAAGTTTTGACATTTTTATCATTAATAGTAACATTATTTATTTTTTATCATTAATAGTAACAACTTTTTATTTTTCTATCAATAATAGTAATGGGTGACCTTTAAACCTGTTTAGCAGGTCACCAACTTTTCAGTTATCAAAAATAGTAACATCTTTTCAGATTTTTATCAATAATAGTAACATATCAAATTATAAACATAATTTTTGTGTTATTAAGTATTCTAATATTCCATAAACACCATAATAAACCAAATTTTTATTCCGAATATTTACGGATAGATAATATTTGATTATTTATTCACAATTATATATAATATGAATGGAAAAAAAAATACTACAAATCATTTCAATTTTCACTTTTTCCAACAAAAAACTACGAACTATCATTTTCTTAGTTTTTCTGAATAAAATAATCCAAATCGTTTCATTTTTTAGTTTTTTAAAATCTAAATGGGTCATAGTTTTTTATTTAAAAAACAAAAAATCAAAATAAGTCTCAATATTTTTTATTCATAAAATTATAAACCACAATGAGTCATGGTTTTTCCATTCATTGAAAAACTAAAAACTATGAAGTATTCCAGTTTATAGTTTTACCGAATGAAAAATATTGTAATCCGTAAAAATGATACATAACCACTTGTACGAAAAATCAAATGATTTATGGTTTTTTGTTAAAAAAATCTAAAACATGATCAATTTGTAATTTTTTTATTCCGAATGAAAAGTAATACGAATGAAAAAGTATTGCGATTCATTCATTTTTTAGTTTTTCTATGAATGAAAAAATCATGACTCATATGTTTCATAGTTTTATGAATGAAAAATATTGAGACTCATTTTGATTTTTAAATAAAAAAACTATGACTCGTTTAGATTGGAAAAAACTAAAAAATGGAACGATTTGTATTATTTGATTCGGAAAAACTAAGAAAATGATAGTTCATTGTTTTTTTGTTGGAAAAAGTGAAAATTGAAATGATTCACAATATTTTTTTCGTTCATATTATATATAATGTGAATAAATAATCGAATATTATCTATCCGTAAATATTCGGAATAAAAATTTGGTTTATTTTGGTGTTTATGAAATATTAGAAAACTTAATAAAATAAAAAAATTATGTTTTTAGTTTGATAAGTTACTATTATTGATAAAAATATGAAAATATGTTACTCTTTTTGATAACTGAAAAGTAGGTGACCTGCTAAACAGGTTTACAGGTCACCCATTACTATAATTGATAGAAAAATAAAAAGTTGTTACTATTAATGATAAAAAAATAAATAATGTTACTATTAACGATAAAATTGTCAAAACTTGTTACTATTTTTTGTCATTTGCCCTACTTTATACATACATGGATATATAAATGAGTAAATAACAAAAATAGTCCCTGTAGTTTGGTCGAAATTATGGATACTGTCTTTGGTTTTTAAAAATTACATAAATAATCCCTTAGTGACCCATAATAAAACTAATGATGCATCATCATTGGTTCTCCGATACACATAGATTCTTCGGTGAAGCATCCTACAAACACATATAGGCGTGGCCAAAGAATGAAAGGTCGTGGGCCATGGCCCATTCAAAAGTTTTTTGGGTTAATTATAAAAAAAAAACCAATTTTACATTTGTTATTGTTTAAGGTAACCAAATTTGTTTGTAATAAAAAGGATCAAACTTTCGTTTTTTATTATTTAAGGTAATCGATTATCTTAAGTAATCAAAAAACGAATGTTTGGTTACCTTAAATGTTAAATAATATATAAAATTGGTTACATTAAATGCTTAACTGGTGAACATTTGATTTATTTTTTCTATTACAAATAAATTTAGTTACATTAATTGATAAAAAATGAAACTTTGATCAATTGCAAACAAATTTCATTACCTTAAACAATAAAATAAGGTAAAGTTAGTCTCTTTAATATCAAATTTTTCTTGTAAAAATGCATTTCTCTTATTAAACAAGCATTGATCTATCCCATTATGCATCAATCTATATCTTTATATACATACATTAATAAAGCAAAATGTTCAGGGCCGGCCCATTGGGGTGTGCAGCATGGGCTACTGCCCAGGGCCCAACAGCCAAGGGGGCCCAAAAAACTTTTTTCTTCTAATACCTAGACTAATACTAATAGTTTACTTTATTTGGCTAGTTGTTTGATTGTGATATTTTCGTACATATTTACACGGTTGTTTCCTGTAATCTTTAAATGTTACATATACTTACATGTTTACTGGGCCGTTTTTAAATTTTTGCCCCGGGCCCCAAAAACTATAGGAACGACCCTGAAAATGTTTAGTGACATATGTCAATTTCTCAACTATTTAAAATTTCATTTTCCATTCTAATTTATCAAATATAACTCATTCAATTTATTCTTTTAATTACTTTGAAAAACTAATACTAATTACCATTTAATTTATACAGAAAGTCAATATAATTAAATGTTTTAAATTTAAAATCTATTTTCATTAATTTTGATTTAAAATCAAAATTATGTTACCAACATAATCAGATTTAAAAATGAGTATAACAATATATCTAATATTAATTATTTTGCGTTAAATGTATGGCGTTTTAAAATTTTATTTAGTTTTTCTTAATTTTACCTTGGTTTTAATAGCCGTATTATTTAATTATTTTGCCTTAAATGTATGGCGTTTTAAAATTTTATCTTATTTTGTTTAGTTAGCATTTTTTAAAATTAACATATATGAATTTATAAATTTGATAATTAATAGGTATTCAAATGCTGTACGTAGAATTAATCACTCATTTGAAAAGTCAATTAAGTTGCAAACAAACACCATTCAATTGTTGTTTTATTAATAAATATTTTAAATATTTGGTTGATTATTAAATTATTGCTAACTATTATTAACCTAAATATTAGGTGAATATTGTTAATGAAATATGTAGAGAGAGAAGTTCAATGGAAAACCTCTATTCATCGGAAAACGTTAAAAAATCATAATGCATCAGCAAAGTAGATTGTGCATCATAATCATTTGATGCATCATGTGGTGGTTTCGAGTCGAACCACTATGCATCACAAAGCAAAACATAATGCATCACGATCACTTGATGCATTATGCGGTCGGTCCGGATCAAGTCGGTTAAGTGGTTCAACCGGTCCGTTCAATTGAAATCGGTCAATGGTTTTTAACTTAGTTGAGAATCAAACCCAGAACCTCTTGTTCCATAAAACAATGATTTATCCATTAAGCTACAAATCCTTTTATCATCAAATTTATTGATATACTTATTTTCATAACAAAGTTTATTTTTCATATAATAACTAAGTGGTGCATTGTAATAAATTCTAGTAAATAAAATTCGATATTGATCTATGAATTAGAAATTTTGGATTCGATCTTTTATAAATTAATATATTAAAGCGTTTGTTTGTTATTAAAATAAGTAATGAATAAATTTAATAACAAATTGACTTGTAATTCAATGGTTAAAGTTTTACTTTATGAAATTAGAAGACTTGGGTTCGATTCTCAACTAAGTAATTTATTATTTTATTTTTGTGAAGATGCATAAAATGATGGATTGACTTCAATTGAATGGCCGGTCAAAAAGTAGACCGATCTGGATCGTAAGATCGACTCGACTCGGATGCATTGTGGTTCAACCAGACCGACCACACAATGCATCAAGTGATCGTCATGCATAATTATTCTCGTGTGATGCACAATCTTTTTCACGTGATGCATTATACTTTTCCCGGTGGTGCACGGAGGTTTTCCAAGGTTTTTCGATGCATCACAATTCCCGGTTGATGCATCAAATTCCCGCATGATCATCGACTTTCTGCATGATAAATCACCTGATCCATGGCTATAGCCTATAAAGTGGTTCCTGGGTTTTTCCGATACATATAGGTTTTCCATTGAATCCACCTATATATATATATATATATATATATATATATATATATATATATATATATATATATATATATATATATATAGGATTGGGTTCACATGAGAACCTCTATATTTCATGAGAACCACTATAAAATTTGTGCATTCACTGTATAAAATTGTGCATTTAATACTAAAATTAAATGTTTTCGATAAATTTATGCATTTCATGTAAAAATACGCATCTCATGCTATAATTTATCCATTTTATGTACGAATTGTGCATTTAAAAAAATTTGTGCATTTGATGTTCAAATTTGTACATTTAGTTTATAATTTAATGAATGTAATTTTAGTGTTAGATTATGATATTTATTAATATTTAAAACTAATAATGATTTTAAGTAAAACTTTTAATTTTAAAATTTGTGCATTTGATGTACAAATTTGTGCATTTTGGAGTGGTTCTCACGGTAACGAGGGTTCTTACCGGAACCCAACCATATATATATATATATATATATATAGAGAGAGAGAGAGAGAGAGAGAGAGAGAGAGAGAGAGAGAGATGATCATTGTATAACTCATATTTTCGGTAGTATAAAAGACCCAATATGGACTCTTAGATTAAAATGATCAATGATATAAAAAAGAATGACATTTTGTTAAGTAGACTAAATATGTTTGGAGGTAACAAACAAGAAAGAAAAAACATGCAAATGAGGGTTTTAATTCTCTCACTCACTGTCTCATCATATTCCAAGAAAATCATTTAATTGTCATGTTTTCCCTATTTCTTCACTATTTTTCTTGAAAAAAAGAACCATATCTTATGGGTGAGCAGAAACCAAATTTAGAAAATCAATAAACCAAACATATTTTTATTTAAATATATAATAAATATAGATGATATAAGATTCAGATTTGATTAATTATAAAATAATAATGGGAGGTGCAACGATGAAAACACAATATAATAAAATTGTTCTATTTTATTATATACACTAAAATTATACATGTTAACCGCAATTAGAATTTTCTTGTAAATCAAAGAAGCACCGTAAACTAAGAGATGGTGAAAATAGTATTTAATCATAAATGGTGGGAGTTTTGAAATCTAAAAAAACTAAGTAGGAAATATTATAACCATGTAATATATAAATGTTAATAATTTATGCTCTTAATGGGCGTTTGGTTTGTCGGAATTTGACGGAGTCCGACGGAAAATGAATGAGAATTTCATTTTGAAGTTGTGTTTGGTTGTGAAATGAGATGGGAAAACAAACTTTTAGAGGAAAACACTAAATAGTGGAATGCGCGTTCGCATGGGAAGTCAAGAAAAAAAAAGGTTCCAACCTAGGCGCATAGCCGACTCTGGGGAACTCCGGCCCCGCTCTAAAGTTTTGGCCTAGGTGCCAAGCCGGCCTCGAGAAGCTCCGGTCCTGCTTTGGAGTTTTGGCCTGGGCACGAATCGGTGCTCGGCAGCTCCGATTTCACTCTGATATTTTTTATTTCAAATTTTGGATTTATTGAGAACCAAACGCATTACTAATTTTAATTTATCCAAATTTTCATTTCTTTGACAAATTTCGTTTCATCATAAAACAAACGCCATACATAGACACACATACACTTGTTGGTACACTCAGGTGATGTAGTTAAGTGTTTTTATACTTACACAATGTTGTTTGTATTTATATTTAACATATTATTTATAACTAACTTACCAAAAAATATAAAAACATGTTGGCTGCTTAAGATAACAATCCATTCTGTTAATGATGTCACAAATCTAAACACGACACGTTAGCCATCTTATTCGTGTAATTTGTCATCATAACAATTATTGTAAAAACTAAAAGTTTTAAAGAATAAAAGGTAACTAAATATTTAAATGCAAGTATGCAACTTTGTAAATTCACAAACCATTTGAAGCATCAATATCCTTACTTACCAGGTTGGGCTGCGCACGGGTATCTGATTTATTAGGCATATACAAAAACCAACGGATGGGTTTAGGCCCATCAAATTTTCACGTGGGCCTTTTCTTTTGGAATATTCCCAAATTTGTTCGAGTAAATTATAAAAATATTTTAAATCCATTGGTTTTAATTTTACGTAAACGGTTTTTATTTAAATTGTAACATGCAATAAATAGTTCTTCTGTCTCATAATTTTTTAAATGACTTTTATACCTTTTACTCCATGACATTTTTGGTCCTGTCCTTTTCATAAATTTTATTTTTGTTTTAAAATTTTAATGTTAATTTAATAAATGGTAATTTAATTAAATAATTAATTATTATTGGTTTTCAAGATATATTAATTTTTTTAATTATAAAAAATGATCCCTATTTAAATATTTAATAACTTATCGTATGTTTTAACTATATATTTAATTTATTTATTTATTAAAATTTTATTTAAATTCCTTTTAATCATTATGATATTTATATGTATTTATATTTTATATGTTTTCATCTATTTATTTCATTAAGTTAACTAATTTGATTTGATTATACCTCAAAAAGAAAAATATATAAACTTAGGGTTTCATTCATTTGATTTAGATATTTGTTATGTTAATTTTTTGGTCCAGACTTAGTATTGTTTTGATTTAAATGTTCTATTACATTTAAACATTTAAGTCAAAACAAACAAAATGCTAAGTTTATATAATTATTGTGCAAATAATAATTAAACCGAAACATATTAACATAACAAATATTTATATCATAAAAAATAAAATTTGAAGTTATATGTTTTACTTGAATGTTATAAATAAATTAAAACGTATTAACTTGACAAAATTTTTAGATCAAAATATAAAATTGCTAAGTTTATATTTTTGTTCTTAAAAATTAAGATCAAATCGAAATGTTAAATTGAAACATATTAATGTAAGAAAATATTTAAATGAAAACGAATGGAATATTAAATTAAAATAAAAAAGTATTAACGTAACAAAATATTTATATCAAAATGAATAAAATATTAAGTTTATATATTTTGTTTATAGAGTTATAACGAAATCAAGATATATTATCATAATAAAATAACTATACGAAAACAAACAAATATTTTAATAAATGAACTTTTATTTATCTTACGTTTCATTTGTTAGGTTTATTATAATTATGTTGTTACTCTATGTAACATCCCGATTTTGAATAAGATACGTGAAATTATTTGATTGGGTTAATTTAAATAATTATTTCGAGTTATGCCAATTATCGCGTTAAACGTGGAACCGACACGTGAAGAGATTTCGAGTTAACTGGGTTGTGCAAATAAGGTTTATAAATGATTATAATATTATTAATTGTTAATTAATGTGGAGCTCAGTGATATAAACTTGTGATTTGTGATAACGTGATCGGGAAATTGTTTTGTACTGGTTCATGTTCATTTGTAGATTTTTTGGACTTCCTGATGAGATACATTAAGGTTTCAAGGCTTGTGGTAGAGTTTTGTACTGGTTCATGTTCAACATTGTTTTGCAGCGACTCTTTCAAACGCTTGGTGTTAGATTAGTGGCGGACCCAAGTTTTCTTGTCGCTAGTTGCACAAATTTAAGTTACCTTACCGGTTTGATAATTGTATTGATTAGATTTGTCGGCTCAGGTCATAGGATCGAGCCAACAATGGTAATTATTAATTTAAAGTGAATAAATAATCCCAGAACAAAAAAAGGTAAAAGATTATAAATAAAGGTGTATTTATTTAGGAAAACTAAATAAATTAACAACTTAAAATTTACATTTACTCACCGTGATGTTTTATATTTTGGAACTATTAGCTAGAACTTCTTTCGTAATATTGCAGAGTGTTTGTTTCTAATGATACAAATAGAGCAGTGTTCAAAAACTTATTGTCGAGTCTAATACTAACAATTTTTGATAATTTTTTATTAAATATTTGTGTCAACAATTATTACGAAACCTAGACTTATAAAAAATAAATCATAACAACCACATTTATAAATTCCAATTAAAATTGAAAGATAGTAGCTAAATACTAAAATTCAAAATTTCATCACAGTTAGTAGTTCATAAACAATCAATTGAATAAGTATTTTATAAAACAATCAAAATTAAAATTCCACCACTAAAGACATCTCAGGAATGGGTCGTGTGATATAGATGAATTTTTAACTATCCACAAATTGAATGTTAAGTCCTTTTCTTAAGAAAGTTGTAACGACAATGTTTTAACTATAAAAAATTTGCAAGGATGATCCTTTTTAACAGATGTCGTTAGAATGTGACGTTAAGTGAATGACAATTTAGTCTTTTTAATGACAAATGACTTTTGTTGTTGTTGTTGTTCCTCCTAGCAACAAGGGTGTGTGTGTTTAGAGTCACCCCTCAGGATTTCGTTTCATTGATTTGACATTGAATTAGAATAATAAGCATTGGGTTTGAAAAGAAATTACACAAGGTAACAAAAATATTGATTGCCAGTGCTATCCTAACTTCCATTGTGTTAGATTTTTGTTCCGGTTTGTGAGCAACAAAGTGATGGTTTTTTTTTTAAAATTATTTTATTAAAGATAAAACGTCTATTAACTTTTTGCGGTACATATTGTTTTTGGAAAATGTTTAATTAGTACTAAGAAATTGTCGTGGAAACTAATACAACACTAATTTTAGAATCTATGGACTAGTTAAGAAATTATTAAATACCTGTTAAATTATATATATATATATATATATTGCCGACGGAGCAATGAGAAAAATGCTCACGTGGCACAATATTATTGGTAGATTTTCCTATTTTTAAGCCTGATTTGGCACAATATGATTGGTTAAAATTGAGAAAATTAAGGTTGCTAATTTGGCGCAATATAATTTGTTAAAATTCAAAAAATAATGGGATAATATCAGCAATCCTATCAAATTAACAAACTTGCATAAAATAATGGGATATTTATTTACATATACAAATTACAATTAAACATTAATTATTCAAAATTATTATTTATAGTTTTATAAAATAGATATGAATAGTTGATTATTTTAAATTTTTCATCTATAAATATATATATTAATTAATATAGATTAAAATTTTAGTTTATAGATAAAACAATATTTTATATTTTATTATAATAAAGTAATAAACAAAATATATGAAATATATTTTTATATATCATTTGTTTATTTTTTAAAATTTAATAATTTATATAATGTTTATTTATTTTTAATAAATTTATAAGCAAATGTAGAATTTTTTATTAAATATATAGATAAGTATTGATGAGATAACATTTGCATTTAGATTAAAATTTTATTGATGATTCAGTTTAATAAACATATAAATACGGCAGAAAAACATATAAAAGTAGTTTTTTAATCAGCATATATTATAAAATAAGTAAACATATGACATTTATTATTTAGAAAAAATTATGTGCTAGCTTGCTTTTTTTACTACGAGCCATTTTTATCGTCCCATCTGTTAGGTCAAAATTTTGTAATCCCTAATTCAAACCTCAGAAAAAACGTCGTGTTGATATACATTTTTTTTACATTCAAAGCTTCTCATTATTTTGTGTTGTTTATGTATTAATGCTTCAAAATTAACACATGTTTTAATATTTTTTCAGTATACCATGAAAAACAATGAAGATCTTCGTTAATAATGAAGCGATAATGTTTTAAATAAATCTTTAGCCAATGAGATATGTCATTTACCATTTAAATTGTTCAATGTGATTTTATTAAGATAAATTAAATTTTTTTATAATAACTGCTTTTGTTTGATAACATTTATTAATTTGTTTGAATAAATTGTTATTATAAAATTATGTTAGATGATATTGTAATTAAGTAATTCTTTGCAAATACGTGTTTGTATATTAGTTGATGGAAAATGATGAGTTTTCATTTTATTATAAATTATTATTATTTTTTTTCTATATAGTTCATTCTTATACACGATTTTTTTAACTAAAATCAGTCTTTTGATCAACTCACATGTATTAAACTAAATATGTATAGACTTCAAATATAATTATGTGTAATATTAATATTGATGATTAATATAAGTAACATTTTTTCGCAAACAATGTATAGTTTTCTTTAAAAAAAAAACTTTTGTTGTGTCATCAATTAATTATTAATACCAATGGGGTTTAGCCCATTTGGTATGAGAGGTTACGTGTAAGTGTCGGATCACGGCTTCGACTCCCGTCGGAGACAAGATGGAATTTAGGCAGTGAAAGTAACTTTTGAAGTCCCCATTTGGGACAAAAGAGTAGTTTAAGAATAGGAGTAGATTAATTCGCGGTTCAAAAAAATTAATTATAAATATTAATTTCATCACACATCACCCAAGCAACGCACGGGTATTCAGCTAGTTTTTTTTGAACGACAAACTAGTCTACTCCTACTTCTAATATACTTATCTACCCATTTATTCAAAGTGGAGAGTATACAATAATCGACATTGACTCAACTACCAACAGTAGAATGTTTTAAGAATGGTCAACTTGGAATTAGTGGTTTTCACTCGTCATATGAATGAAATTATAAGAAACAATTAAGTTATATGATCCAATTTATATATATTATTTGAGCCGTCAAAGTCTGTCCAAATTAATTAAAATATGAGAACTACGTACAGCGTCGTGTAATACGAATATTAACAAAAGTGATTAGTTACGAAGAAAATAAACGACAAATTAAATAAAAAATTGAAAAGAATATATTGGTATTTGATTAGAGGAGTACTTGTATCAATTTGTTTTCTCTTGTCTTATTAATTAAATGAATAATATCCATCATGTTGACGATTCCCTTTTTCAATTTCAAAGCATCATGTGAATGGTCCCATTTTAATTAAATCATGTTTATTTCAAAATCGTTTTTAATTAACACAATAGTAACATACTTATGTTCATCCTCCGACTTGTTTGATCCATTTGATTTTTTATTTTTATTGTAGATCGAGTTATTTGGGTTTTGTAATTTATATTTCGAGTGAAACTAAAATATATAAGTTATTTGGTTCAAGTTCTGTCTTGATTTAGTCGGGCTAACTCTTTGAAAATTCAAACAAGAATAGAATTTAATTGTAGTTTACATGCATCACCATTGTGGCCACTTGCTCCTTGGACCAATATTACACTGAGCCATGCCACCCCAAAAGGCAAAAACCCATTATGTGCACTTCCCGGTAGGCAGGTTGCCCCATAATCGAAGTGGCCTATGAGGAAGTCTCACAAACACTAGTTTCATGAAACCCGAGTGAGGTTGTGGTCAAGTTTTCGAGTGGTTTGGAAATTTCTTAACTTTAAATGATCTATACCAGATGATCTAAGAATCCATTAATTATCGATCCAACCAAATGAATAAACCTATCTACACATATAATATGAAGCAAATTCTCATCAACTATAACATGTCTAAGGGGTTGTTTGTTTACTTATTAATGGAATCATTAAAGAGTTATTCAAAGGTAAAATGACCTCTTAATGATTTCATTAAGAGGTAAACAAATAGTGGCTAAAAGAAGCATGATTCATCAAGAAACAACATTTAAAAGGAAAATTTTCGCAAAAACCCCTCAACATACACGTTTTTTTCGAATTAAGTCATTCATTCTTTTTTTGCCAGATAAGTCTTTTAACCAATTAAATCTCATGAATTTGGTAGGTTTCAAAAAGAGTTATCGGTAACCTGCTGAACTAGTTGCAATTATTGACATGAATATTATAATATATTGGCCTTTTACGATTACGTCTCTCAACCAAATTATTTTGTCATATATCTCTCAACCAAAATTTTTGCCTTATAAATCTTTTAGCTTGATAAAACTAACAAATTTTATTCTTTTATCAATTTTATTTGAGTGGTTGCTTAATTGATACACACATGTCACACATACGAGAATGCAAAAAAACAAAACAAAACGATAGATCAGAACAATCAATTTTTTCTTGATTAAAGTTTAGTCGACATTAACTCATTAAATATATAAAAAGTTTCTAGATAACATTGGATCATAAAAGTCATTATTTAACAAGTTTTGTCAACGTATTTCTTATTCTGGACCGAAATATTATAAAATTTTAAAATATATTGATTCAACTTATCATTTTTCTTTTTTCATTAAATAAATCCCTAAAAAATTCGTTTAATTTTTTCTTTCCTGATAAAAATATTGGACTTTAGTGTCGACTCAAATTTTGTTTTAACAAAAATAATTGACTAAGAGACTTAACTAAAAAATATTTCAAGTATGATGATTTTCTAAGAAAAGATTTAGATTGATGGACTTAACCCAAAAAAATATATATTATCAAATGTGCGCGACATAAGCACATTTGCCACATGGATGCCAAGTGTGTGCCACGTAAGCTTGGCAAACGGTTGCAACAACATATCAAATTCATGAATTTTAATTGGTTAAAAGACTTATCAGACAAAAAAATAAATAAATAGGAGACTTATTCGAAAAAAAATGTATAGTTTGATAGTTTTTATGAATTTTCCTCACTCAAAACTAAAGGCGTTTGATACGGTGGAATGCTAAGAAATAAAATCGTTTATGTTTATAAATCTTTTAGTTAATAATAATCATATAAAAATGATTAACATAGAAAATGAAGAAAAATATTAAAATACCATAACAACCTTATTATTATTATTATGTTTTTCGTGTTTTTGTTTCTCTCTATTTTAATAAGGAAAATAAAGAAATAAATTTTTTATATTGAAACTTATAAATCCTACATGATTTCATTTTCGAGACTCCATCGTACCAAACATATTATAAGAGAAAGAGGAAGTGATACATATTTAGCATGAAGAGGGTTTCGAACATGAGAGTCTTTCGGTAATTATCCCCCACACACCGACGAGATTTTGCATGTCGCGCTTGATCACAATTAACCATCTTTGGCCACTCTTTAATTAATAATAAATAATAATAATAAAAGACATGTTTTTAAATTTCAAACGATTTCGGTCAATAAAGATGCAAAAATATATATAAAAAGGGAAAGAGAAGTCAAATAGGCCAAACTTATCTTGTTTGAAAAAGATGGTAATAATCTTTATTTGTCTTTTTCAATTATGGAGTGCAATAAGTCCACCGTATTCGTTTTTTTACTTTTATTTATCTTTTTTTACAAAAGTGGCATTGTTATTTTCATGGATATATTATATTTACGTAGTTAAAAGTGTTCCCGCGATAAATCCTTTTTTATAATTAAAAGTAGATCAATAATTTATAATAGATGATCATGATTAATTGAATATAAGGATAATTATGCAAAAGACCTTTAACTTGTCAGTTTTTTGTGGTTAAAACCTCAAATCATTTTTTGTTGTATTAAAAACCCCGAACTAACTAAAAATCAGTTAATCAAGGTTTTATCAATGGGTAACCGGTCGAAATTGGTTATTAATCCTTCCTGAAGCGTAAATAAGCTACGTGGAATAAATTTTAATTGTTGAAACCGGTTGCCAAATGTTACACATAACTAGTTTATGGACCCACGTATAACGTGAATAACTTTTAATAAATAATTTAATTACATAAAATGTATGTAAACTTAAAATTAAACCATATAAATATTAATTATTAGAAAAAGAATACGAGAAATGTATAATTATTTGTCATAGATATTATTTATCTATGTTTTTAAATAGACAATAGTAGTTACATTTTAACATTCTTTTAAATTTTATATATTTTTTAAAGATTTTTTAAAGTTAGATTTGGATTAGCTAAAATTTAACTGATGTCAAATAAATAATAATGACGAATAATATTATTAGATAAAGTCAAATAGTAGATTGAGTTAATTATTTATGAACGTGAATAACAATAAATATTTGATGATGATAAATGTAATAGATATTGAATAATGATAAATGTTGATTTCAATTAATAATTTATTAATATTAATAGCTTTTAAAAATAATAAATTGTATATATCTTTTTATTTTATATTTGTATTTATCTTTTATTTTATATTTGTGTTTGTATTTTATTTTATTTTTGTATTTATATTTTCAGATAATATGTGGATGCGACATGTGTCATTTACACATTATTTTTTTACTTAGACATATTGATAAGTATATATAAGATGTAGTTTGGATGTATTTGTATTATATATATAATAATAACAATGAATACTAAAAAATGATCAATGTGATAAATATTGAATAACGATAAATGTCGGAGTGAGTTAATGATTTATTAATACTTATAGGTTTTAAAAATAATAAATTGTATTTATCTTTTAGTTTATGTTTGTATTTCTCTTTTATTTTATATTTGTATGTGTATTTTATTTTATTTTATATTTGTATTTATCTTTTCAAGTGAAACGTGGAGACGACACGTGTCAATATGTGTTCTCCTTTATTATATAGAAGATTTAAACCCCCGTTGATGATGTAATCCCGTTTAGAAATTACAATTAAAAAGTATCAACTGGAGTTTAAATGATGTGTAATACTTGGCAACCGGTTTAAAGTATTAAAATTTATTCCACGTAGGTTATTTACCTGTCCACGTAGGATTAATAACCAATTTTAACCGGTTACCCGTTGATAAAACATTGATTTGCTGATTTTTAGTTAGTTCGAGGTTTTCTCTGCAACGAAAAATGGTTTGGGGTTTTAATCACAAAAAACTGACAAGTTAAGGGTTTTTTGCGCAATTATCCATCGAATATAAATGGACGATCAACATTTGATAATGTTTCTGAAAAATTAATGGTTTACGACTAATTACCAAATATTCTATTATATAGTAAAAATTTCTCTTTATATTTACATCTTCTTGAACCGGAGCACCGGACATAATTTTCATAATTAATCCACATAACCAATAATAGAATTTGATAACATGGTGCGTTTAGTTATCTATACAACAAAAAAATGAGTAAAATTGAAGTGAATATAGATCTATAGTGACTAAAAATATACGTGTGTATAGACCTCAAGTATTTTTGTGACAAATTTTTTGTGTCACTATTTTAGACTAGTGTACCTACCTTTTTTATAAGTCATACTAAAAGTAAGATATAGTGACATTTTTGTGTGTCACTAAAAGCGTGTGTCACTAAAGCAATTATTTCATTTTGAATATACATTGGAAGTGTTTACTATTGTTTCGAATGTATTATCGTTTTCTTTAACCAAAAATCACAAATCTTTTTAATTATTTTGGACTTTGTTATTATTGTTGTTGAATAGGAATACTACATTGGGTATGCTTTTCTACCTAAATCAGTTATTTCTTTTTGGATATACATATATGTTAATTAAACAAATGGAATGTACTCAAGGAAAAATATCATGTTCAAGCATCGGTGGTGCAAGCGATAAAAAAAGCACTATTGATCGAACTAAATCCTTTCATATATTCATACTAGTTTTTTAGTTTTTTTTTAACACACGATACTTAAAAGTCGTCAGTCATTTTTTTTTATCATGATGATACTTTATATAATATACATTATAATTCCAATTGTGTTATTATAATTTGGTATTTTGATGTACAATGTTATTATTTAAGAAGCAAATTACTAAAAAAATAATAATTTTTGATTTTTTTATCATTTATAGCAACATTATTTATTTTTTCTCAACAATAGCATCAACTTTTGTATTTTTTTTATATAAATAATATTAACTTTTGTATTTTACCATCCTTAATAACATTAACTTTTGTATTATTTTTATCATTTATAGCAACAACTTTTTTAAATTTTGTCACAAATGATAAATAAATATAAAAGTTGATAATATTAATGATAAACTAAATAATGTTGCTATAAATGCTAAAAATACATAAAGTTGTTTCTATTTTTAGCAATTAGCCCCATATATTAAACACAAAATATATGTAATCAATGATTGAATATTTGAACATATGCACTCAAAGATTGAATATCAGCATTCAATTAATTTACATTAAATTTTGCATGAGTTTTAATATCTCATGGTAAAGAACTATGATAAAGCATTTGTCAAGCTAAATACAAAGATTATATTAGCGACTAAAGGAGTTGACTATATCCCTTCATATATTCCACAAATTCAATGTCTGAATTTGTATTAGTTCAAATATTGAATATACATGATCAAATATTGAATAATATTAACTCATTATTATTGAATACATTTGTAGTAATTATAGTGGTGTTTCTAATGATTCAAGTATTGAATATACTTACAGTAAATTTAGTGCTATTTCTAGTGATTCAACTTTTTAAATATCAACATTGAAAGAGTAAATATTTCTTTCATAATTTGCGTTTTACTTATAAAATGCATAATTTCAATTAATTGACAAAAATACTCCATGGATTCTTAGCTGGATCTTTATCTACAATTAATACATATAGGTGGATTTCCATCTATATATCTTTTTAAACATTTCATCGATTTTTAGGTGAGTTTCAAACTCCTATCAATTTAAACGACTAATTAACAAATACAGTGGTATAAGGTTAAATTTTTTTTTCTTCCTATATTGCCCTTTATATTAAAAAAAAACAAAATTAAATATTCCACACACACACATAATGAATAGGCGCTAGTTTTACGGAGCGCCGAAATTAACTCCCTTAAAACCAATTTTTTGAAATATTTTTCATAATCGTGTTTAAATTAACAATACAAGACAACTTGCAAAAAAATCAAGTATAAACACACACTCTAAACTATGTGAAACGTGCATATTCACATGAACGGAACTTATGTTTACACTAAACATGTTCACATTAAAAATTTCACATTCACATAACTTTTAATATGTTAGAAGATGTGAATGTGTGATATTTTTTTACAAATAGTGTTATATTATTTGTATCTACATAAATATGAAAAAATAATAATAATAACTTTGTTGCAGCATGTTATTATCCGAATATCGTGTGTTCACATATACTCACATTTATATCTATAAATACTATTAAAAAACTAACTTAATGATCATTTGTCATCTTCTTGTTATTCCAAGTACCGACTCTACGAATGACAAATGTTATTTAGTATTTCAAGATTAAATAAAGAATTTTAAATATAATTACTTCTATGATAAAATTATGGTTAGATACTTAAATCTCATAAAACCACAACAAACACTATTTAAAAGATTTTTTTGATTAATAATTATAATAGTGAAAATAATACTAACAATAAAATCAAAACTTTAATGATTAATTTTCTTGTTTAAATGATTTATACATAAGTTAATTATAATAAAATATACTAAATATCATTAGTATCTAAAGTTTGAATATTAATTTTTAATTATATAGTTTTAAGCAAATAAATTTATTAAAGTAATTAGTGTAATACAACGGTTTATAAACTAGCATATATATATATATATATATATATATATATATATATATATAGAATATGGTTCGTGTGAGTACCTAAAAAATGCAGAGTACCGTGAGTACCTGTGAACACACGGGTTTCAGATGCGAACTTGCTCCGAAAAGAAGTTTTTTTTTTTAATTTTTTTTCATATTCATTTAGATACAAATAATATAAGACTATACGTAAAAAATTATATACATTTACAATTTCTATCATTTTAAAAGTTATGTGAATGTGAAAAAATTCATGTGAACATGCTTAGTTGTGAACACACGTTCACAACAGTACACTTCATGTGAACACACACGTTTCACATAGTTCTAGTGTGTGTTTAGGTGTGATTTTTTGCAAGTAGTCTTGTATTATTAATTTAACATGATTATGAAAAAAAATTTCAAAAAAATGATTTTAAGCGAGGTACCTCCGGTACTCCGCAAAACTAGTGGTACTCATTTGAACCCAAATCTATATATATATATATATATATATATATATATATATATATATATATATATATATATATATATATATATATATATATATATATATATATATCCAAAAATCAAATATAATGTTTATATATCACATGTTTCGGATGATGTACAAAATAGACCACAAAAATTATGATGTAAATAGGATTTATAGTTTTAGTGGTAGCAAAGTTAGTTGGGACCTGGGAGAAAGGGACGATATCCAAAGTCAGTCAACGCTTTTGGGTTTTGACATTTCTGTCATTTGTTCAAACGAGAACAACGTACGTACAATTAACCTTGTAACAATTGAATGGATAACTACAAACAAACTACGTCATAACCCATTTGCAACGTCTGCCTTGCTATTCTTGCGACTGCCCTACCTTTATATCATAATTATTGTTATTAATCTCTACCCAACCAATATTATATATGTAAATTATAATACAAATTAAACATGTTAAAATTCATCATCTTTATGCAACTAATTCAAGTTATTTTATATTCAAGTGTATGTTATAAAAACAATTTTTAAGATTATAGTATAAAGTCAATTATAGAAAAATGATGACATTCTCTCTCTTAAGCTACATCGACCGATCCCAAAAACAATATGTAAGATTTATAAATCACGAATGCTGCACATGGGCGTTCACTGTTGTGGGGACGTACATATAACGTTTATTAAGGATGTATAATATGACTCAATATTAAATCCCTATGGTTTATTTGAAATCTACTTTAAATTGTTAGACAAATAATCCATCAACAATAAAAAAGACAAGGACGTATGACTCATTTGATCTCTTTAGGTAAGACGAGTGTCATGATTTTCTTTGATTGGATCATATCTATAACTATTAGAGTAATTAAAATTGTCACTTGTCATCTTTTCGTGATGTCAAGTGACATTTTCTATTATTGTCATTTGTTGATTAGTTTTTTATAAACTAATAAATAAAAAATTAAATTAGTTTTTAAATTCAAACAATTGATGCTAAGATTATAATTGGATCCATTAAAATCATAACAATAAACCATTTAAGTTAATAATAATAATAAATATGTATCCAAATGTTATTAATGAACATATTTTATTGTTTAAATGACTTATACATGAAAGGAATTATAATAAATTTATGTAAAATCTCATATTAAAAGTTTTACTATATATAAATTTAATGTTAATATATAAGTTTAAGTTTATATAGTATTAAGAAAAAAAATATATTTATAAAATTATCCGTATAATACACGAGTTAATATATATACCAGTTTTCTTAAAATATACATACAATTTAACCCTTAATTATATTATTTGATGAATCGAACTGAATGAATTGTGCTAAATAATCATGTTGTTAACATTTTTAAGAAGCAAATTCGGCATAGGCCGGTCAATGCTTATTAATTAATTAGCATCATGGTTGAAACTATTAGATCTCCTATAAGTTAGCATATTCAAAAAAAGGTCGTGTAAAAGAATACCTTTTTGTAAGTGTGTGTTCACATCACTTTTTAGGAGTTAGGAGATGTGAATGCATGTAAAATTTACATATGATCTTCATAATGTCTATTAAAACAAGTTAATGAAAAAAAAATTTAAAAAAAGTTTTTTGACTAAATTATATAAATGGTCCCTGTGGTTTGTATGGAATTACGATTTTAGTCCCTGAAAGAATTTTATTACACTAGCAGTCCCTAAAATTAAAAAGTTGTAACATTTTGGTCCCTGAAACTAACGGCCGTTAACTTGAGCCGTTAGTTTCAAGGGCATTTTTGTCTTTTTGACTTTCAATGACCATTTATGTAATTTTCAAACTTTCAAACTTTCAGGGACCATTTATGAAATTTTCATACTTTTCATATATATATTTATCATTTCTTTCTTTTTTATAATTTAATTATCCAAATATAACATTTTATTTTTTATTCCTTTTGTTTTAATCATTAATTTTTATTTGTATGTTTATTGTTTACTGTTATTTTTTTTATATTACTATAATTATTTATTTAAGATTATTATATGATATATCTGGTTCATTGTTTGTCAATTAATTTTTTCATTTAAGAAAATTAAAAATAAAAACTAGTTGTAGTTTTTTTCATTCGGAAAAGATAAAATCGAAATGATTTATTTCTTTTCTCCATTCAAAAAAATTCAAAATAACAAAACTTGTTGAAGCTTTTTTCGTTTGAAAAAAGAATATGATCAAAATGCTTCGTAGTTTCTTCATTTGCAAATACTTAATAAAATTTTTTAATTCTAAATGGTTTGAAAAAAACAAGAATTAGAATGGTTCGTTGCTTTTTAGTCAAATAAATAAAATTCCAAATGGTTTGTTGTTTTTATTGAAAAGTTTGAAATCGAATCGATTTTTTATCCACGTTTAATTAAAAATCAGAATGGTTCTTTTGTTTGAAAAAAAATCAAAAATCATAATGGTTTACCGTTTTTTGATCAAAAAAATTTAAATCAAAATGGTTCGTCACTTTTTTTGATAAAAAAATTAATACAAGATGGTTATCGTTGTTTAAAAAAATCAAAAATTATAATGGTTCATCATTTTTTGATCAAAAAATTATCGAAATGGTTCATCGTTTATTTGATCCAAAAAACAATATTGGAGTGATTCGTAAAATTTTTTTTATCGTTGTTTAATCAAAAATGATGAACCATTATAATGAACCATTTCCATTTTAATTTTTTTTAAATTAAAAAATGATGAACCATTATGAATTTTTAATTTTTTTAAACAACGATAACCATCTTGATTTTGATGACGAACCATTTTGATTTTAATTTTTTTGATCAAAAAACGGTAAACCATTATGATTTTTGATTTTTTCAAACAAAAGAATAATTCTGATTTTTAATTAAACGCAGATAAAAAATCAATACAATTTCAATTTTTTCAATAAAAACAACAAACCATTTGGAATATAATTTATTTGACTAAAAAGCGATGAACCATTTCAATTTTCTTGATTTTTTCAAACCCTTTAGAATTAAAAATTTTTATTAAGTATTTGCAATGAGTAAACTACGAAGCATTTTGATTATATTCTTAGTCCAAACAAAAAAAGTTTGAACACGTTGTCATTTTGAATTTTTTTGAATGGAGAAAAGAAATAAATCATTTCGATTTTAGATTTTCCGAACGAAAAACTACAACTAGTTTTTATTTTTATTCTTCTTAAATGAAAAAAACAATAAAGAAATATTTGGATTCTCAATAAATAATTGAAAAAAAATGAACCAGGTATATCATATACTAATCTTAAATAAATAATTATAGTAATGTATAAAACAAAAATAACATTAATAATAACAATAAACATACAAATGAAAATTAATGATTAAAACAAAAGGAATAAAAAAAATAAAATGTTATATTTGATAATTAAATTATAAAAAAGAAAGAAATGATAAATATATATATATATGAAAAGTATGAAAATTTCATAAATGGTCCCTGGAAGTTTGAAAATTACATAAATGGTCCTTGAAAGTCAAAAAGACAAAAATGCCCCTGAAACTAACGGCTCAAGTTAACGGCCGTTAGTTTCAGGGACCAAAATGTTACAACTTTTCGATTTTAGGGACTGCTGGTGTAATAAAATTCTTTCAGGGACTAAAACCGTAAATTCATATAAACCACAGGGACCATTTATGTAATTTAGTCAAGTTTTTTTTATATTTTAACAAATAAAATATTCTTATATATATATATATATATATATATATATATATATATATATATATATATATATATATATATATATATATATATATATATAGAGAGAGAGAGAGAGAGAGAGAGAGAGAGAGAGAGAGAGAGGAATTACTATTGGTTATATATATTTACTGTAAGAGGCGAAATTTTGATATGTATACATGTGATCGAAGATAACTATCTCATTGTTAAAGATGCAACTAAATCATGTTTTCTTCGTCTATGATGTGTAAGTTTAAAAGAAAAATAAAATTTAATAGAAAAACTCAATTTGGTGTGTGATTTGCCAATTTTGCTTTTGAAACAATCATATACTATTTTTAGATATGTTAGATAAACGTAATGGTTATGACTTATGAGTTGGGGTGAGCTCGGTACTGGACCGTACCAAACCGGTACCGATCCCGAAAATATCGAAACCGAATTATTAGTTTTGAAAGAACCGAATACCCAACCGTATAATTTTATATGGTGTCGGTTCGGTTCCGAATACCAAATTTTAGCTAATTTAAAAAACGAATACCGAACCGAAAGTACCGAAACCGAAGTTTAGCTAATTCAAAAACCGAATACCGAACCGAATATATTAATTCGGAATCGATCGGTACCGGTACCGGTTCGGGTTCAGAAAATGGTACCCGTCGCACACCCCTACTTATGAGAAAGTAAAATCTAGACCAAATATGCAAAAGAAAAGTCTTAAAAACCAAAAGGGTTCACATCAAGAAATACTCAAACCACTAGTTTTTCTTTTATAATTTATTTTAAAGAAAATTTGAAGAACCACCAAATTTTCATATAACATAAGTCTATGTCCACAAAATATATCCAATTAACTTCAACTAGATTGTCTAATGGATCAATTTTGATCCAAATTCAATATGATACAAATCCATTTACATGATTCAATGTGTAAAAAAAATGATCAAACGGTCTATTAAATAATATGTTAGATTGATCTACAATCCGTCTAGAGTGTTTCATTTTACAGACTTCCAAACTAAATCACCACGCATCGTAGCTTGCCGCCGCCACCACCTTTCACCTCCTGTCGCCTGCCACTTTCAGTGTCACCACTGTCATCGCCGCCATCGTCGTTGTTCAGCCAGTTTTTCTGTCGCCATTGTCGACAGCCGCCACACTCCTTTACTTGCCACCACTATCTCTTTACCGATTGCCACCACCCATTGTGGTGTTGAGTGGGTAGGGCTGGGGTAGAATTGGATCGGATACAGTGGGTAAGAGGGGTTGGTGGGGTGGGTATTATAAGATGGATAGTGTTAGGTGGGTGGATAGAAGGAGTGAGCATGAGTCCGTTTGGATCGATTTTTGGTCAAAACCAGAAATTTTCAATTCCTTTCATCCATGTTCATCCAGATTTGTGTTTCAAATTGATGGCTTTACAAAGGTTTATGAGTTCTAGATTTCATCCAGGTTTACGTTTCAATCCCAGACGTAGTAATCGAAGCAAACTGCATTTTGTTTTGGATTGTTGTTGAATATGTGGTAATCAGTTTGTTCATGTGTGGTAATCGAAGCACTCGAGTTTTGAGTTCTTCAATTTTCTTTGTTATCGATCTATTTTAAGTTCATCGATTCTGTTTGTTACAGATTTCGTCCAGTTCTTTTTAAGAGCAATTTTGAATCTGTTTATAGGTATGTGTGTGTTTGTTTCGAGACTTTTGATTTCTAGTTTTCTTTAACCATTGTATCTTTTGAGTTTTGAGGCATGTGTGTGAGTTTTACTAGTTTCAATTTATTGGTTTCTTGGATTTTATTTCAAATTCGTGCTTAAATCTTCTTCAATTGTGTATGTTCTTTGTTTGACTTCGTTGTGCTCATCATCAGCATCAAACATTTTTTTTAATGTTTTAATTCATTCTTCTTCATGTTCCGGTTCTTGATTGATGCGGCTAGAGGTAATGGTAGGGGTGGTGGAGACTTTTCGGATGAAAATTTTCTTTTATGAAAACTTCAAACAATCCCATTTGGTATTAGGGTGATATGTAAATGAGAGGTCACGGGTCGATTCCCGCCGGAGGCAAGCTGAAATTTAGGTGGTGAAAGTAAGTTTTGAGACAAAGTAGTAGTTTAGGAGTAGTAGTATGATAGTTTGCCGTTAAAAAATAATAATAACAAAACATTTAATGTTAATAATAATAAATAAACAAGTAACAACAACAATATTAATAACTGTCACGTATACACAACATATACACATGGATTAGTTACCGATTTCCTTTTAAACTGGTTAAGTATATATATTTTTCAATAAGACAAATTATTCGGCTATTTGAACGTTAAGAAAAGTACATTGATTTAATCGAGAAATCCGTGAAATTTCATGGGTTTTTTTCAATATTAATCTATGTATTTTATTAAAAAACTAACTACATGCCACTTGTCGATTAAATAGACAGTCTCTTGGATTAATGAGGATATGACATGTGTATCTTACAAATTCCATTAATAAAATGAAATGAAAGTAATTTATTTATAAAAAATCCGCTGACTAGGAATTTTGTTTTGAAAACCCATAAATACAATTACTTATCTTTCAATCTTCTTGGTCTCTTTTATTATCTAACTGTGTGCTCCTACTTTTAATTTCTTTATTGAAACTTTTTATTTTCAATTATCGAAGTTTAAACTCAATTATTTTAGTATTCCGTGTAATACACGAGTAATAAAATAGTACTTAATCTATATATATATATATATATATATATATATATATATATATATATATATATATATATATATATATATATATATATATATATATATATATATATATAACTAAAATAAAGGAGAACACAAAACGTCACATGGGGTCACCACATTCCATCTAAAAAGATAAATACATTTTACTATTTTTAAAATAAAATAAAATAAAAGATAAATACAATTATATTTATATACATACATATATATAGATTGAGGTTCCATGGGGCACCATATGCATCGGGAACCAAATGGGAACCAAAAATGCATTGCTTGTTTACAAAGGGTGCATTAATGGCATTTTGGGATTGCTTAATAATATATTGTTAAATTATAAAATTTAATTTAATATTTATCATTTATAAATAAAATGATCAACCACCTTCTCATAAATCCACGTTTAAATGTCGAAATGCATCACGATTTTGGTGATGCATAATGATGGAACAAAGACGAGGATGAATATGGCCGAAATGCATCACGATTTTGGTGATGCATAATGATGGAACAAAGACGAGGATGAATATGATCGAAATGCATCATGTTTGAAATTGAATTGGATGAAGATGCATCGTGTTTGAAGACGAATCCAATAAATTGGATGAAGATGCATCATGTTTGTTTAGATTCGGATAGAATATTTTCTGAATTAAAGCATCTTCCGATTTTGCCCTTCCGAGCGCGAGAAGTTATGCACCCGTGCACCCATTTTCAAGTTAATTACCCTTTTGCCACTACAATCTGAACCATTAAAATTCAAGAATTAACGGTGCATACAGGTTCCCAAAGTGTACAATGTGTACAGGTGCCCCATAGAACCTGACCCCATATATATATATATATATATATATATATATAAATGAAATATTATATTTGTATTTGTATTTATATTAATATATATATATATATATATATATATATATATATATATATATATATATATATATAATCAATATTATATATATTAATGAAATATTATATACAATAATAATAATAATAATAATAAATAAAATAAAAGCTAAATACAATTAATTTTTTCCAATATCTAATAAACATAAATAAAAATACAACATTATTAGTTTTACTAATAAATAAAATAAGAGATATATGCAATTAATTTGTTCTAATATTAATAAATTTCACCAAAAACGATATATACAACATTATAATTTTAATATTAGGTAATATTAAAGATAAATACAGTTAGTTTTTCCATCCAAATTATATCTTATACATATACTCATGTATACATATCTAATTCAAAATATATATTATTTGTTTATAAACTTATTAATATATATTAAAAATAAATACCAATAACAATATTAAATATTTAAAGTAAACATAATAAAATATTAATAAATTCATATTTCATTATATTTTATTTAATATAAAATACATATAAAAATTATGTTTTACGTAAAATTAAATTTTCATATTATATCAATTTAATATATATATAAAATTAGAAATAAAAAATCAAAAAAATGTTAAAAAAAGTTATTATTGTAATACTGTTCATGAATATAAAAAAAGTAGAAAAACAATATATATGACAAATTGTTATACTTTTGTAACATCCTCGGATTTAAATTATTATATTTGAAGTTTATTAAGTTTAAATTTATAATTTAAGTTGAATTATGAAAGTTGGTACGGAGTTTTGGATTAATTATAAAGTTTGTTGCTTCAATTAAAAATTGAGAAAATTTAAAGTTATTTAAGTGAATAAATTATTAATAATTGTTAAGGAAAATAAAATAAAGATGGAATCCTTTATTTTATAAAAATCAGTATTTTATGGAACCGGATTAGTGAAGGGGTGAAATGTGCCAAGAGTTGTATGATGGAAATAAAAAGGGGAAAATTATCATTTCCACCCATTTTGAAGCAAATACACTCTCTCACTAGAACTCTCTCTCTCTCGGCTCTCTCTCTCTCTAAATTCGAAGATCATCAAAAGTTGAAATTTGAAGCTGGAAATTTGGATTCTGATTGCATTCAAGGAACTAAAACATCTGCAATCATCGAATTAAGGTAAAAATTTCATCAACACTTCGATTTTGGTGGTTTTGGCTCGGTTTTTATATGAACCGAAAATTTGATTTTTGGAGATTCAAATGTTAATGCATGTTTGGTGTTATTATGGATTAGTTTAAATCTAGTATATATGATGCTAGATATCAAGTTTCAGCTTCTGATTCGACCTGGAAGTATGATTTTTAGAGATTTGTGTGTGTTTTTAGTGTGTGTTCGAATGGATGAATAAAAATGGTCAAAAAGGATGTAGATTGGTATGAAAGCATGCTAATGTAAGTGTTAAAATGGTTGAAAACAAGTATATTTTAGTTGGTGTAAGTTATTTCACATACTGAGTAAGTGCAAAAATGACTTGGATTAAAATCTGGAAAATATTCGAAACTGCATAAATTCGAAGGGGGGTCCGAATTCGGATCCGAGATGAACTCGGATCTGGTCCGAATTCGGATGGGGTCCGAAATTTGCAATTGTCCGAATTGGGACCTAATGGGGTCCGAAATTGGCATTGTCCGAACTTAACATGGGGACCGAATTGGGGTCCGAATTCGGGTGGGATCCGAATTCGGACATGGATCCGAAATGGGGATCAGATATTGCAAAAATCTATAAAATTATTGTTTAGGAAGTTAAACAAGATATTGACACGATATGTTGTTACAACTGACGTACAGGTCCCTTGTGGTGTTGTTTAACCCACAGTGGGGTACTTTGTGGATCCGGTTGAAAGCCCGAAGAGAAATAAGATTGATTAAAGTTTATTTACGCACCCACTGTGAGTACAGTAGATTTCGCATGGTTATATTTGTTTTATGTTAGCTTTGCCTGCTGAGACGTGTTGTTTCATTTGTTTGGTTGGAATTCTACTAACTTGCGTAGATTTAGATGCACATTCTTACTTGTTGCATGTCCGTTCGATTGTTGTGCATCTAGTGATGGACCGGTGGGTCGCATCGATTACTCTGATGTTACTGTGCTATATGACCTGGAGCTGATCCCTCCTAGGCCCGGTAGGCAGTATATCATCCCCGATCGTACGTTTGTCTCAGATGGTATGTTTAAATGCCGAGCTGTGAGCTCGAAGGGGCTGCGGCTCTGGTCCGTACTTTGTGTACGAAGAGGATATCCGATGTTGGTGATCTGTGTTATCCTTGGGCTTTATAAAAATTTATAAAATGCGCAATCTATGTATTCACTAAGCATTCGCTTACGTTTTAGTTGTTGTAATTTTTACAGGAAAAGGAAAATCAGCTGCGGGACCATCTAGCTAGGTTGTTGTTTAAAGTGAATTGAAGACTCAGTTGCTTATTTGGTAACATATTGTTGAGATTAATGTTGTAATAAATTTGGGACAATGTAATGTAATGGAAGTTGTTAGATATAGACATGTAACCCTTGTAGCACTGTAGAGTGATTCGAAACTGTTGTAATACTTTAATTTGTACTTTAATTGCTTCCGCACTTTAATTAAGTAATCAGATCATTATGTAATTGATGTATTGGTGATTAATCCTGGGTGTCTTGTTAATGGTGGTTGTTGTGGCAAGGGTGTCACAACTTTTGTTGTATTTTTTTAAATAGAAATTGACATTTATATGTTTTAATTTTAAGTTTATAGACATTTTATGTAACAATTTATTTATTAAAATTTATTCACGTAACATGTGGGTTCATAGACTAGTAAAATAATAAAATGTTTAAGGATTAAAACGTCAAAAGGGTAAGCTCCCAAACTATTCGAATGAGGATGTAACAGAAAGAGAAAAAAAAAATTGGAAAAGGAAGTCAGAAAACCTGATGGGATATATGTTCATGATTGGCTTTTAAGCCTTGGTTTGCGTCATGCATTGTTCATCATAAAACCCTCGTCGCCGGCGACATTGCCGGCGGCTGTGACGGCGGAGAGTTGTGGTCCTACAGAAGGGTTTGGTTCTATCTGTTCATACGAGTTTTGCCTCTTTCTCTATGCTTGGAAGGTCGAGTAACACAAAATGCAACAATTTTTAGTTAAATGCAGTAATATTATATTAATAATTAATTTATTTCATTTTTTAATTCAAGGTGAGACTTGTTTGGATTTAAGTTTTGAGTGTATGATTAATCATGTAAAAAAATATATATAAATTTTACAGTTAAAATTAATTTTTACTTCAGGTTTTTTTTTCAAAATATGTTATCGTGTTTGAAGTTTTTAGAAAGCATTTTAAAAAATCAAATTTGAACAACCACTGAGAGTCCCTGCATATGTTTTTTTTTTGAACGGCTGGTGTGGTGCCGACAGATCCCGGTTTGATCCCACCACAATCTCCTAGTTAGATTAAAATCTTCATAGTTAGATTAGTTCACCTGAAGGGAAAAACCTCAAAATCCGCCTCTAGTGAGGATCAAACTCGGATAACAACTTTCTTCAAGCGCCTTATAAAAACTTGATGGCCACCGCCCACCGGGACAAACCCTATAGTTTCCGTGCATATGTTTGTCAAGAGTCAAGAGTTGACCCACTGAGCCGGCTAAGAGGAAAAACCGAAATAAAAGATAATCAGTACACGTGTCTATATTTAATTGGTGGACCCCACATTCTCTAAAACACACATTGACACAATTCGTTTTCCATTGCTCTCTCTCTATTTAAACCCATTGCCTTTGGCTTTGGTTGTCACTTAGCCGGATAATTCAATATTCACTTTGGAGTCGAGACTCAGTGATCGTCGCTTCATTTCCCAATTCAACGTCAATAGCCTTTACCCTGTAGTGATGGCTGGCGGAGGACTAGCGGTATCCGCCGCCGGTGGAGTAGAGTTTGAGGCCAAAATCACGCCGATTGTCATCATCTCATGCATTATGGCCGCTACCGGCGGTCTTATGTTTGGTTACGACGTCGGCGTTTCAGGTATATCATTATTTCAAAATTTTCTGATCGACTGCTCCTGTAATTTGTTTCTGTTAACATATCAATGTTTTTTAAACACGATTTGAGATTCAATTCCATCGTCATATTAATTAATTTGATGAATTATCAAATGTGTAAAACGGATTCTGCGTTTTCGTACATTCCGATATCACCTCTTGATCGTCCAGAGATCTAGCTTTCAATGACGGATACGATTGTGAACGTCAAATTTGATTGGAAAAAGGAAGGAAAAATGAAATTATTACGAAGATTTCTCTTTTCTTTTTTCCTAAATAGGATTTATATGTAATAAATCCTACTTGTTGAAATAAATTACTTGTTTAATTTCATTAAATTTTACTAAATATATAATTACTCATTAACGTCTACACATGTAACAGTTTGCAAAAATTAATACATGATAAAAGCCTTAACTTATTAAATTTTATGTATTTATTTTATTGGTCAATTAACTTGATAATTTTATGTAAAATTGGTTGGCTAAATGAAATTGAAAGTAATTAATCATGTGATAATCACAACAGGTGGAGTGACGTCTATGCCGGGCTTTCTGAAGAAATTCTTTCCGGTAGTGTATAGGAGGACGGTAGAAGGCACTCATGATAGTAACTACTGCAAATATGACAATCAAGGCTTACAACTATTCACTTCTTCCTTGTATCTCGCCGGTTTAACTGCAACTTTTTTTGCATCTTACACAACGCGACGCCTTGGAAGAAGGCTCACTATGTTGATTGCCGGATTTTTCTTCATCGTCGGAGTCGTTTTGAATACTGCTGCTCAAGACCTTACCATGCTCATTATTGGAAGGATTTTACTCGGTTGTGGAGTTGGTTTTGCTAATCAGGTTAGTTTTTTTTCTTTCAATTCTACTGTCATTTTGTTCATCTTTATTTGGATATGTATATAAATTAATAAAAAGGAGTTTCAACTTTCAAATAATGACTCACGCTTGTTTTTATGACTTTTAAATATTAAATTTAACAACTTCTTACAGCTTGCATAACATATGATATATATAAATATTATTATTACTTATTGATTTTGGATCTGTCAATCATATGTTTTAAAAATAAGATTTTTATCTGTCAAAGAGCTGAGTTCAGATTCTAATTGGACTTTAACAGCATCAGACATATATGGTCATATGTATCACGCGGAAATTGTGATGCATTTATGGTGATGCATAGAGATTTTCAAAGTTTTTCGATGCATGTTGGTTTCCATTAAACCCTCTGTATAATATAATACAGTCAATATTGACAAATCTTTAATTTGGTTGGGGATCCATTATTTTTGTCACCTAGCAGTAGGCCTAGGGTACTCTTAATTCGCTCTTGATTAAAATATCTAATTATTATTATTATATATAGCTAAAAAAATGAATATATAGCATGTGATCGAGGTGTTAGTTATGTATACATGAAACATCTGTGTCGGACTTTGCGTTTTAAACAGTATGTATGTATGTAAAAGACAGTTAATTGGTCTTATCCGAGTTATAATTACATGGATAAAATTTAATTATTTTCATTTATTATAGACTTTAGAAAAAATTAATTGTATTTATATTAAAAACAATAAAGTTGCATTTATTTATGTTTATAGATATTTGAAAAAACTAATTAATCGTATTTATTTTTTATTTTATTTTTTATTAAAATTATTAATGTTGTATTTATCTTTTTTGATGAAATATGGTAACGCCACATGACAAATTGTGTTTATCTTTATTAAATATAGATAGATAGATATGATATAATATATGATAACGATGACACTAAATAATAAGCAATAACTATGAATTAAAAAGAAGATATTTCTCCCACACAATTAAAGTTCAAAATAATAATCAATACACTTTTTTGTGGTCTTTACGGGAGCTATCATATGGTCCACGTACACCAACAGACCAACTCTTCATGTTAGTTTAAAAAACACTTTTGATCAATTATTCAAAATATCATAGTTAAATTAAGTTATTGAATAAGAAAATAAAATTTTAATTTCATGTCTAGTTGATTAACTTTAATTGATTTTTGCTATGAATTTTTCTTTAAACCCGATTTAAGAATCTCCTTGGGGAACATGAAAATTTCTTTTGTCACCAAATAATATTTAGAAGATTTATCAAACACCGTAACACTATATTTTGGAGTTTTCCATTGATTAATTCAATTAATTAAAGAAGAGTAAACGGTTTATGTTGTACGCATCATATATCGAAAACTAAATATCATGACAATTTACAAATATATATATATATATGGTTGGTTTGAAAAAGTCGCGGCTTATCTTGATCGAGTATTAGTATGAATAGATAAGATAAGAAAAAAGTCGTATGAAAAAAGAGAATCATGGATTTAATTTGGTTGAAGATGGAGGGAGATTGACAGATAGATGTTTGGAGGGGCTACGGACTATACCACTTTCGTTTGCTTTGAATTTTGGGATGATCATGGTTTGTGAATCCTGTGATGCACGTTGTTTTCAATCAACCTTTATAATTATTTCTTACCGTATGATCATGTGTATCTTCACCCCTTTCCAACTTTCTCGCCCTTTAACTTCACTATTAATATATTACTTTCTTATCTTTACTCTTTTATAAAAAAAAAATAAATAAATTCAAAGTGTGTGTGTGTGTGTATGTATATAAAAGTAAAAGATGGAATTAATAAACTAGTGTTGGTGTTTTTTTGGGTAATAACTAATTAAATAATTAGGTAATGATGCCTAAAACTTTTTGTCTATATTGATAGTAACATGCAGTGAGATCCATTTCAAAAGAACATCTTAAAGGATTAAAGGGATCTGAAAAAGCCCAGGTACTGTTAAGTTTGGTAGGCTACAATTCCTTTGCATGTTCTTTAATTAAGAAGAAGAACATGATTTAAATCGTTTAGGATAATTTGTTGAAACTGAAACATATAATACTAACACAATTGTTAACGTAACCTCCTTAATTTGTAAATTAAGCATATGCTGATATAGTGATATATATAAATTTTAATTTTAATGTTTTGGCAAATAACGTTAATGTAAATTACATTGATTTAATTGAATGAATGATGGATCGGCGGCAGGCGGTACCCGTTTTTCTATCAGAAATAGCACCCACAAGGATACGTGGCGGCCTCAACATTCTGTTTCAACTTAACGTTACAATTGGGATTCTTTTCGCAGAGCTGGTGAACTACGGCACAGAAAAGTAAGTTCTCAAATCACTTTTACTTTTCAACAATCAAATAAAGTTACTTTTAGTTTAAACCTTTAATTTGAAAAAAAAAAAACTTGTATTTAATTAATTGTTAATTCAGGATTGAAGGGGGTTGGGGGTGGAGAATCTCCCTGGGGTTAGCCGGAATCCCGGCAGGGCTCCTGACGTTGGGTGCCCTCTTTGTTGTGGACACACCCAACAGCTTGATCGAGCGTGGCAAATTAGAAGAAGGGAAAGCTGTGCTCCGAAAGATAAGAGGGACCGATAACGTGGAACCAGAGTATTTGGAGCTTGTTGAGGCTAGTCGTATTGCGAAAGAAGTTAAACATCCTTTCCGCAATCTCCTTCTCCGTAAAAACCGTCCACAGCTTGTTATCGCCGTTGCTTTACAGGTTTCTACTTGCCACCCTTCCTTAAGTCGTGGAGTATTTTTCATAACAAATTGTACAATGTGTGTTTGTAATGTTTTAAAAACCTACTTTATAAGTCGGTAATCTAAAAAAGAGATGAAGAAATATATCAATTTATAACATATATCTTTAAAAATGTTTTGTACATGTAAATAGTAAATTTTCCCTTGTTGGGATTTATTAAAATTAGATATTATTTCTCAATTAAGCTCTAAATATGTCTCTCTTGTTTGTGGTTGTAACAGTTCTTCCAACAATTCACGGGCATCAACGCTATTATGTTCTATGCACCCGTGTTGTTTAATACGTTAGGATTCAAGAACGATGCGTCGCTCTACTCGGCAGTGATTACCGGAGCAGTCAACGTCATATCCACCATCGTATCCATTTACTCTGTTGACAAACTTGGGCGCCGGATCCTTCTGCTGGAAGCAGGTGTCCAGATGTTTCTCGCACAAGTCGTGATTGCAGTAATACTGGGAATCAAGGTTACGGATACCTCAGACAATCTAGGAACGGGTTTTGCAATCCTAGTTGTTATAATGGTGTGCACATTCGTTTCTGCATTTGCGTGGTCATGGGGTCCGTTGGGCTGGCTCATTCCTAGCGAGACGTTCCCTCTGGAGACTAGGTCGGCAGGGCAGAGCGTGACGGTGTGCATAAACTTGCTGTTCACGTTTGTGATAGCACAAGCGTTTCTGTCGATGCTCTGCCATTTCAAGTATGGGATCTTCTTGTTCTTTTCGGGGTGGGTGTTGATCATGTCGATATTCGTTTGGTTTCTGGTTCCGGAGACAAAGAACATTCCGATCGAGGAGATGACAGAGAGGGTGTGGAAGAAGCATTGGTTGTGGAAGAGGTTCATGGATGATGATGAATACACTAAAGATGATTTAGCAAAGAATAATGGGATTGCTAATCCGTTGTAGATCCGAATCATTTAATTAATCTGTTGGTGCAAGTGCAACACCATAAAAGATAAAGATAGATAAATATATAATAAAGACATGGAATTTAATGTATTAGATTTTGTTTTTATTTTCCGGTTGGTAGTAGAATATAAAACCGATTTCAGAAAAAAGTTTAAATGAAAAAGTAGATGATTGAGAGTATGTTTTATAAGTTGATTAAAATTCAAAGATGTTGATCGATTATGCTTAAAAAATGAGTATGAGTGTATGAACTTGATCGAATGCAGATGAATGAGGGAGGTAAATCAATTGCAAAGTCTAAGGGTGCGTTTGATACAGAGAATTAAGGTTAGGAAAATGAAAATAAGAAGAATTCTCATGTTAACAAACATAAGAATTCCTCTTAATTTCATTTTTCTAGTTTTATTTCTCTATAACAAACATAGTGTAATTGTGATAAGTAGGATTAGTTCTATGAGGCGTTCTTGGCTTAAAAGCAAGCATTAAGTTAATTAAACAATTAATGATAATGACTTGTCTTCTTTAGGGTTCTAGAAGCAAATATGATACGTTTGCTTTGAAAATAGACAGACATGGTGGAGTGTTAGTTCTGTTGGGTTATGTCAACAACATACTAATTAAACTAACATGTTTATTCATATTACTATGCTATGATCAACTAATTAATTAACACAAATGGAGTTTAGCCCATTTAGTATGAGGATGATAAGTAAGTGTGAGGCTATAAATTCGATTCCTGTCGAAAGCAATTTTGAATTCCTCCTATATATTACCCAAGAAGGAGAGAGAGTGTTCTTCTCTTGGGTAATCTGGGCCGTCCATTCTGTTGAAATTAAATCTTAGCCATGTTAATTAACTTACTTCTGTTTATGCATGGAGTACAACTATTTGATGCACAAAAGCCATGATTTCATAAACTGCTCTCTACCCGTCTCAACCCACGATCATGTAAACCGCTTTCTCTGCATGTTTTTTTGGTAGCAATAAGATGAAAACACACCCTCATTACACGGTATACAAAGAAAAATGGAGGAGAGCACTAGGTCAAGCGACTCAATCACGGTGGCGTCAGTGGTCTCCCTCTCGATGCTTTCCAAGAACAATTGATTGTTTGTTTTCTCTTTCTGTGTCTTCCCGTGGCCCTCTCGACGCTGCACAACACATGGAAACAAACATGTTACAAATCGATAAGAACTCTAAATTGTCGACAAGATTGGGTTTAGTTTCGAAGTGGGAAATCCATTTATGATGTTCAATCAGGTTCGTTTCTTTGTTTGATTTCAGATTGTGTTTTTGGTACCGTAGTTCAAATTAATCTGCTGGAGATTTACACAAAAACAATTAACAATACAATTGTTTAGATTACGATTCTTGATTTTGGTTTTCGGTGTTTACACATGAGCAAAGCATGTGAGTTCAATATCTTCAAATGAGTGTATCTGATTTTGGGGTTTTTTTAATGTGGGTTTTTTTAATTGTTTTTGTGTAAATCTCTAGCAGATTAATTTGAACTACGGTGCCAAAAACATGTGATTTCAATATCTTCAAATGAGCGTATCTGATTTTGGGGTTTTTTTTAATGTGGGTTTTAAGAAAAATGTGATTTTTCATGTTGCTTTGAGTTAGAATTTGCTTAAAAAATCGAATTAGGTTTTGGCCGATCTATCTTTATTTGGTTTTGCTTAAATTTGTTTAATGTTTGAGATGATTGCACATATTCAATTGTTCTTTAGTTATGTCATACATGATTTGCTAAAACTTCTATATGTTTTTTAAATTTAAATTACATATTAAATAAAAATTCCTAAAATCTACAAGAAATCAGAGGTGGTTTCATTTGATTCATTGTATATTTGTATGAGGAAATGATCACTGGGATGATTCTATTTAGTTTGTCATTTTCTTTCACGTTGTCTGATGGGTTCTTATTTTCCCTTGATGCATTACATGAGAAAAACAAATCTTATGCTACAAGGGTTGTTACCGGTGTATTTATATACAAAGATTGTTGATCTTCATTTACTAATTTCCAACATTATCATCTTTGTTTTGCAGATGCAAGCATACAAATGATATAGTTTATGAAGGTGATTGGAGTTGAACACAGAGTGATGGTGAAGAATGCTCACATAACAGGCTTTTCTTACAAGTTTGCAACCTATTTCTATGAACAAAACCAGTGTTCACTCTTTTATTGTCCACTTCGCTTTAAAGCATAGAATTGTAATACTGAGTTGCCATCACATTGAGAATGGTCGGTCAAAGATCTGATAAAACTTTTTAAAACGGTGAAAAGTTACTTCTTAATCATGTAAGTTGGTTGGTATTTGATTTCATTGATATTTTATTTCCTGTTTTATTGAATAGAAATGGGGATTTACTTCTTTAAAAGTCTTTGTATGTCAGGGACAATGAATCAAAGTATTTTAAGATCTGAAAAGTTGCTGAAACTGTGAAAGGTTAGTTCTTAATCATGTAAGTTATTGGTTGATGATTTTATTGAGTTTTTGTTCTATTTATTAATGCCAATAACATCCACGAGTAGAAACATTCATAATCGTTATTTGAATTTAAAAAAATATTTCTAACAATTTCAGGAACAGTTTTATCTTAGTAATGAAGAGGATCTCTTGCAACATGTAATCTAAAATAAAAGTCATAGCTTTCTTTTTGATGTTCAAGACAGGCAGCCAACATGTCACAAACTCACATGTTAGTTTTTATGTTTTCCATGCCCAATCAAAACCAAAACCTGAGATTTACGCATCAAATGGAAACTTATTTATAAGTAATTTATTGATTTTTATGCGCTTAGATGAACAAGGAACACAAATCTGCCACCAAACACTCAGGCGAGGGAATCCATTCAAGTGCTCAGATCTTCTGCACAAGTAAGTATTCTGAATTCTTCGTCATCCTTTCGACTTTGATTTTTATACATGAAAAAGTTTGGCTTTCAATCATTTTAATCGGGTACTTTGGGTTTCTTAAAAACTGATTGTTTGTAAAATTCTCATTCTCCCTATATATTACCCTTGAGTAAGAGAGAAGGTTTCTCCATAGGTAATTAATGACTATTGTATCTGTCAACATTCAATCACAAGTGTGTTAATTGATCGACTTATTTTTAAGCATAAAGTACAAGCATCTCAAGGGCATCCCCCCATCCTACAATCAAACAATTCTTCCAAAAATGCTTCCCCTCATCAATAAATTGCTCTCCATTTTGTACGAAACCCTGTAATCACAAACCATTTATCTCCCTTGTACATTCTGAGATCCTCTCACTGGCTCCAATGACTCTCCCCTAGCCAAACAATCGCACTATCTCGCTCTGTCGCATCTTCTCTCTATGTATCTGTATATATAAAGATCATAGATCTTCTCGTACTAATTTGCGATCGGAGTTAAAGGTGGGGAGATGGTGAAGAATGCTCATATACCGGTGTTTGTTCCTATAAATTTGCAACTTATTGTTTTTGATGCCCACTTCACTCCAAAGCATATAAATTTAATATTGAGAAGTTGTCAGAGTGAGAATATTCGATCTAATATGAAAACTGCTAAAAACAGTAAAAAGTTAATTCTTAAACATGTACGTTGTTGGTCGATGATTTCGTTAGGCTTTTGTTTCTTACTTTACTGAATAGAAATGGTGACTTACTTCTTTTAAGATCTTTGTATGTTAGGGATAGTGAATGTCAGCCTTTAGCAGAGTATTTATTATTCCTGTACATTAATGCCAATAGCTACCTACACCCATGGATAGAAATATTCAAATATTTATTTGAATTACAAAAGAAATTTCTGAGAATTTTGGGAATAGTTCTTTCTAGGTAATGATGGTCTTACTTATGAGGACAGTTCGAAAAAAGTCTATGATACTGAAGTAACCGATCAAAATCGTTCCATTGTGATGGTTCTTCTAAGCACTTCTGTGGTCGTTTTGGTTCTCTCGAATTCGGATCATGTGTATGTTGAAATAAATTTGTTTAATTAGGATTTCAGAGTTTTGTAAGTTTTCATTTGGCTGTTTGGAAAATTGTTTTTGTAGGTTGGATGTTAATAGCTCCGAGGCAATCTCCTGTCAGCATTCATTTGAATCTATTGGTTGACGAGATTAATTTTTGTTCTTTGGTGATTTTTTTTGTGATTGAATATAAAAATGATGACTTATAAATGTTTTTTTATGTAAAATCGTAGTAGAAATGCATGATTGGACAAAAGGTGCCATGATTGGAGCAATCAAAAGTGGTAGAAATGCATACAATTGGTCAAAAGGTGGTATGAACTTTTGATACAAAAACTTTCAACTAATTTGTCTTTTTTGAGTTTCGCTTTATTATCAAATTCTATTTGTTGCTACATTTATTCGTTTATTTTTTTTGTATTACTCTGCAGCCAAAATTGGTCATAAGCAGGATGTTGCTGGTGATGTATTTACCTCCAATTTGCTACTGATTCATTCTGCATACTACGGCTAGCTTGAAATGAAAGTCTATCACATATGAGGTGAGTCGTGGATTTATGTTTATTTGTATTCTACATAGAACGCAATAAGTCTACAACGTGGGTATGAAATTTTGATACAAAAAATTTCAACTAATTGTCTCTTTTAAATTTTGCTTTATTATCAAATGTTAAGCATTACCTTTTTGTTAATATGTCCATGTTTTTGGATGAAACACTAACTTTGTTCATTGGATTCTCTGGAAAAAGAAGGCACTCCATAGATGGCATTGTTAGTGGTTTTAGTCCATATCTTATTTCAGATTTTTGTGTTTATATTAAAAGCTTCAATTTTACCAAGCTATATGTTAACATGGCTACAATATATTAACAAATGGCTCCAGTGATGTGCAATTATACCTTTTAATTGATACTTAACGCATATGGATGAAATAGAAGCCGGATATGGTTATTCTGAAATTATATACTAGCAAATGGATCCATGGCGATCACGATTGGACATTATATTTGGTTTTAGTCGAATATTTATTTCCAGAATTGGACATTATATTACTTAGCACTTCAAATGAACTAGATAAAGCCACGTTCATGTATTAACTTTGAAGATACACTCATATCATTAATCTTGTAGTTTGGTAGATCACACATTTTTTTTGATGAAATTTCGAAGTTGAATTGTGGTCTGCAGTTATGGAGTTAAAAGATTGTCTTGTAATATATGCATGTATGTCTTTCTAAATTATTAAAAGTTGCATGTGTAGATAATGTGAAAAAGTTGTTATTGGGAAAAACTTCTATAGAGATGGGCACATGGATAAGAAGCTTAGCCCCTAAATTTGATCATCTTGTAGGTACCGTTGAAGAGTCTAAGTACCTGTTTGTATAAACTGTTGGTGAACTCATGGGTTTGTTTCAGGCTTGTGAGCCCAGATTTAATAAAAGTATAACCTGAAATGAAGAGCAAGAAATCCACATTATGACTGCATGGAGTATAATTGTATTAACTAATATGTTTATTGGAGATGAGAATGATGTTGGGAATAAACTAGAGGTTGTATGTGTTTGCTGAGAAAATGATGCTAACAGGCGATTATTAGGTCGAGCGACTCAATCACGTCGACGTCGGTAGTCTCCATTTCGGTGCTTCCCTATAACCGTCGATCATTTGTTTTCTCTTTCTCTGGTCTACCTCCCTGGCACTCTCGGCGCTGCACAACAATCTGGAAACATACATGTTCAAAAGCGATAAGAACCCTAAACCGTCGAGAATATTGTTTTTACTTGCGAAGAGGGAAATCCATTCACCATATGATGTTCGATCAGGTTTGCTTCTTTGTTTGATTTTGGATAGTATTTTTAATACAGTAGTTCGAATTTCTCTACTAGAGATTTTACACATGATCATTCAACACTTTGATTGTTTAGGTTAAGATTCTTGATGTTGGTTTTCGGTGTTTACACATGAGCAATATATGTGATTTCAATCTCTTTAGATGAGCGTATCTGACTTTTGGGGTTTTTTAATGTGGGTTTTCATGTTGCTTTGAGTTATATTTTGCTTAAAATATCGAATTAGGTATTGGACGATCTACATATATTTCGTTTTGCTTAAATTAGTTTAACGTTTGAGAGGATTGCACATATTCAATTGTTCTTCAGTTATGCATACATGATTTGCTATCTATATATGTTTTTTTTATAATTTACATTACATATTAAATACAAATTCCTAAAATCTACAAGAAATCGGATGTGGGTTTCATTTGAGCATTATACGAGGAAATGATCAGTAGGTTTTTTTTATTTAATTTGTTGTTTTCTTTCACGTTGTCTGATGGGTTATTATTTTCTCTTGATGCATTATATGAGAAAAACAAATCTTATGCTACAAGGGTTGCTACTCATATGTGTGTGTGTGTAAAGATTGTTGAATTTCCGGTACTATATTTATGACATTATCATCTTTGTTTTGCAGATGCAAACATACAAATGATACAATTTATGAAGGCGATAGGAGTTGAACATGAAGAGATGGTGAAGACTGCTCATATACCAGGCATTTTCTACAAATTTGCAACGTATTGTTTCTACGAACCAAACCAGTGTTCGTTCTTTTATTGTCCACTCCGCTTTAAAGCATAGATTGCAATATTGAGTCGTCATCCCAGTGAGAATGCTCAGTCAAAGATCTGAAATAACTGCTGAAAGCAGTGAAAAATTACTCCTTAATTATGTAAGTTGGTTGGTATTTCATTTCATTGAGTTTTTTTCCCAAGTGGGATCATAATTATTCTTCCAGTAAATAAATTGATATGTTTTAGTTTTTTTTAAACTTATTTAACATGTGGTAATTTATTTGAAAAATAGAATTTATTAGAGGTGAGACCTTTTCATTATATATGTATAATGCTTTTGTATATATTAAATGTAAATTCTCTTACATGAAGCAGACCATAAAGAAATTGGTATTTGCAGGAAATTAATTGTGAAAGAAGAATAACAAGGCCTTGATAGGAAGGTAAACATAATCTTTGGCAACAATCTTTATACTTGCTTGATACAGGGATGGCGATAGTCGTATTTTGGACGTGCATATTTAATCTCATTATTATGACTTGAATGATCATACTCAAAGTTAGAAAACAACACAACATTTTAATTGCCACAAATGTGATTTTGCTTTCTTGGACAACCATATATCACTTTTTTGCTTATATGAACTACTATTGCATTTTCTTAGGATTGCACTGTGCATTCAGATGGACTGTTAAAAAATTATAAATACTAATGAAAGGTTATGATTAATAAATGTCATCAGCTACAATGATGTATGGTACACCACATATAGGAGTGTGAGCTTACGTTTTTAAATTGTTGCATGATATTTATTTTTGCACTTTTAGGATTTTAAATCTGAAGGTTACATGTGCAACTTATATAGAAAAGCATTTCAAATGTGGCGTTTAAACACAATTTAGATATTGGTAATTTGAGAGCTTGGCTTTAATTAAAATTGTTGTACATTATTTTGAAGGCTAGAGGTTCGAACAAACACGTGAAGAGGCTCAATGCTCTCGGGTATTGGATGCTTGATACACTTGGTGGTGCTTCTGTAAGTAGACTCTGAAACACTTCTACACATGATTTATTTTTTCCCTCTTCTTTCTCATAATATTGCTTGTGATGTCCATTTCCTATATCACAGGCTCCTAAGCCATCACATGCAACACATAATTCTAGGATTGCTTGCCCTTGATCCTCATACTGGGGAATCAATTTTTGAAGGAAAATGTGACATGATACACCAATTTTTTAAAGTTAAATTATGGTTTTGGCTTCAGAAATGATTGTTTCATCCATGCTAATTACATGGATATTTCTTATGTGTGTTAGTGGGTTGCCCGTGATTGTCATTCTTTGTGAAACCGTGGAGCCTGCATTTCATATGGTAAGTTTGGCGAATAAATAATTTCTTTTTCTTAATTGTTGAGTTTTAAGTTCCACAATGTGCACCTAAACTCATAACTTGAGTTATAAAGATTAAGGTCACACTTCATAACAATGTTTTATAGATCTTTGTTCAACCAAACTGGTAAACCTATTACCACTACGGACTTCAAGTGTGAAATCCTTTAAAATGGATCACTTCCTATTTATTTAAATTAAAAATCGTGATACATAATATCTGATGGTTGGACATCATGTCCAATGATGAAAGGACACATGATATAGTTTTATTGCTATCTTTTCAATTAGTGTTAATTGTGTATATTCTTACCCATAGAGGAAAGAGAAGGTTTCTCTATGGGTTGATATGCACCCTTAGATTTATTCTGGATAAACCCTCAATTCCTCACCATCATAAAGATAGACTTTTTAATGTATGAAGTACAAGTGTTTTAAGCATATTTCAATCCCACCATCATCAACTAAACCGCTTTCTGTAATATGCAGTTACTGTAGCGTGATGAACATGACCTCATGGCAGAGAACATTGTGTCAACTGCCTTACGTACGCTATCATTGGTCTCCTTCTTGGTGCTAGAATCATCAATCATTTGCTTCCTTTGTCTCTACTTTCCCTCCCCGACCTTCTCACTGCAGCACAATAGATTTGGAGACGAACAAATTCTGCTTAGTTTCAAAGAGGGAACTCTGTCCTCTATATGAAGTTTGATTTCAAGTTGTGTATGGATGCCACAGACATGATGTGTTTAATAAATAACACGGTTCTCATGTTCATAGTGTAATTTTGGATGAACTTTCTCTTGAAATCTTCGTTAATAACACAAAATCGATTTTTGGGATACCATCTTTATCTTTTGATTCAAGTTCTCAATTACATGTGTTATACAATACATTCAAACTCTCTAGAATGTACACATATATGCTCATACACGTTGCGTACTTCTTTAGTTGAAGTAATTGAATTATCTAAAAAAAAATGCACTATTCAAACAATAGTTATAATAGATATTCTCTCATAAATGTTTATAATCTCATTAAGTTTTTGCAGATATTGCTATTAACCATTTTTCAATGAGGTTTGTTTGGACATGAATACCAAATCGTTGTCTTTGACTCTTTGTTCCCTGCAATTTACATAAGAAATTAGGTCTTCAGATATTGCATGTTCTTTCACCAACAACATATAACAACAAAATGCTCAGTTCAATTATTTAATCAACAGCGTATGGACACAGAACCAATTGGTATCTGATTTGTTTTTAATTTTGTCATGTATTTGATATTTCCCTTCTAACCTTGACCCGTATTTCTTAACTAGGGGATTATATTTTGTTTACATAAAAAATTTCTGAAACATGCATGAAAGTCGTCAAGAATGATGAATCTATTTTCTTCTTCTCAAAGGGTACATGAATTAGACATGGAAGTCATGGAAGTTTAGGCACTTTCAAGGTGAGATCTTGAATGGGCCCTTTGTCAGGTATTTTTAATACTTTGTTTTCCTCCATGATCACTAAAAAAAATCACTTAGAGGTATTGACATGTTTGTGAAGAAGAATGCTTGGATATTTGTAGTTGGATTCATTTCCGGTCTATTTTGTAGTAGAAAATAACTGTATGTTAAACAAAATATGAGACAAAAAAAAAGTGTTTTTATTTGTTTATTGTTTGTTTTATCTTTTTTTTTTCTTTTTGTAGAAAGATGCATTTATCATTGCTATCAAAACCGGAGTACCACGGTTCCAATCAATCTGATTGTTACTACTAAAATTATGTTAGATGAACTCATTTATAAAGGTCAATGCTATTTGTAAGAAATTTTATTTTGATTGTGTTCTATTGATATTAAAGTTTACATACATAAATGGTTTCGAGTATATATTTTTAAATATATGTTGTCACAAAAAACATGAATGGTTAAATTGTTTGTTATTTTGGACATTTAATAAAAATTATGTTTTATAAACATAAGAAAATTCATCCCGTGCACCGCACGGGTATTACACTAGTTTAGATGGTGAAAGTAAAGCTTAAGTTCCCCATTTAAGAGTAAAAGTAGGTTAGTTTGTCGTTCAAAATAAACTAATTAATTCACAAATTGTTATATAATAATAACTAGGTTTAGTATGAAAAAAAAAAAACAAAATGGTTTTGTGTTTTTTACGATTTAGTCTTTTTCTGTTATATTTTACTAACAAAATCCTTAAGTTATTGTTTTCAATCCGGTTTTCGGAAAAACCCTGTCTTTTTCCACAAAAAAAAAACCCAACAAGTTTTCACTATTTTTCTCCGAAAAATTCACAAACTTCAAGACTTTTTTGAAAACATAAAAATTCTAAAAATCACAAAAAAATATATTACTTAAAGATTAGTGGTAAAAAATAATACGGAGTGACTAAACCGTAAAAACGTAAAAAACATGTAGATTTTATTTTTCATATTAAACCCTAATAACTAACACAAATTAAATTTTACAACAAATAAGTTAAATATATCTCTTTTCGATCTTATGACACACATCAAACATTTTTCTACTCTTCATATACACTGGAATATTATCACAAATTAATTAATAAGTTTTTTTATATATTGAAAAAAAAAAAAAGAATGACAAAAATTTTAATTTAGTTTTATTTTGAAAGAACAAAGCCATTTAAAACAAATCAAAACAATAGCTACATATTTAATAAAGTTAATTATAATTTTATTTATCAGGTTAATCGTGTATTTCTATTTAAATAACAAAAAAAAAAAAAAAAATCATTTTTCCTAGCTTCATATTTAAATGTCTTCACTGAAAACATCATCATTCATCAATCAAAGTAGGCTAATTATAAATTTATTTATCTATTGTTTAGAAGAAAATACTTATAATATTGACTACTTACACATTTCTACGAAAAAAATATGTAAATAGTCGTTCACAAGAGTTACGTTGCATACGTTGGACATTGAAAGGTATGCTGATATACCTGATTATACACACACACACACAAATACATAGGGGTTTAAATGGAAAACCTTTATACATCGAAAATCTTGGAAAACCATAATAAATCAGCACAGTAGGATTGAGCACATGATCATTGATGTATCATACAGTCGGTTCTAATCGAACTAGAATGCATCGCAAAGGAAAGCACATTGCGTCACGCGGGAAGGAAGATGCATCACGTGGCAGGTCCGAGTCGGGTCAGTTCGACAATCCAAATAGTAAGTTACACATAGTCAAAATCTGTCGATCGATTTATGTTTCTTCACAAAATTAAAATATTCAGTTACTTAATTGGGAATCAAACCCATAACCTCCTGTTTCATATGCAACGCTTTAATCGTCGAGCTAAAAGTCTTTTTATAATCAAATTTATTGATTTATTTATTTTAATAACAAAGTTACTCTATAATATATTAACTTAATAATGCATCGTAAGAAAAAGTAGCGAAAACAAATTGATGTTGATTAAAATTAGAGATCTTGGGTTCGATCTTTAATAAATTAATATATTAAAGAATTGGTTTGTTAATAAAAAAAAGTAAGTCAATAACTTTAACAACAAAATGACATGTAGTTCAATGTTTAAAACATTGATTTATAAAATTAGATTTTTAGGGTTCGATTCTAAGCTAACTAATTTATTATTTTATTTTGCAGAGAAGTAAAAAATGATGGACCGAATTTGACTGGGCATAATTTAATATTTGGACCATCGGACCGGCCACTTGTTTGCATTACCATCCTTTGTGATGTATTGTTGTTCTACACCGACTAACGCGCAATGCATCAAGTGATCGTGATGCACAATTCTTTCCGTGTGATGCACAATCCTTTCTGCATGATGCATTATATTTTTCCTAGTGGTGTAATATGGTTTTACAAGATTTTTCAATCCACACACACACAATATATATATATATATATGTGTGTGTGTGTGTGTGTGTAGATGATATCGATTGTGAACACTTTATTCGTTGTAAACATTGTGAACAAATAAAAAAAATAACATACGCATTCATATATATCACAAAATGTCTGCAAAATAATCATAACATTCAAAAGCTTCACAATAGCGTTTGTAATAAGATTCAACAAATTTAATAAGATTCTACAAATGCATAGGATTCAACAAAATTCATATAATCCAATAAGATTCATAGGTAAATGATTTAAATGAACTATTTTCTGACATGCACTTTACATTTCTGTAGTTTTTTTCTTAATAAAGTTCCTTAAACTAGCTAGGTAAATAAACATCAGGTCTTATAAATCCTTAACTTGAAAAAACTCAAATTCTATTTTTATTACACACGTACACGTAACATATATGTAGATGCAAAAAAAAAAAAACCAAAACCAAAATGATAGATCGATACAATAGATTTTTGTTGTTTAACATTCAACTGACGTGAACTCGTTAAATAGGTAAATAACCATCATGTCTAAAAAATAACAAAAAATGTCGTCTTCAAATAACGGGCCATTTAAAAACATATTTTTTTTTATAGACTCGGAGCACTTGACTTTTTATAAACAATTATTGTTTCGACCTATTGTTGTTTTTTTGTTATATAAATCCCCTTAAATTAGGGATGGCAACGGGGCGAGTTCGGGGCGGGGAATGTAAATACCGTCCCCGTTTAAAAAAACCGCGGGGACTAAACGGGGATCCCCGTCGGGTATGCGGGGAATCGGGTAACCCACTTGTAAATCAATTATATGAATATTAATCACGTGGTTCATAATTTAAGCTTAAAATGTCCATGTATGTTAAAATTTCAATACTAATATTAAATTAAATTTGTAATACTTATCAAATGATAACAAAAAAAACATTATTTCATTAAATCATATGTAAATAAATAAGTTTTTTAAACTATACGTAATGATTTTTATGTATAATATATAAAATAGATAACTTATTCATCTTTTATATATAATATATATACAATATAAATAGCATGTTGCTATTAAAAGTAATCGGGAATTCGGGAATTTAAACGGGTTATGTAATCGGGTATAGGGGTGAGCGACGCCTGAACCCGAACCGGTACCGGTACCGACCGATACCGAATTAATATATTCGGTTCGGTATTCGGTTTTTAAATTAGCTAAAATTCGGTATTCGGTACTCTCGGTTCGGTATTCGGTTTTTAAATTAGCTAAAAGTCGGTATTCGGAACCGAACCGCCACCATATAAAATTATACGGTTCTGTATTCGGTTCTTTCAAAACTAATAATTCGGTTTCGGTATTTTCGGGATCGGTACCGGTTCGGTACGGTACGGTACCGAGCTCACCCCTAATCGGGTATACGGGACGGGTATTAGCAATAGCATACTCGCCCCGTCCCCCGTTTAACTTAATCAAGTTCGAGGAAACCCGGCCCGTTTAGATCGGTTTTCGGTTTTCCCCGTCGGGTTCGGTTTTTTTGCCATCCCTACCTTAAATTGTGTTTTGCTTATTTTTTTGTGGTTCCAGATCATGTCGACATAATTTTTTAGAAGGTTTTCGTTTTAAATTTTTGATTGAGGATTCAATCAAAAAAATTTCAAAGCAAAAAACTAAATCCAAAAGAGGATATTGCCATTATGTGCCAGCTACTAACAATTTTTTTTCATATGGATGTCATGTGTGTGTCATAATTTTGGTAATTGGTCGCAACATGTAACATATCAAATTCGTAAGTTTAATTGGTTAAAAGACTTATTAGACAAAAAAATAAATAAATAAAGAGCTTAATCGAAAATAAGAATTATAGTTGGATGGATTCTTACATATTACCCCCTCCTCTCCCTCTCTCCCCCTTCCCCCGTTCGCGCACACAAACACATTATTTATTTTTTACACACATACTGACGTATTCTCAACAAATTTCATATATTTATAGGTCAATCATCGAAAGAAAACAACATTATACATTTGTTTTTATCATTTATAACATCTTTTAAGAATTACCTAAAATAGCATTCACTTTGTTTTTTCAATAACAATAACATGTGAACAAAGGATCGGTTTACCAAATCACCAATATCATTTTATAATAAAAAATAGCAATATATTTTTAGTTTTTGGGGAATAAGGACATTTTTACAAAACAGAGTTAACACACTTGAGGAAAAGTGATGTTGGTTATAATGGCACGCATGTCCCAAATTTAGGTTGGATTACATTTCCAACATGAAATATGATGGATCACTTCACTTCACTTATTATTAATTATTTTTTAAAAATTTTTTTTGAAGAGCAGATGTTAGTGGTTAGTTATTAACACCGTTGTTAGACACGTTGAGGGTGAGGACCAAACCACACACCTCCACCTAAGGAAATCTGTCTTTGGCAAGGCTCGAACTCGAGACCTCAATCAAGAAGAACCTCTCTTATTTTTTGTGGTGGCCACTTAATCTATGTCATGCGATTATTTTTTTAATAATAATCTTTTATACGCACATATGACATATAGCAGAAGTAGAACACAATGATGACATGTGCAAGGAAGCCCCAATGCCAGACAAGATAACATCCTTTGCTTTCAAGTCTTCCTTCCCACTCACTACTTTCCCACCACCAAAATCCATTATATTTATAGCTACTCGATCATCATCATATATCCAACCATAATTAATTTTTTAAACTTAATTAACATTTATTAATTTTGAATTTTAACAGTTACATGTTTACCCTTCAATTCCAGCATGTACGTACGTGGCTGAGCTTCGAAAGTGCGTCACATTCTACACACATAATTTTGAGTCCTACTTTTGTTAACAACATGTATATATATATTAGATCCTATTAAATTATTATGAATATTAATTAAATTATATTTTATTGATCCCTTTTCTTTTATAATTAGTTTTTACAAACTAAACCCTCTAAAAGATTTATAAATGAGTCGTATGGTTAAAAAAAATCCTATGTTAAATGACTCAACCACCACCTATATTAGCCTCTATAGAGATAAAGACTCCTTCACACATACAAATATATACTTATATATATATATATATATATATATATATATATATATATATATATATATATATATATATATATAAGCCTCAGAGCCACCACAAGTTAATTAGTCATATATATAATTATATATATACTTTTTTTAATTCAGAAATTAATGGAGGTGCCAGTGGTTGCATTGTTGATGTCTATGGTGGTTTGTGGTTCACTGATGGAGGCAGCCATTGGAGCTGTGTACAAGGTTGGTGACTCTGCCGGATGGACCACCATTGGCAATGTTGATTACAAGCAATGGGCTGCAACCAAAACCTTCAAACTTGGTGATACGATTGGTACGTACGAATTATCTTTATTTTCTGCATCCATTGTGGCTGGTTTTTGTATACCCATTCTTCCGTCTTCTCCATCTGCCTATTCAATCACAGATTCACAGGCCGGGAGTTCAGAATTAAGTTTCAGTACTTCTGTGCCAAGTTAATCAATAGTTATAATACTATGAAGATCAGAAGATGATATGATTAATCAATTAGGTTAGCTATATAAGTTTATAAATTATAAGGGACTCAAAATTTTATGACAAAAACCATATCATATCATTGCGAATTCACATACTTGTTGCATTTTTCTTTCCAATTTAGATAATTTTGAGCATAATTTAACTCAATAAGCTACAACACCATGGGTTTAGTTTATAATTATTTAATAATAATGACATCTTTTAGTTTAGGGAAAATTATGCAAATAAATCATCAAAAAAATTTATACTTTGATGGTTTTTTACAAAATAGATTAAGCACGGTAACCTGCATAGTAGGTTGCAAGTTACCTTTGAATTGTATCTATGAGTTTGAATTGCAAGTTACCTTTGCATAATAATCAAGAAAAAAAATGAAAGGGGGAATCAGAATTTTTTTATACTTTGATGGTTTTTTGCATAATTTTCCCTTTAGTTTATCGTATATCATACATATATAAACTACCAAATTAAGTCGTTGTATTCGATCTTGCGGAAAAATAACACTAGTGACAATTTAAGGAAATTTGCTTTCGTTAAACACACTTAATTACTTTAAAATTTTAATTATCCACGTCAAGTAGAATCCTAAATCAATACTAGCACAGATATATCGATTATCTTCACGATTTTAAAAGGTGTGTGAGGTTTTTATAAAATTATTATTACACTTATAACTGTAAAAAAAATATTCAAATTTATAGGTATGAAAAGAACATACATGTAATTTTTTTCTATACAATACTTTTAGAAGTGCATTCATGGCTGGCCCTTTCATTTTTATGTTTGGTACATATATAAAAAAGACCATGTATATATAAAACAAACAAGTTTTTTTGAAAATGGTAGATTAAAATTTTTTACAATTACATTATGTTAAAATTAAAAAAGAATACCCTTTGCAATTATATAAGAGTGTTTTGAAATATGGGCCTCTAGAATTTATAACCCTGATTGCCCATGTTACCTTTACCCAAGATTAGCTATATATGTGCCTTCTTACAATATGAATCTTAAGTGACACTTGGTCATCATTCATTTTTAAATAATAATGTGATGTCCAAGTAAAATGCTACTTTATCATCACGTCTTGATAATTACATTCTCAAAAGTATTTCTCTTTATTGTCGTCATCTAGATAGGTGTTAAATGGCAGACAATGGGGATATATATGTTTTTCCTCTTTTTTTCTTTTTTTTTTTTCTTGTTAATATCCATGTTGTTTATGTATTTAATTTTGTCTTTGAAAGATTGCATTCCATAGTTATTGGTGTTTTAGTCAATGATTTTGCTAAAAATTATTCGCATCCTTAAAATCATATAAGAATTAGAAAAGGTGCAAATTATATGTCAAACATTGCATGAATAGATAGATATATGCATAATTAGTCATGGATCTTTCACTTATAAGTATGGACAAAAGGGCCTTTGGTCTGGCGGTAAGAAGGTGGTGATATAAGTAAGAGGTTACGGATTCGACTCGAGTTGAAAGTAAGTCTTATGATAAATGAGTAGTTTAGAATTAGGAGTATTATTTAAAAGGAAAAAAAAAAAAATTATGGATTAATGGTGTGGAAGGGGTTGGTATATTTATGTTACAATTAAAGTGTAATTATTATCGCTGATTGTGTGTGACAATGGGTTTGGTCATTAGTTTGGAACACAAACTTTGATGCTAAATAAATTTGTCATGTCAGTTTTCACATACAACAAGCAGTTTCACAATGTGATGCAAGTTAAACATGCCGACTATAGATCCTGCAATGTCTCTGCACCCATTTCAACCCACTCAACCGGCAACGACTCCATCGTCGTCAAGACTTACGGTCACCACTATTACCTCTGCGCAGTCCCTGGTCATTGCCAAGCCGGACAAAAGCTTGACATTAACGTTCAACGACTCTCCTCTGCATTGGCTCCAGAGTCATCAGTACCGGCTTCCTTGCTACCTCCAAATACTGCTCCTTCTAGTACTGCCATACTACATAAACCTACTTCTGTCGGTAAAGCTACTTCATCGACTATGTCGCTTATTAAGCTGGGGTTGGGTATTACAGTTTTTGTTGGCGTCACGATTTGATCTATCGCTTATGAGGGATAGAAACTCAACGAAATACACTGGGTGATGGTTTCTTGTAGACATAGTTAGTAGGCATTTCAACTGCTTATATAATTCGGGTATTAAGTTCAATAAAATTTTTACAGTACTGATGATTTTATGTAACAGATTTTATTTGTAATTGATGAATTAAGCTGAATATTCCATTTTCCGACACAATCCTTTCACTTTTTAAACAATCATAGCAATCATCAAAATATTTTCAATGTTCATAGCATTAATCTTTATCTTTTTTAAAGATCATAGCATTTAACTTGTCACAACTTACGTAAACACGTTAATTTAACATTTACCCTTAAAATAGACTGAACCATTAAAATTCTGCACTCAGCCATGTTGAACAAAAATAATAAGATTTGTTTCTTAAACTAATGAGTCAAGAATATAAATGAGACTTCGTATACAGTCACCACAGTGAATATGGTCAGAATATGCTAAAATTCTAATATAAATCAAACCCAAAGATACCACTTGCAACAATTACTCTTCTCTTGTTCTTTTCGCTTCACAAAACTCTTCGCCCTGAAGATTCTGATGCTGAAATCTCTTCATACATATCAGCTATTGCTTTTGCAAAGTATTCCTTTGCTTGTGCCCGCTTAATCTGCACATGCAACAATCATAATTTAATCATTCAAATGATGAAACTAACGACGTCTAGAGCTGAACTCCTTAATTTTTAGAGGAAGTAATACTCTCTTTGCTAATCAAGTTGGTACTTACTTTAAACGTTGGAGTGAGCAAACCATTCTCCATGGTGAATGGTTCAGCTACCAATGTGACAGATCTTGCAAACTCAAAACCCCTCAGCTGCATGGCAAGGGATTCATAAGTAAAGAATCGATCCATAATTTGATAAAAGGCGAAGAAAATAAAGATTAATAAGCTAATTAACACCATCCACTATATCACAGGGGGGTTTTATGATTAAGTAGGCTCGTGAAATTCCATTAAATTTTGAGACGTGTCAATGTAGTAGAGTTTTAGATAAAATAACCCAAGAAATTAGATTAGCCGAAAACAGGGTACCTGAGCTTCCTTTCCAACGGCATCCATTTCAGCCAGAACAGCGGTTCTTGTCCTTTGATCATTGCAAAGTTGTTGTAAACTTTCAAACTACATCACAAGTCATAGAATAATCATTAATGCGTCTTCTCCAGAAGAAAGGCACAGTTTGACACAAGGAACTGGTTTTTAACATCAAAACAGTTTCTTTGTAATGATTTGGGTATAAGGCTATAACAAATGCTACAAAACATCACTAAAATTGAGCACAAAAGCCACAAACTTGCAAAATTTACACACAAAGATGCGAGAAGGAAAATTACATATTGAAGAATTGTATGGCCTAATTGTGATACTTATTGGATTTAGAGTAGAAACTGAGAATTTTCCGGAAGGCAAAAGTTTATAAGCAACTAACAGATACGGATCAAAATGAATCTGGACATATCTGAATTCGATTATGGGTAAAGAATTACTTAAATTCAAATTTGACATGTATAAAAAGTTGATGAATTCAACTAGTAAGATATCATTCAAATTTATGAATGCAAAGAATTTAGTGGATAAATGTGAAGTCTAATCCAATTAAGCACCTGCATCTGATTTGGTATCTGATACAAGCTGGAAAAGAGCGCAATTTCTAATTTCATTAAGAATTAGTTTGATAAGTTCCATTTGGTGAACTTCTTACGAGTAACAACAATTCAAATGAAAATAATAATTGTTACGACAACAAGATGTTTGATAGTTAGACAATATGACCTATATCTGTATTACACATAAATATAGATTAAATCAGGCAAACAAGACTCAAACTAAATATTATGATTTAGGCCTACTTGCCGTTGATTTCAAACTTCATAACTAAAATTTGATGTTTTATACTGTATAGCAATGGTTAATTGGTAACCAACAAATGTGTCACCTTTATTCCTTCTTTAGTAGCCCAATCTTTCAGCATATCAGGGTCCACACAGACAATAGCAACTAAAGCAGAGTTGAAGCTGTCACCTATTTGCAATCAAAAATTAAATAAACAAAAAGAAAAAAAAAAGGAACAAATAGTATAGAGGGGGCCAAATATAAAAATCAATAACGAGAACATGCGTCAAGAAGGGAGGTTTTCTGACCCTTGGTTTCTTACCGTAAACAAAGCACAGTGCCACAAATTTGCACTTAGCGTATACATTCTCGATTTTCTCAGGAGCTATGTACTCTCCTTGCGCCAATTTAAAAATGTTCTTCTTCCTGACACAAAACAAAAACTGCTGAACATCTTTCACTGTTGTATCTCACACGAAGCCAGAAGTGATGACGGAATAATTAAATGATAATGTTCACCTTATCTTACCTATCAATTATTTTTAAGCGGCCTCCAGGTAACCACAGCCCTATGTCTCCAGTATGAAGCCATCCTTCTTCGTCAAGTACTTCTCTCCTGCCAAATTAGTTAGATCTTAAAAAGTTAGTCTAATACACCCATCACCCATATAAATAAAATGTGGAGAAGGGTAATGCTATACGTTTGCACTTCATCTTTGTAGTAGCCTTGGAACACAATTGGTCCCCTCACACAGATCTCGCCACGTGGGTACGGTTGATCATCAGATGTGTAGTTCATTTCAGGGACATCCACGAGCTTTACTTCTGAAGCAGGAATATCATACATGAACATAGGCCTAACATTTCATGCATTTACAAGGTCTAATAAATCATTTACAAAACTTGTTTATATCTTAGCTTGACAGTTTGCATACGTCAATTTACTTTCCACGAATCAATCACGTGTTGCTACTATACAATTCATACAACGTTAGTTGGAACAAAATCAGTTTATGTTCAAATACAGAAGCATACGACTAATTATCAAAGTAATAGATTGTATTCCATACACATGTATACTTATGACATTTATCCATAGTAACCAACAAATTTACTCAATTAGGTGTTAGAGGTTTGGTTACAGGTGCGGTAAGTTCTACATGTAAGAAGAGAAAACCACAATTCAAATGTATATATAAAGAACTGACCACAAGCAGGATTTGGAGCGCCTACGTGACCTGAGAGGATATCTTTCTCGTTCATAAAGCTTATAACACAAGAACTCTCGGTCATTCCATACCCCTCTAATACTACACAACCAAAGCACCTGAAAAGTTGTAAAGTTTCCAAAAGAAACCCTGTTAATAAGAGATGATGATATGAATCACATCAGCCATAAACTTCTACGATAACAAAAATAACTCACACTTTAAGAAAATCCATGACATCAGGAGACAAGGGTGAGGCACCAGAAGCCATATAGCGAACCCGTCCACCAAGTTTGTTCTTTATTTTGTTAAATACTAATCTATCCCACATAGGAGACGCATTCTTTCCTGAAAGATAATTTCAACCATCAACTATAGGAAACATTATAGTTAATAAATATTACCATCCAGATGGACCAGATAGGATAGTACTCTTAAATCAACCAAATAAACCAGAATCAAATCGCACCCGCTACAATAATATAATTTATTTTGTATTTTTCTATTCAAGAACTATACACTGTTGGCTATAATCCTAAAATTCAAAACTAAATAGGAACTTAATATATTACAACAGGTACAACTATATCTATTGTAACCGGAATACTGAATGTTCGTTTTTTTATAAAGGGATAATTGCGTAAAAAACCTTAAAGTTGGACCATTTTTGTGATTAAAACCCCTAACCATTTTTTGTTGCACAAAAAACCTCTAACCGGTCAAATCTTTTGAAATTAGGACTTGACCGGTTATAATAGGTTGCTATGCTTACATGGCACACACGTGGCGTCCACATGGCAAACCTGACTTACGTGGCGCCTACGTGGCACTACGTGTATAATTCTTAAACTGAATTTTTGCATAAAAAACCCCGAAATTGGTAACTTTTTCGATAAAAACCCTTAACTATATTTTTCTCACATCTAACCAACAATAATATTTACCTTTTCTCTTTTTCTCTGCCTCCGGCAACTCCGATTACCCTATCTCCTCTTTATGTTCAGTGTTGTTTATTTTATGTATGTATGTTCGATTAACTTTTGCGGTTTAATCTTAAATTTTAACTTCAATTGTGCCGATGGAATCGATTTCATTTTGTGTTCACGAGTTGCATTTTTAGGTTCAGCTTTATGTTCAATTTCATTTATTTATATTCCATTTTAGCATCTGAATATGATCAGCCAGAACAGTGAGGTTCGCTAGCCTAAAGGGTGGAGGTTTCATTGGGAAACGAATTCTTTGTTCGATAAATAAAAGTTTAATAAATATTCATGTCATCAAAATGCAATCAGTGAAGACTCAAATTTAATTATCTTTGTTGGTTGGAGGTTTTTTTATCAAATTAAAAAAAGACTTGGGGTTTTTATTGAAAAAACTAATCAAGTTGGAGGTTTTTACGCAAAAATCTATTTAAAAGTTTTACACGTCATCTAGTTGCAACCGGCTAAACCGGTTGCAAGTCAGATTTTTTGAAAAAAGCCCAAATTTACAAAGTTTTAACCAGTTGGAGGTTTTTTGTGCAATGAAAAACGGTTGGGGGTTTTAATCGCAAAAATGGTCCAACTTAGAGGTTTTTTGCGCAATTTCCCCTTTTATAAATCTAATGGTTGTATGAATTGACTTTCAAACTCCATTTGGTACTAACGCATTAAGAGATTATGTTACATTCATCAACAATGCAAGAAGATTTAATAGATAAAGTTAAAAGATCTCATACAAGACACACACCCTTCAGTCTTCAAATTTCAAACCTATTTTTAAAAATGCTTTTTTCAATGGACTTGCTGTAAACATTGAGAATCCAGTGTTCAGATTTCAAATAATGAAGGCACATTGGAAGAGCAGAAATAGAGGCCACTATGCATTCATTATAAGGAGCTGTTAGTAGAGCACGTCAAAGCTACACAAGGGTCTTAGTTGACATGGCATTCCGTGTTTCCTATACACATACATCTGAACTGAACGGACTTAATGAGAAATCTTAGGCAAATTGTTGAGATTGGACTTGCCTTTACTCGCACATGACTTTCTGCCACTTTGTTAATGGCGGTTGCCTTAATTCGATTAGTGTGTCTAAGCCACTTAACAATGCCTTTCCCGACGAGATCTTTAATGTTTAAATTTTAATACACTTTCAAGTTTCAAGATCCTTAAAATAGCTGAAAAGTGTGTTTGTGCTCAAAAAGGGTATATGTTACCTTTGAGTAATGCTTGCCTTTTTGCATTGTATGCAGCATTAAAGAGCCTTTCCTTCAGACCACCAGATGACTTCACAGCATTCATAATGCTGCAATAACCACACACTGACTGAGCATTCAGATATATATATATATATATATATATATATATATATATATATATATATATATATATATATGTGTGTGTGTGTGTGTGTGTGTGTGTGTGTGTACACACACACATATTGATTGCTAAATAAGGAACTTCAAAGCACCGTGGTCATACCCATCATATACTCTGTTATATAATCGAGGAACACTGCAGAACACAGTCGGCCTCAATGCAACCATGTCATCCAATAATTTCAAGTTGTCCTACACGAACGAAAATAAAGGTAAATGGTCATCCTTAAAGAAATAATTGTTTGCAAGAATGAAGTCCAGATTTTGACATCACATTTTAGTATCATTCTGAATGAGCATTAGAATCTCAAAATAATTGCAAATATAACTTAACTTCCAACAATACTATAAATAGATCAGTAGCAAGAACTTAATACGGAAATAACATAGACTTAAGCTCCTTACTCCCTGATAAAATCCAACTGCGCTACCATAGTATGCCACTATGATCTGGTTTGACCTTTCATATATATGTGCCAAAGGAAGATAAGATATATAACTGTGAAATAAGTATGAGTGGTATCAGTACACAAACAATATTTTTAGAACAAAATTATGCCGGAGAATTAACATCTTAAGCAAATATAAGACCACCAATACTAACACGTCTGATGGATAGAACTTAGTTCCAACAGTTCCACCAGCAATGTTTGCAATCAAGTTTCCATGGGAAAGTACAACCCCCTGACAGTTAAAAAGCAAAAAAGAGACGAAGTTACACTTGGAGCAAAAAGAGAAAACATAAGCAAATAACAAAATAGAGACCTTTGGTGTCCCAGTTGTACCACTTGTATAGCATATTGTAGCAATGTCATCTGGTTTTGGTGGACAAAAAGGGTGCCGGTTGTTACTTCCCTAAAACATGTCAATTCAATCGACAAACAAATCAGAAATCAAAGGCAGAAGTCACAACAAAGAAAGATGGTCTATGGCGAAAAAAGAAATGAACCGCCATGTTTGAATTTAGGTCAAAACACTGCTCAAAGAAGTGAAAATAATAACATAATGTTACAAAGGAAGATCAGGTGAACAAAGTAGTTTAGTCAGCAACCAACTTCTAGATTAAAAATGATTATGAACATTAGAAGTGAAGTTAAAGGGTGAGTTCAGCGAAGTCTGACACCAAGAATAAGATCTTGAAGTTACCTGAGTCATTAGTTTTGAGAATGATACAACCTCAACCCCTGTTGCTGATGGAAGAGATGGCATTAGTTCATCCAGGCCTCCAACCACCTATATTAGCAGTGGACGTATGTGCTCCAAGGTTTTAGCATCATTTTAGTAATAAAACTTATCATTGCAGTTGATAAGAAAAGAAACGAATAGTTATATCATACCACAATCAAACGCACAGAAGGAATCTCGGACAAGAAGCTCAGCAACTGAAATCTCAAAGTGTTAGGCATGTTGGAGTTGGACATTCAATATGAACTAATAAATAGGTAATGAGTGTGTATGTAAAGAATCAAATGAATTGTAGCTCTTCATCAGCAAACATTAGAATGCTGTAGAGTAGTCACAAAATGGAAAATAACAAGGAAAAACAAAATCGTAATTGCTGTTTGGAAAATTTTCGTGAATTCCTTGTGACGTAATTACCTGAATATATGTACAAAACTAAATTTAGATAAGGAACCTAAACCAAAGTAGATCACCATGACTAACACTCTGACAGCATATATTAGCCTCATTAACAGCCTATAATCATGCTATACTACACATACAACATATCTTACATATAGCATCTCAATACCTATGGTTTTTGAAATGACAAAATTGGTGTCCATGACAAATATCATATTTCTCTGACTCCTTCAATGTGAAAAAAGCAGGAAGCAATTTCCCTTAACAAAAATGCTTCTTAGTGACTATTGCCTTGAAACGTTAAAAATATCAATAAGAATTGCAACTATAACCGGTACTCATACCATGGATAGAAATTTTATTCATATAGCTAGTAACAAAGGGGCCAAATGGTGAAATAAATTGAGATCTTCATAATTTTCATGTTAACATATAATACGTACAAACTGTAACATAAAGTGAGCTGTGAAATATCAACAAATCATTGCTGCTTTCTTTGAAATGGTCGTTATAAAAATCCTTGCATAGGGCCACCAAAGCATAACCACGCCCATTGCTTCAATTAGCAATTGGTCTCGCATTTACGCATTTCAAAATCTAAAGCCGGGTAAATTAGGTTTACGATATAAATTGGATTAAATTAATTGGTCTGGCAATTGTTATTTAATTAAAAAAATAATAATGTCAGCCAAAAAAAATATGGAATTGACTAATAAGCTATATTAGCAACAGCAGTGAAATAAGATCAATATTTGTAAAATGAAGCATCTACTCTAATGAAAATTACAATTACTACATTTAGAAGGTCATGAGATTAACATCCATCACCCCCCCAAGCCACTAACAAAGAAACAATTGAACTTACAATATGCAATGTCTGTGGTACACAAAATATGGCTTGTGCAGAAGAGTGATTCACGATATACTTCACAGCATCTGGGCCTGCAAGAATGGGCACTAACTGTATTTTAACACATCTGCAACGTACAAAAAGACAAGCTAAAACTTCAAGAACTTAGTGGGCAACAAACCAAGGGTATCGTATAAAGGGACAGATATGTATGAATATGCAGAACATGCATGATCAACAATTAGCCACTCCGGTCTGTTGATAAAATATAGTCCAATACAGGATCCCTGTTGCAATATTCACCAATATATAAGATAAATTAACCAAAAAACGGTTCAAAAACCCTGTAGATTTCTAACTAACAAGGACATGGTGAAAGAAAATAAAAGCATAAAAATCTTCCAATACATAAATTTCTATAGAATTGACATGCCTTTTCTATTCCATGGGCCACTAATCCAGAACCAATAGCTGATCGAGCCTTAGCTGCTTCCCCATAAGTCGTCCACCTGTACCTGTAAATGAATACAGATATTTTAGAAAGTATTCAAATCTAACCTCAGAATTAAGGCAGCTATTTAACATACTCTCCAACAGTTCCATCTTCACGTATCCGCGTACCCAAATACTTGTAATCTTCGAAGGTTTCAGATGCATACCTATGTTATAGTTTTTAGTGGACGCAAATTAGTGAAGGTTTTTCCAAGATTTGCATGATATAGATGGATGGAAGACAGAAGATGCTCACACAAAATTATCATGCAAGGTACCAATGTCAGGATGATCAGGATATCTGCTGACCAGCTTCAAAGGAGAGTTGGCAGATCTGTCATCAAAAGATAGATATGTCAAGATTTCCTACAGCAATGTAATCTTTGAACTTTGATGATGAACTAACTAACTAGTATACCTGTAAACATTCCACTTCCCTGTCTGCAATTTCTCTGGAAGGATGACACTGTACCCTTGTTCTGCCATGGCATCAAAATCAGTTATTATGGTATCGAAATATAGAGCAAAAAAAAAAACTGTACATTAAGAATGTGTACACCAATGTCAATTCAAGAGTTTATAACGAAAACAATGCAACAGACACCGGCTTCAGTTACATATTATGGTATTGAAATATAGCGCAAAAAAAAGTTAAATACATGATGCAATAAGATGCACATTCATTTACACAACTGTCTCCTGAATAGAGAGAGATTTAAACAAAGTAAAATTGAATCCTCACCTTCTTGAGCTGTACTTTATATATTATCCCCAAAATTAATTTCATGTTAAAGGTATCTACTCTACCTTTGCAGTCTCCTCTAATTAAAGTGAATTCTTTTTTCATTTGTTCTATCAAAAGAGAAGTACGCATATCCATTAATCTCGGAATCTGAAATTCCGTAAATGATCCGAATCAAACCGACAATGAAGTCGTAGATAAATCTGAAATATGCCAAATTCCAAAGTAGTTTTCCGAATATACCACTAAAAACAGAAATTAGACGGGTAATCAATTCTTGATTTGTTTGAGTGATATGATTGAATGTGTTAATCTACAGAAATGAATCGAGTGGAGGTGTCACTATCTGCATATAAAAAGACCCACTGGCAAAAGCCACACTACAAGTTACAAGTACAACTTACGATTCACAAAGGTTGTTGCATTAATAACCCCCAGCCAACCACCGACTGAAATCAGAAACATGACAGAAAGAAAGAACAGTGAATATACCAACGAAAAACTCTCCTGCTGTCTGGTTCGTTTGTAGCAGGGACTTAGGACAATCAGCGGCGGCAGAGGTGATGTGGTTTTGAATAGTTTGAAAGCGGCGGCTGGCTTTAGATTCCATTGAAATTTCTCTGGAACGATGAAAACGTGAGATTGATTGATTATCCTTCCTCTGAGATTTAAAGTTGATCGATCAACACAATAATAATAAGAATAATGGAATTGAGAAGATGAAGTAAGTATGGGAAGGTAGAAGATGAAGATAAAGATGAAGATGCTAGCATAGCATGTGTATTTTATCTTGAGATTTGTCTATTTTTGATTTTTTTTTTGGAAGAGTGAGATGGATAATAATAACGTTCAAGATATGTGTGCCCGACTGCCCGGGGGACGGCAATAATATATTTTGACACACAGAAAGATGTATGAGCGTGGGCCGCCATGCCTGCCCTACTGCGACTGCGATATCCTTTCGAATGCGACCTCTAACAAATACGCCAACTTTATCATTTTCTTTTCTTTTCGCATTAAATAACATTTAATTAGCATTTTATATTCGTAACTCATAAGATATTTATATAGTCAAATTACATATAATACAGTAAAATATAATCTTATAATAAATATATCTTGTATAAAAAGTTTTATATGTTTATGTCATACATTTAATAAGTTATGTAAATTGCTCAAATATATATATATAGATGGGTTCAATGGAGAACCTCCATGCATAGAAGAACCTTGAATAACCTCCATGCACCACCACAAATGCATCACAATTCCCCCGTAATGCATCATTATTTCCACGTGATGCATCAAATTCTCGAGTGGTGCATCGATTTTTACATTAATTCCATTTGATTTATCAAATTCCTGCGTGATGCATCGATTTCTACGTGATGCATTTCAGTTTTTCTAGCGATGCATTGTGGTTCTCCAAGGTTCTTCGATGCATGAGGTTCTCCATTGAACCCACCCCTATATATATATATATATATATATATATATATATATGTATATATATATATAGGGTCAGGTTCTATGGGGCACCTGTATGCATTGTGTACTTTAGGAACATGTATGCACCGTTAGATCTTGAATTTTAATGGTTCAGATTGCAGTGGCAAAAAGGTAATTAACTTGAAAATGGGTGCACTGGTGCATAAATTCTCGCGCACGGAAGGGCAAAATCGGAAGATGCTTGAATTTAGAAAATATTCTATCCGAATCTGAACAAATATGATGCATCTTCATCCAATTTATTGGATTTGTCTTCAAACACGATGCATCTTCATCCAATTAAATTTCAAACATGATGCATTTCGACCATATTCATCCTCGTCTTTGTTCCATCATTATGCATCACCAAAATCGTGATGCATTTCGGCCATATTCATCCTCGTCTTTGTTCCATCATTATGCATCACCAAAATCGTGATGCATTTCGACATTTAAACCTATTAATTTCGTGATGCATCTCTGAAATTTAAACGTGTTCATCAACGTCTTCAATGTGTTCATCATTGTCCTGATGCATTGCTGTTGTGCATCATGTTTGAAACAACCAATAATTTATTTAGTTTCCTAAATAAATGATTAATATTAAATTAAATCTTATAATTTAACAATATATTATTAAACATTCCAAAAATGCCCTTAATGCACCCTTTGTAAATAAGCAATGCATTTTTGGTTCCCATTTGGTTCCCGATGCATATGGTGCCCCATAGAATCTCAATCTATATATATATATATATATATATATATATATATATATATATATATATATATATATATATATATATATATATATATATATATATATATATATATATATATATATATATATATATATAGGGGTGAGTTCAATGGAAAACCACTATGCACCTGAAAACTATGGAAACCTATACATACCGTCCGATTTGGTGCATTTCATGAAAAACGCGGTGATATTATCGTAAATAAGGTGATGCATCACGCGAGATTTTGATGCATCACGTGGAAATTTGATGCATCACGCGGAGAATTTGATGCATTTGTGGTGGTGCAGTGCGGTTTTCACAAGTTTTCAGATGAATTGTGGTTTTCCACTGAACCCCAATATATATATATATATATATATATATATATATATATATATATATATATATATATATATATAATTCATTGTTTTATATTTGTTCATTTTGATTATCCACATTCACAAATGTATGAAAAAAGTTCAGTTTTATTATTCAAAATTCAAGACTTTTGACGTTTAACATCATAAGAAGCAACTGAAGAGGAAAAATATAGAATATGTAGTAGACGTTTAGACGAGTTCGAATCTATATCATTTAATAAAAAATAATAGTTTGTCTATCCTTTCTAATTGAATTACAACTATCTAGGTGAAACTATTGCATCAACATATGTATTATTAGTTTTCGTGCAAATGAAATGTCAAAATTACATTGAAGGAGATGGGTAGTAACGTTATTAATACATAACACAATAGAATACTAACTCATCTATTACACGGATAAGTTTTTTAATATAATTTTTTCAATACTATATACACTTAAACTTATAAATTAACAATAACTTTAGATATATTAAATCTTTTAATATGAGATTTTACATAAATTTATTTTAAAATCTTTATGTTGTATAAGTTATTTAAACAATAAATATGTTCATCAATAACATTTGAATATATTTATTATTATTATTATCATTAAAAATATCTTTTAAATGTTTTTTTGTCGTGATTTTAATGGATCCAGTTAAATCTTACTATCAAATGATTGAATTTAAGAAACTAATTTAGCTTTTAATTTATTTGTTAAAAAATTAATCAACAAATAACAATAATATAAGATGTCATTTGACATCACGAATAGATAAAAAAATCAAAGTTAATTACTTTTTTACTAATAGTTATATTAAAGATTCTTCTAGGGGCGGACCCACCTTACTAGGGTGGGGTCAAACACCCCCTATGGAAAACAATTTGATAATTTAGTAAAAATGACAAAAATAATATATAAAATGGGTAACGTTTAGACTATGATAACTTTTGGAATAAAAGAATATGCAAGGAAGTTAAGACCTTTATGTTGTCTATTAAATGATATTGACTTGTTCCAAATAAAAACAATCCTAGGAATTCAAAATTCTCCTTTGCGGTTACTTGAGCTGAAAGATCCTAAATAATATTGTTATGTGTTTTATGTGTAAAATGAGTAATGGATTGGGTTGTGGAAATGGAAGGCTGAAGAATATCATGAACGTCTGGAATACTCAAAAAGTGAAGTGATTTGTATCGCTTGTATTAGAATTAGAAAAGCTAGACATTCTTTCTTTTAAGAGTTCGAGTCATACGGACCCGCCCGAACTGTCAGGCCCTGCACCGATAGCAACCCCTCCATTGTGGCCAAGCGCCTGACGATCTTGGCTTGTACGTGGTGTAATCGAGCCGAGTCAAGTCGAGTATCACCAAGTTCGAGCTCGATCGAGCCTTAATTTTGAGACTCAAGCTCGACTTGATAACTACTCGATACTATCGAGTTCGGCTCGACTCGACTTGATTAAATTCGGGATAAAAGAAATCGAAATATAAATACAAAATATTTAATCTAATTTTATCCCAACAACAAGCAATAATGGTAAAAATATAATAATGTAATTTTAAGTTTAGAATTATATAGTTTGATTTATGTAATAGTGATAAAAATATAATAACACAAAGTTGAATGGTAAAAATGTAAACATGTAAACTTAGGCTCTATTAGGCTCGCGAGACTATCGAGTAGACTATTTTAATACTTGAGCTCGACTCGATTACTACTCGAGTAGCTCGAGCTCGGGCTCGGCTCGATTAACTGCGAGTCGATTTTGAGTTTTTTACAGTTAATCCAGAGTAGGTCACGAGTTGTCTCATCTCATTTACATCCGTATCTGCTTGGTCCCCTGCATTTTAGCAGCTCTTGTCGGCTTGTCGCATAATTTTCGGTGCTCAAGATGTGGCTTCTGGGCTAGGATGAGTCAAGTGGACATCTCTTGAAGTCCATAAAATATTGGGCTAAACATAATTGGGCCTATGCGATCACTGTGTGTACCTACCTACAAACCCAATTTTAAGAAACAAAAACGATTTAGTTATATCTTGAAAATACACATAAATTTATAATTTTTGTTTTCATTTTTTCTCTCCTAACTAAATAATGCAACCCATTGTTAGATTGGTATGATAAAGAACCGAGTTTTGAGTTTGATTGGCTGATTCAAGTATTTTACTCAATAATACTTTCGTTCGATTTTTGTTTGGTCTTTGGAGATTCATAGTTAGAACTTTGAAGGTCTTGTCTTTTTCCTTTTTTTTTTTTCTTTTCCTCTTAGAGATGTAATGTAGCAGTTTGTTTGGGAATAAAATTTACTAGCTTTTCAAGAAAAAAATATTTAACCCAATAATAGACTAATAGGTGTGATATTAGGAAATTGTGTTGTCAAGATTTAAAAAAAAAAACATTTGAAATATTAAAAGCAGCAAACGAGTCTAGTCGTGCACCTGTGTAAATCCACTAAGTTCATATTTTCTTTCAAAGGTACTCCAGTGTATTACATGGGATAGTTAAATAATCATTTTTTTAATTTATAAATTTATAAATTTAAAAATGTACTATAGAAACAACAAATAAAATAGTAAGGTTATATTGCTAAAGAGATTATTGAAAAGATATAAATCTGATAATTAAAGTTAAAATACATAACAAAGAATTAAATAATAACAAAGAAATGAAAAAAATTATAGAATTTATCTTTTACAATTATCACAGTTTGTTTTTGATTTTAAGCTTCATTTTGACCTCAATTTTCAATACACTTTGACACAATAAGGCCACAAATCATTAACACATGATTCACACCTATTTGATAGAATATAAGAATCAATTACGACATTCAATCAATCTAAAATCATTTTCCAAATTGTTGCATAAGTTAAAAGACAAATGAGGATCATCTCAATTGCATACGTTTCACTTGGAATTTTGAAGACATGCATCTTCCACAGTCGGATAACACAGACTTTGTTCATAATTGAATCCTTCATAACATCAAGATCATCAGTCATGGTTATTTGGGAATCCATTGATAGTTTAGCAAGAACTTAACAATGCAATAGGAAATAACATAATTTTGAAATATAGGTGAATTGATATCGTGCAATTCTGCAATGAATTTATAAGGTGTTGTTTGGTTCACAGAATGTTTACTCCAAAAAGGAATCTGTCAAAGAAATGAAATTCTGTAAGGAGTGAAATTTGTCTGAATCCAAATACCGTAGCGTGTTTGGTTGGTACGAAATGAATGAAATTCAGATTCACATCAATTGTTGATTCTGTTTGGTTTATAAATCTGTCAAAGCAATTGAAATATGATTGTGACAAATGACCAAAATATATTATTAATAAGTTTTTAAAAAAAATTATTGGTAAAAATATTTTAAAAGTATGTTTTTTTTTTTTTAATTTTTTCTTCGTAAAATAATTTTTTTTCCATAAATTCATAAAACAAATGTCTTAAAATTATAACACCAAAAGAAGTGTTGTGATATGATATGGTAGGATAAAATTAAGTAAGGTGTGTTTGTATAATATAAGGTTAGAAAGAGATGTAATATGTATGATATGTGAGTAGATCGATGGTAGGAAGTGGAGTTGGGATAGAGATAAGTAATAGTGGAAATAGATGTGGTAAGTTTGAAAAATAAGTAGATTGGTGGGATATGGTATGGTAGGATAGGGTGGGTGTATATAAGGGTGAGAAAGATGTCATTCGATCGGTGGGTGGGTGGATTGGTGGTAGGGTAAGGTGGTTAGGGTGGTAGGATGAGCGTAATATAACATATCAAAAACATCTTTAAAAACCATTCCATTTTTAGAAGAAAATACCAATTTCTTTCTAAAAACCTTATTGTGAATGGTCATTCATATATATATTTTTTGCATAGACATATATAAGACAACATTATAAGATTTCTTATCAAAAGAAGCAAAAAAAACATCATAATATTGTGAATGGTAAAATAAGATCATGTGAATGGTGTGAATGATCATTCACTTGGATAATCATTGACATAAATGTACATGAACATTCACATAATTTTTAAGGACACGGAAATTATGAATTTATGTGAAATTTATATATTGTGTGTATAACGTTAATTCAAACATGGTTATGAAAAAAAATTAAAAAGTTTTTTAAGGTTGGTACATTCGGGTGCATTTGATTTCGAGATATATTTTTTTGAATATGTGCCTCTCTCTATGTGTGTGTGTGTTTGTGTGTTTACACATGTTTAAAAAAGTAAGAATAAAGATAAAAATATTTAGATGAAATAAAACAAATAAAAATAAAAACTAACTTTTGAAAAAGTTAATCAAACGAAATCATTGTAGGACCATTTGCATAACATATTATTTCTTACATATAAAAAAGAGAAAATTACTCCGTTGGTCCTTTATGTTTACGCAATATGACTGGTTTAGTCCTTTAACATTTAAAATTACTCCAACAGTACTTTAAATAGAAATTTTGCACACCCTTGGTCCTTTAATCAAACGGACGTTTGTGAGAAACGTTAATTGTACTCACATGCTTTCCACATGAGGGCAAAAATGTCTTTTTATGTGTCTTTTATACCACACATGTGTCAGCCATACCCCTTTTTAGTCATCTTCTTCCTCCATTCATCAACATTTCCTCCATGTCTTCGATCTTCTTGCTTGTTCTTCAACAACCTCCGAGGAGGGAAAATGGATACGGCGGAGGTGGTCTAACATCAAGATCTGCGGATCCGTCACCAAAGTAAACCATACCACCGCCACTGCCACCGGTTTTGTTTGTGTACCTGCTAACGCCATTCATTGCTTCCGATTCCGTGGAAAAAGCAGCAACATCATCTCCGCCATTGCCATGACTGTCGCTATTCCTAAGCCAAACCGCCGACGGTGTCACAGGAGACGACAGCGACGACCTCCACAACGAGTCGGAACCGTAATAACCTTCCGGTAATGAAACTACGCCTCCTCTGGTCACCTGGCAGCAGTCATTATCGTATGGGCTTTAATATCTTTATATATATTTTTATACTAACCAAACAAAATAATTTCCAACTTTGCGATTAATTTTTATTTTGGAGCAATCTTTAATAGATCATAGAATGATGTGGTGGTAAGAGGTTTTTAAGAGGACATGTCATTTATTTAAAAACCAAAAAGAACGATAGGTGATGCATAAAAGAAGCGACTTTTTACTATTAAAAATATCCCTGATTTATAATTAAAGAATTAAAATATAAATACTTTTGATGGTTTTAAGATTGCAAAGATTGATTTTCAGAAAAAAAAAAAGACTTTTAAAAATCTGATGTTTAATTTTAGAAAAACTGAAAAGAATTTAAATAGTGATATGTCAATTATAAGGACGTCAAAATTCTTTGTGATATGCTGCGAAGTCTCATTATAGAGAGCATGAAGAAAAGTGTATAGAAAATAAGGTTTTTAACATCGCAATCTCCATCATCATCTACGCCTCCTCATCTTTTCCTTGCAAATATGCCCCCTACTGTTAACTTGCCCCTTCTTTCCAATGGAGGAATTTTGATGAATGGAGGAAGAAGATGATTAAAAAGGGGTCTGCCTGACACATGTGTGGTATAAAAGACACATAAAAAGACATTTTTGCCCTCATGTGGAAAGCATGTGAGTACAATTAACGTTTCTCACAAACGTCTGTTTGATTAAAGGACCAAGGGTGTGCAAAATTTTTATTTAAAGTACTGTTGGAGTAATTTTAAATGTTAAAGGACTAAACCAGTCATATTGCGTAAACGTAAAGGACCAATGGAGTAATTTTCTCTATAAAAAATTAGAAAAATAACGACGAAAGAGAAAACATAAATAATGATTTTTTTGAAACTATCATATTTTAATAAATAAATATTAAAGTACAATATTTTGTAAGAACTCTTTGTTTAATTAATCACTGTTTTGTTATGAGGAATAAAATATGCGATCTTTATATATGTGTAAAATAAAAGAAAACTAAAACAATCGTAGGTAGGTTAGGTGGGTGTTACTTCATGCACCACATCTACATCCTATAATTGACCTAAAATATGTCTTTTTCATAACTCATCATTATAGTTTATTTGTTTACATACTTTTGTCCAATCATAAGATATATATTTATAGGTCAAATGCATAGAGATGGTGTATGAGAAATTAGAGGTGGTGCATGAATAAATAGCCTACATATGGAAGGACAGGACCTATGGTTTTAGTCAATGGTATTGGTAATTTGGTAGGTGATTAGTTAGTTTCTAGGTTTGGTTCAAATAGTTCAGCCTCGTCAGTTTATGTTGTGTAGCTAGTAACATGCATCTATACATTGCTACAAAGGGGTTTAGTCCATTTGGAAAGAGGGTGGACATGTATGTGAGAGGTCACGGGTTCGATAAGTTGAAATTTAGATGGAGAATATAAATTTTGGGGTAAATGAGTAGTTTAGGACTATGCATAAGATAATTTATCGTTCAAAAAAAAAATCTATACATTACTATATTGTTCTTCACTAATTAAATTAATCAAAAATTTTGTTTGCCTGCAATTAGGACAACAATGCTCTTTAATTACTCTATTAATTATTAATTATATTTATATATAGCAGACTAATAATTTGAATCCAATTTTTTCATTAATACCGTAATACAAATAACATCAACGGTTAAACTCATTGTTAATTGTTCAAGGATATATAATACGAATTATTATAAAACTTTATTCTAGACAATTTTGAATGTTTTCGTTTTAGATAAAGATAATATAGAGGATAAGATTTATTTTGAAACTTGAAAATCTTTACTCATGAAAAAAAAAAAAAAAAACATTGAAGTTAGTCTGCTTGTCATTGCCATTTAGTTTGGAGGACGGGTAGGTAAATAATTATACTGAACCAACAAATTTTTATTTAAAAAAAATCAATAATATTTGAGCTCAATGGAAGGGCCGATCGCCCCTCCAGTCCTGCCTAATTTCGCCGTATAATCTTTATATTAATAAATAACAACATATAATGTTACATGTTATAACCTTGTTTAACCAATTTTTTATTTTTCCGCCTAAATTTTCTAATTTAATTTCTCATAGTAATTTATAGAATGTAAAAACTAGAATTAATTACTATTAAATTAATTCCTGTTATTGAAAGTTAATCTAATATATTAAAAGACTTAATCATTTTATTTTACCTATAATAATTTAATTAATTTATTTTGCATAGCTTAATTCAATAATTTCTCTGATATTTTATTTAACCATAATTAAACATGTTTTTATCTTGACTATTTATTTATTATAATTATAATATAATAAAATTAATTTCATATTTATTATAACTTTTTGTGTCAGTTTAATATTAACATTTATTATTATTTTAATAATATTTTAGATTTATAAAACTTTTAAAATATAATTATTTATAAAACATACTGATGGTCGTAATCATATAAAACATTTATTTTATTTCTGCAACGCCGGCCATATCAACGTTTTTCTCGCCGAAAACTATTTAATTTAAGACGATAAATATCGTTTTCCAAGTATGGGTGATGACAAATATATGTTTATCTGTATTTCTAAAATCATTAAATAATTATCATTCTGCTTATTATATTATATTTGGTCGACATTTTAGTTATATAAGTGTTTTAATTTATGTATTTAAAAAATGCATTTAACAAAATTGTGTTTTCATATTTGTAATATAAAGAACTCGAGAGCAATTGATTGAATCTAGAAAGCCACAGAGCACTGGTCTCCGCTTTCACTTTTTAGATGACTAATTGGTTTGAACGAAGAAAAACAAAGTTTAGGTCTTACCCACCAGAATACAGATATATATAAAATTAAACATATTATTCGTGACTTGACAAATCAATCTATTTTCCTACCTTCACGATCATGGCTAATTCAGACAAGGAGCTGAATTACGAGATTCCGGATGCTATCCGCGTCTACAAAGACGGAACCGTCGACCGGATCTGGGCAACGCCATATGTCTCACCATCCTTAGACGACCCCACCACCGGAATCTCATCCAAAGATGTGGTCATCGTCCCTGATCAAGTTTCTGCCCGTCTTTACCTCCCCAAAACAAAAAATAACGCTAAACTCCCAATCTTAGTTTACTTCCACGGAGGTGGTTTCATCCTCAGCTCAGCATTCAGTCTCTTGGAACACAACTATCTCAACAGAATCCTCTCTCACATCAATGCACTGATAATCTCTGTGGAGTATCGATTGGCACCGGAGCATCTTTTACCCGCAGCGTACCAAGACTGCTGGACCGCCCTCCAGTGGGTTGCTTCACATGATAAACAACCAGCAGACCCTGAAAACTCGAAAGATCATCAAGAGCCTTGGTTGGTTGAATTCGGTGATTTTGATAGACTTTACTTAGGAGGGGACAGCGCAGGTGGTAACATCGTGCATAACATGGCATTACAAGCAGGAAAGGAAAGTTTGAAGAACGATGTGAAGATCTTGGGTGGGTTTCTTGGTTGTCCTTATTTTTGGAGTTCAACGGCTGGATCTGATGAGGGTTTGCCTTATAAGTGTTGGAAGATAGCGTATCCGGATGCACCAGGTGGGATCGATAATGCGTCGGTAAACCCATTCGTTAAGGCGGGATTCGCAGCGGAATATGGTTGTAGGAAGCTGCTGGTGGTGGCTGCGGAGAAGGATGAGGTGAGGGATATGAATATAAAATATGTGGAGGCAGTGAAAGAGAGCGATTGGGATGGTGAAATAGAGTTGCTTGAAATCCAAGGAGAAGATCACTGCTTTTATGGTTTTAATGGTAGTACTAGCAACGCTAAGCTCGTGATGGATCGCTTGGCTTCTTTCTTTGTTTGATTATTCTCTTCCTCATTTCTCACTTTCGTTTTTCCTATGAAGGGATTGTTTGTGTTGATATTTTTAGATCTTAATTTGTTTTAAATTTTATATTTGGTTCTTAAATGATTTAACACTGTTTGTTACATTTCAGACTTAAATGAATTCATATCTTAAAGTGATTTCAGATTTTATACATTTATCTCTTAAAACACAAATACTCTTGTTGTACTTCTCTTTAAAATGAATGGGTAAATTAACAATCTCCAATAACTACTCAATCCTATGCACAAGATAAAGCTATACGATAAGTTACTTATATTAATAGGGGCAATGAACTAGATTTTAAAGGTATATGGTTGATTGCTTTAACTTCGATGTCCTTTGCGGAACATCAGGCATAAGATTGTGTTTGAGCATTCGGCTACCATGATGACTTCACAAGGTCAAATTCGAAGTTACTCATTCTTAGAGGGAAGGGAGTACCGAAGCCGGAGGCTAGCGGCCTTGCCACATGGCAAGGAAGCCGGCGGCTAAACCGCCCCCCCCACGGCGGCCCCGCGCAAAACCCACCCCGCCCGGCCTCCCTTCCCCGCGCCAACATTTCTTCTTTCTTCTTTGACTCCTCCACACACTATATACATACATACATACATATATATCTATATATATATCTATGTATATATATATGTATGTATATATATATATATCTATCTATATATATATATATATGTATCTATGTATATATATATATATATAATATATATGTATATATATATATATATATATATATATATATATATATATATATATATATATATATATATATATATATATATATATAGAATTTGGTTCCTGAGCGTACCATCCAAAAACCAGGGTACTGAGCGTACCATTCATCAACCATCGGATTGAAAAAAAAGCGCGAGGGGTAGGATCGACTTTCCAATACAAGAAGATTTCTGCTTCATTAAGGTAATGGTTGTACATTCATGGAATCACCATTCACATGTACGAAATCAGTGTTGGCACGATCGACGTTCCTATACGAAAAAACCATTCACATGTACGAAATCCTCTGAAATCTCTCAATTAAATACAACAAATCAGGGAGGAAGCAATTCTACATTCATGGAGGAATCGATTGATATAGAGGGGCAATCTTTACATGTTGTTGCTGAAAACAAAAACCCTAATAGCGAAGATGAAGGAAAACACAGTAAGTTCAATGTACAACAATTATCTAATGTAGGATGACCATTCACATTGAATTCCTTGTTTTTTTTGTATGCAATATCGATGAAATACATTTAACATTGTTGGTATGAAGAAGATGAAGTGTAACGTTGCTGTATCTTTCAACAAATCCGAATGACCTGCAATTGATACAATTCAAAATGAATAAAAAATAACAACTAGTGTGAATGATAAATCTAGTAATCAACTAAATGTGTTTTTTACCTTCACATTGATGTGAAGCATCATGACTTGCATCATGACTTGAATGCTCATCTCTCATAGCTCCTGAAAGATATGTAACAAATATCATCTTCTTGTAAAACATGTAAACAATGAAATGTATCATCTAAAAGGTCATAAATCTATAATGTGAATGGTCATTTAACCAATGTGAATGGTCATTCACATTAGTCATTTCACCATTCACATCTAATGTGAATGACCATTCAACTAATGTGAATGCTAATATATCTAATGTGAATGGCCATTCACATAACTCATTTCTATTAATACTGATGTAAATTTGTTACTAATGTATATATATATCATGTGAATGGTCATTTAACTAACTCAACAATCACCATTCACATTAGCAGAATCACCATTCACATGATGCATTTAAGTTCTAGTAAGTTGTGAATGACTACTCAACTAACATAAATGCAATCTCAACTAATGTGAATGGTCATTAACCTAATGTGAATGACCATTCACATTAGTTGAATGACCATTCACATAACTCATTTCATTATAATAATGATGTAAATTTGTTACTAATTATATATATCATGTGAATGGTCATTTAACTAACACAACAATCACCATTCACATTAGCAGAATCAACATTCACATGATGTATTTAAGTTCTAGTAAGTTATGAATGGCTACTCATTAACATAAATGCGATTTTAACTAATGTGAATGGTCATTAACCTAATGTGAATGGCCATTCACATTAGGTTAATGACCATTCACATAACTCATTTCAATAACATAAAGCTTCAATACGTTAAAATATCTTACCTAAAGAGTGATGAGAGCTCTCAGAGTTATGCGAGCTGTCCTCTTCGTCGCTTAAAGTGATTTGAACAGGCGGTAAGTTAGGTCTGCTCCTTGGTCTTCCCGATAATCTCATTGAACGCCTGATGGGTCTATAATCTGTAACACAAACAAAAAAACAAAGCCAAATAAAAAAAACCCTAAGCCGTAAAACACTAAATGATAAAAAAAAACCCTAAACAACACATTGGTTAATTCTTGAATGAAATGAAATAAAAAAACCATACCTTCTTCACCCTTACTAAACTTCTTCTTTGGAGCCATGACAGAGTGTGAAACGAAGAACAATGGTGTTTTTGTATAGAAGTTTTTAGGTTAAACAAAGAGAAATCGCAGAGGATGGAGAGAAGAAGGAATTCAGTTTCTAAAATGTGAGGGAAACGAACGTGCGACTGATGATCTTCACGTACCGGAGGGACACTGCACAAATATAATTTCAATACCAATAATACCCTTACAGTTTAAAAAAAAACGCCCCCACGTCCGTTTTTTTTAGTTTAATTTCAAAAATGTCATTTTCAATCTAAACCCTTGGATCAAATAAATCTATGGTTATAAAAGGGTACCTTCGATACACTGGATTTCTAGAGGGACTCTTTTGAACCTAAATCTATATATATATATATATATATATATATATATATATATATATATATATATATATATATATATATATATATATATATATATATATATAGGGGTGGGTTCAATGGAAAACCACTATGCACGTGAAAACTATGGAAACCTACGCATACCGTCTGATTTGGTGCATTTCATGAAAAACGCGGTGACATGATCGTAAATAAGGTGATGCATCACGCGGGATTTTGATGCATCACGCGGGAATTTTGATGCATCACGCGAGAATTTTGATGCATCACGCCGAGAATTTGATGCATTTGTGGTGGTGCAGTACGGTTTTCACAAGTTTTCAGGTGCATTGTGGTTTTCCATTGAACCTCCCTATATATATATATATATATATATATATATATATATATATATATATATATATAAAATATTTATTTATTTTTATTTATTTATTTATCCTCTATAACTAATATATTTATTTACACACTGTTTTGACAACTACAACGTATCTATTCGTAATTTTTTTAGTTTTTAGTTTTGTAATTTTTCAGTTTTTTGTTTCGTAATTTTTCAGTTTTTAGTTTTTTGTTTCGTAATTTAGTTATGTAATAGTTTTTAAATATTTATGAAATTAATTGTTTTAGTTTTAATTGTTTTGTTAATTAAAATATTTTTTATTTTATAAAAAAATTAAGAAAGATGGAAAGATATAGAAAGATGAGTATTTCCAAGTTAGAAAGGTGGGGAAAGGTGGAGAGAGAAAAGCTGATGTGGCACTGACATGTACAGAAAGGTGGTTTTCGGGAAGAAGACCACTCACTTCCCTCTTAGGGCGAGGGATTAGAACGAGGACCTTCTTTTCATATTGTATGACACATCATTTCCACTTTAGTTTTTCTTTCTCATCTCATTCATCCCAAAATAAGTCAAATTAAGAAAATACGTTTCTCATATCATCCTAAAATCTCACACCCCAAACTAATACTTGTATTTAATTGGTGTATTGTTTAAATTATATCGTTTATAATCAGAACATTAAATAGATAAGATATAAATACTAGGTAATTGAAAAAATAAAACTCTGAATAATTAAATTAACACTATAAAATGATATTAACATTATAAAAGAAAGACTAAATTCCACAAATTATCCTTGTGGTTTATATAAAGTTACAGTTTAATTCCGGAAAAAAATTTATTACACCATATTAAAATTTTGTAACATTTTGGTCCCTGAAACCAATGACAGTTAACTTGAGTCGTTAGCTTAAGTGACATTTTTCTTCTTCTGTCTTTCTAGGAACATTTGTATAATTTTTAATACTTTCTTTTTATTATAGTTTTTTCTTTATACTATAATTTTTTCATGTATATTTTTTGAATTTCTTTTTTTTTTATCATTTAATCGTCAAAATGTAATATTTTATTTATTTATTCTTTTTGTTTTAATTACTAATTTTTAATTATTATTTGTATGTTTATTGTTATTATGATAACTTTTTTATGTACATTAATTTTTTTTTTTAAATTTATTATATGATAGACCCGGTCCGTTATTTTTTTTGAAATTAGTTATAGAGAATCTGGAACTTTTTCCGATCATTCTTCCATTTAGGACAATTTAGAATCGGGACTAGTTGTAATTTTTTCAGTTCAGAAAGTTTAAAATCAGAATGATTGATTTCTCAATTTCTCTCTCCATTCAAAAAATTAAAATAATGACCTGTTGAAGTTAATTTTCATTTAAAAAATTGATAATCGGAATGATTCATCGTTTCTTGATAAAAAAAACCTAAAAAAGGAATGTTTCTTTATTGTTCTCGTTAAAAAAAAATCAAAAATAGAAATGATATCTCGTTTTTTGTTCAAAAGAATTTAAATGGTGATTGCTTTTTGTTTAAAAATTTAATATTTGAATTGGTCATCATTTAATTTTTTTTACCCTTACGATTTTAGTTAATGGCGAACGTTTTTGATTTTGGTTTTTTTTTGAAGAAAAACAAAGAACCATTTTGATTTATAATTTTTCGATCAAAAAATGATAAATCATTCCAATTTAAACGTTTATGATAAAAAACGACGAACGGTTTCGATTTTTCATTTTTTAACAAAAAGCTACCAATCATATTGATTTTTTTTCTTTTTTGAACAAAAAAGACTATCCATTTTGATTTTAATTTTTTTAATCAGAAAATGACAAACCATTCCGGTTTTATTTTTTTAGATTAGAAAACGACAAACAATTCCAACTTTAATTTTTTCAATCATAAAAACGACGAACCATTCCGATTTTAATATTTTTAATAACAAAAACCAATGAACCATTTTGATTTTTGATTTTGTCAAATAAAAAAATCATTTGGATTTTAATTAAAAGAAAAAAAGACGAATCGTTCCAATTTTATTTTTCTCGATCAAAATATGATGAACCATTCGAAATTTAATATATTTGATTAAAAAAATTGACGAAGCATTCTGATTTTTGATTTTTTCGAACAAAAAAATGATGGCCTTCCCTATTTTAAATATTTTAAAAAAAAAAAACAAGGAAACTTAACACATTCTTAGTTTGAAATTTTCAAGTGAGAACAAAATAAACTATTCCGATTTTAAATTTCCGAACGAAAAAACTATAACAAATCCTATTTTTAATATTTTCTAAATAGAAAAAGAATAGAGAAAATTTTGGATTTACAATAACCAATTAAAAAAATAATGAACTAGGTATATTATATAATTTCTCAAATAAACTATTCCATTTCTTCTAGAATTCCATTCCTTTGGTAGATTCCATTCCATTCCATCAGATTCCAGCGAACCAAACGCCCCCTGAGTGTGTGAATATGAAGGAGGGGGAAGCCAAGCCACAAAGGGAGATCAAGCCGAATGGGGTTGGGGGTATTTGGGTGGGGGGGGATGTGTGTACGCATGCAATCTTGGCGAAGCTGAAGCTTGAGAAAATAGAGAATGAGAAGAGAAAGAGGAGAACGTTTCTATTCTTTGAAATTGAATTAATACAAAATATAAAGAATGCTATCTATATATAACGAAAAACTAACAGACTAACTAACAGACTAACTGCTCTAACAAAACTAACTAACTTGGTTAGTTAAATAACGTAAAACTTAACTCTGATCCATCTATTAGGATGGGAAAATCAAATGGATTATCCATGTACGTTAAGTTGGTCTAATTTTTTTTTTTTGCTTTTTTTTTCTTCTTAATTATAATTTTCTTTTTCCTTGTAATTATTTCTATTTCCCACTAGCTACCTCCTTACAGTTCGGTTAATAATTTATTATTATTTCGATCATTGTTAGAAAAATAAATTGTAAACACTTGCCAACAACCTTGGAATCAGGGGTGACCATCTTGACCCAACGGGTCAAACGGGCCGAAAAGATAAATGGATCTGTTGTAAAAAACTAAGATAGAATATAACTGTTTTTTAAAAAGTTTATTATGAAAAAACCAATATGTTTTCATGTTTTTTGCGTTTTCGTCCCTCCATGTTATTTTTTCTCATAGAAAACCTCAAGTTATTCTTTTCTTATTGGTTTAGTGAAATTTTGGACATTATAACCCGGTTATAATTAACCGGGTTTTAAAAACTTGAAAAACCGGGTTCTAATGCCCATATTTCACTAAACCAATAAGAAAAAAAATTACTTGAGGTTTTTTATGGGAGAAAATAACATGGAGGGACGAAAACGCAAAAAACGTGAAAACATGTTGGTTTTTTTCATAATAAACCCAAAGAAAATCTATAAAACAATATATTAAAAAAGTGTTCTTTGAAAAAATTTCAAAGTTATGTAAAATTTATGACTTTTGATCGTCAACTCGTTTGACCCGTTTGATTAAATAGACTGACCGTTGTTTGGAACCTAGAAAGTTGGCAGAAGAGTCATAACGCACTGGTTTATTTTCTAATAATCGGTTTGAACGAAGAAAAGCAAAGTTTGACTTTTAGACTGGCAGATATAATATATATACACGTATATCATCCGATCCGTATAACTTGACAAATCGTTCCTCCTTCTTCTTTCAAATCCTAGCTTCACGATCATGGCTTCAGACAAGGAGCTGAATTACGAGCTTCCGAACGCTATCCGTGTCTACAAAGACGGAACCGTCGACCGGATCATGGCGACACCATACGTCGCACCATCCTTAGACGACCCCACCACCGGAATCTCATCCAAAGATGTGGTCATCGTTCCTGATCAAGTTTCTGCACGTCTTTACCTCCCCAAAACAAACAACACTAAACTCCCAATCTTTGTTTACTTCCACGGAGGTGGTTTCATCGTTGGCTCAGCATTCAGTGTATTGGAACACAACTATCTCAACACAGTCGTCTCTAATATCAATGCAATCGTAGTCTCCGTCGAGTATCGATTAGCACCGGAGCATCTTTTACCCGCTGGATACCAAGACTGCTGGAACGCCCTCCAGTGGGTTGCTTCACACAAACAACCAGCATATCTAGATCCTGAAAACTCGAAAGATCAAGAGCCTTGGTTGGTTGAATTCGGTGATTTCGATAGACTTTACTTAGGCGGGGATAGCGCAGGTGGTAATATCGTGCATAACATGGCATTACAAGCAGGAAAAGAAAGTTTGAAGAATGATGTGAAGATTTTGGGTGGGTTTCTTGGGTGTCCTTATGTTTGGAATTCAACGGCTGGATCTGAGGAGAGCTTGCCTCATAAGTGTTGGAAGATAGCGTATCCGGATGCAGCGGACGGTATCGATAATCCGCTGGTAAACCCATTCGTTAAGCCAGGATTTGCAGGTGAATATGGTTGTAAGAAGCTGCTGGTGGTGGCTGCGGAGAAGGATATGGTGAGGGATATGAATCTTAAATATGTGGAAGCAGTGAAAGAAAGCGATTGGGATGGGGAAATAGAGTTGGTTGATGTTGAAGGAGAGGACCACTGCTTCTACTGTTTTAACAGTACTGATGGAAAGGCTAAGCTTGTGATGGATCGCTTGGCTTCTTTCATTGTTTGACTTTGACTACTTTTCTTCCTCATTTCCTTTTTATTTTATTTTATTATATGTTTGCCTTATGTCTTCTTGTTTTTCTCACCCCATCAAGTCTTAAATAAATGTAGTATCATAGTGTCTTATTATAATGGAATAAAATAAAAAAGTTACTATTTTATAATAAAAGTAAAGTTGCATTATCTATATGCTAGATAAAGTTTTCTTTCATACTTCTACATAACAATAATATACTTTTGGAAAAAAAAAAAAAAGTATTTTTATAACTTTATGTATTATCAATAAAAGTTCTCTCACCTTTTTCTTTTTCTTTTTTCTCTCAACATTATCTAATGTCATTCAGATTCATATTTTCTTTTCGTTTAGTTGTGTTAGTTGCCGATATTATTTTGAACTGTTACACACCCCGAATGTTTATACTAATAGTATTTTTAAATGTCAAATCATTCCACATTTCTAGTTTTACATTACAATTCTAGTATTCTACAAATGGCAAAACGTTTATCAGTTATCGACAATAGGGATGATCAAAAATTCCATTTTCCCGTCCCGTACCGGTATCGTCCTGAACCCGTACCGGTATCGATTAGCCCAAAATGGTACGGTACTCGGGATCCAAATATGACTTAAATCGGGAGTTGGGAAAACGGGAGTCGAGACTAGTTTAATTCGGGAATTCTCGGTACCGAATTAAAGATATGAATAATCATGTTTTTAAAATTTTTAATCCAATCCATATCATTTCCTAACTCCTAATTATATGCAAAACTCATTTTAAATTCATAATTCTCATTCATCATTATTGGCATGCAATTATTTAACATTTATGAAACTGTCATCGGTTAGATAAAACCGTTGCTAATTTTTTTCTTTAGTGTTTTTTGTGTTTTATTTTAATTTCAACATTTATAACAATATAAAAATGTTACTACTAATTGATGTAAGAACTTTAACCAATTCTTTTAGCATTGTACGTCATGCATTATATGTTGTATGTCGAACAATGGTACCAAACGGGACTAGTACAGGTTTCTAGGTACCGAATACAGTAATAGTACCGATCCCGAATATCACAACTTGTACGGTACTCGGTCTCGTATTTTCATCTAATTCGGGAGTCGGGAAATCGGGTTTCGGGACGGGTCGGTACGGTACTAGTCCCAAGCTCATCCCTAATCGACAACACAGCAATTCAACATAACAATTAACGACATTTTATTATTTCAAAAGACTAAAGACAATAAGACATGAATACACAATCACATAAACTTTTAGCAAATGTACAAACAAACCCAAGTTTCAACATAAAACACAAATGAGCTTCAATGATGAAAGATTACCGACTAGGCGATTACAAAAGGTGGAATCGGTAGCTATGAGGTTGTCTCTGTCTATGTTACTGATCCTCACTTGACTCTGTCCTGCTGGCTACATCGCACACTCGTATTACTCTCTGTCTTACCGCTGTCTGTCTGTCGGTCTCTCATTCTTTCTTTTTAAAGTCAAATGCATCCAAAATTGGATGTATTTAGGTTTTAGTAAAATATTACTAAGTTTAGGATGATCATTACCAGGTTTTTAATAGATTATTTTATTTTTATTCATTGGAGTATTGGACCAACTAAATAATTGGGTTATTGGGGTATTAACATTTGTTAATTTAATTATAATTTTTACTTATTTAGTTGTTCTATTTTAAATGTATTTATATGATTTGAGGTTATAATTTTTTTTGTCAAGTTGCACACTTAAATTATTTTTTTTATATTTGAATACTATTAGTTGTATGCTTAAAAAATCACCAGTGCACATATAAAACTTTAGAAATAAAATTCAAAATGAAATAGGTTATTAAGAAGGGACCCGTTGGACGTGCTACCGCTCCGCTTTCTAAGTCCGCCCTTGCATAAAGTCATTTCATTTTCAACTACAACAGTGTTGGACCTGGTGTAGAACTGTAGATCTTTAGATCGTGAACAAGTGATAGATTGGATGTAATACGGTCGTGGCTCCAATATGAAAAATAAATTATCGTATATGTTTTATTTTATGAAGCAATAATAATAAGATTGATGTTGAGCATTGGCCGAATCACTAAAGTGATTATGCCTAAATCCAAATATAGGATCCCATCGTCGCCGCATCGCATGAAGATCAAAACTAGTGTCTGTTTATATACATACATAAACACACACACATATAGAATCAGTAACATGAGAAATAATCTAGACTTTTGTCATGTTTAGTTTATGTGTCTGTTATATAATAAGGATGTCAAGTTGGATAGGTTATTAGATAGGTAACCAGTTAAAAAAATCATTTATATAGTTTTGATTAAAATAAAAATTATTTAAGATTTAAACAATTAAAAAAATTAATGATTTAATTGCTAAATTAATAAAAATCGGTTGATTTTTCAGTATTAACCATATTGTTTTTTAGGTGAATAAAAACTAGTGTAATACCCGTACGGTGTACGGGATGATATTTTTCTATTATTAATTTATGATAAAATCTAAAAGAAAGAAACAAATAATCTATATTTGTCTCATTTAATCATATCGATAAGAAATCTCTACCGATATAAGTGTTGAATAGAAATAAATATTATTTTTTTTATGATTTTTAATATATGGATGTAACATCACTGCCATCATAAATTGTCCCCAAAGTAAACTCGTTGTCTATTTCAATATTGCATGCACACATATATAAATTTAATAATTAAATGTATTGTCTTTCCGTAAAAAAGTGACAAAAGCAAGACTTGTCAATGTTCCCTTTACTAAATCTGCATGGAATATGAATACTATACACATGACAAACGGCCTTGCAATATATCACCAACTACAACCTCATAAAATCATTTGCAATGTAAAAGGAGAGTTTGAGCAGAAGATATAAATTATCAATACAAAGTTTATCAGAAGTATTTTCTTTAGGTTAATCACAAGTCTTTTTTTCATAATTTTGTATCACAATCATTTAAAAGGTCTACAACACATTTTCTTCCAAATACACACATGGTTTTCTCAAAGCCAATCCTTATTATGTAAGGACACACCAATAGCTCCGAATGGTAAGGATCGTCCAATAATTATTCATATTTAACATAAGAACTTTAGGATAAACTTACGTATCAAGTTAGACATTGGACTCAAAAAGGGTTATACAATCAAGATCCATGATGACTTGATCTTTAACTTGTCAGCTAACTTGTCAGGTCTGACTTTGTTGTCTATAAGTACATGACGTTGTATTAACATAGAAATGGCCTCACAATATGTCAAGGCACCTTTCCACCGATTCCTCAATATGATGATCAAAATATATAACATTATGGTAACAATGGTATGCAAGACATAAGGTACACAAAACCTCAGTAAAATTTACATTCTTTGATTCTTATGTTACTAAGCAACATAATTACAACAAAAAATCACGACGTCTTGTTAAGAAATGAAGACACTAAATTGGGGGCTTTAGGGCCACAACCAATGTGTTATAAAGCTAATTTTTTCACTCAGTGCAACAAATTTATGCATTGTAGATGCATGATTCTATTGACTCATCATCACTTATTCCCCTAAAAACAAATGTACAAACAGAGATCCAATTCCTTTGAACTCTTTCAGAGTAAAGACTTTTTGATGGCCAAAACAATTAAATAGAAATGCTATTATCTGAAACATAAAACTATGATGGCTAAAGATATAAAATTGAAATCAAAATCATATAAGTCATACATCATGACAACTCGTAAATTTCACGGATCTGCCATATCGAGAGAAGCAAGTTACATATTAAGCAAAAAGAAAGAAAATTGCAATATGGTGAATACCTTATTCACTAGATCGATCTAATTAGACTATCGATTCATCTTTTACTTCTTCGCCGTTGATTAGTACTCATGTTGTTCCCTGAAGTATTTATGCTTCAACATATCTTTAAAGAAATGCCCCTCGATGCTTGGTAACAGAACCCATCGTGGCTGCTGGAATCGTACTTGGCATGCCTCTTTGTACAATACCAGATAGTACGTAGAACTATAGAAGAACGATTTGCAACGTGGGTTGGATACTAGCTTTAAATGTTTAGTTTCAAAAAACAACATTTTTTTGGCAACACCATAGACCAAAATTATAAACAAAAGGTTGATTTTCTTTAACCAAAGAAATATTTAATATTCGACAACTTAAGCACAAAAGTTCAAATGCCCCATAGTTTATATATGAACTCCCCTTCATCCATATGGTCGATTGAACATATCGTAAAACAATTATAGACTACATCATATAAAAAATCGTCATGAATCCATGGTTAAGGAGAACATATAGAACAAAACAAAAACAATGTTGAATAAAAGTAAGGTTCACTAACCGTAGAGATCATTCGTTTAACAATGATATGTTCACAATTTTTTTACTTTCCCCGATTCCTATTCTGCAATTCACTATCAAAAAAATAATAATAATAAACATGTATCATGATTGATGAAATTATTTTCAGGCGAGTACAATAGACATGCAAGTTAAAACAGATTAATACTCTTCAATGGTGGTAGGAAGTGTAAAGGTGGCAGGAAGTGTAAAGTATCTGTAGACAAACTAAAATATGGTACCCATACAGATCCACCCACACGTAGCCCCGATAAGTATTTTAATAAGAGCTCCAATTTATACAAAAATAAATCCATGTTTTTGACCAATCCTAGATAGATCAAATGCAGCCACAAAAGTTATTAAGCTAGCTATTTAGATAACCGATGCTTACCGAAAGAAAATAAATGTAGTCATGGCAACCCTAATGAAATAGCTTCAAAGACACATAATTACCGCAAACACGCTACAAATATTACAATTAGTAGCCCCTGCTATCATAAATGTACAGTTGAAGACTTGAAGGATCATTTTTTTTTTCCAATTATATAGCTAAGGGAGAAACATTGAGATCCAAACCAAAATGAAATAAATTGTGATAAAGAAAGGTGAGTGTTTGAGTTTATTGTAGTTACCATAAATCAACTCCCAATTTAAATAAACATCACCATTGATGACAAACGAATCAATCATATAAAAAAAATTATGTCAAATTTGTAGTATACAAACCCCAAAACTTGCAATATCTTTGATGCTCCTTTTAACTTCAAATCAAGAAGAGCAAAAAAAACCGAGAAAGCACATTTTAGAGTTGCATCCACTTCCATAAAATCATTCGTTTGTGTAATCTATCTCGGAAAAAAAACTAAACGAAAACCAAACATATTTCCAATTAATCTCTAACAAAATCAATGTCAAACTGTCAATCTTTAAATTTTGAAATTAAAACCTTTAATTTTCTTGTGAAAATTAAAATTCATTTACCTAATCAAATGCACCCACATCTAAAAATCACAAATCTAGTTTACCCTTTCAGGTCAAATAAAAGAGAACTATGCATTCTTCAACATTTTGTGGTTGAATACCTGATTTTATTGCTAAGCTTCTCAAAATCTTCGGTTAACAAAGTTCTTGCCTCTCATCATCCATATTGTTGCCCAACGCAATTTGCTGGCTCTTTTGTGGTGTGGAGAATTAAAAAAAAAAAATCAACTTTATCATGGGAATCTTTACCTCATATTTGATTATTTCACCTGGAAAATGGACTGTGATTGTGCACTCAAACGCTAGAAATTGAGGTTATCTACAAAACCAATTTAGCATCAATTACACACAATCATTTCGTAAAGAAATCAAAACAAACTGATTGAAATCTATGAACTCATGTAAATCAATTTGACAACAAAAATGATGAATTTGGAAATAGACTCAAAATTACCAGAAGGTATCGGCATCGTACTTGAAGCGAACCTAGTCCTCTCCTTCTATCTTTCTATCTCTGCAAACGCAAATGTCTCCCAATCGTCCTGCTTCTGCCGTCTGATCAATTCGGTCCATCCCGGGTCTAGGGTTGGTAATGAAAACCACCATCGCTGGTCATCAAACAACTTCATAAATGACAATAAAGTCAATTACAAGTTTACAACCATTTTAATTATTTATGATTACTAATGTCATTAAACAGCTTCATTTGACTTGTAAAATCAATGAACAACAAAAGTTGAAAGCGGTGTACTTAACGGCGAGAGAAAACATGACATAAAGACTAACCTGCGATGCTAGAGGACCGGTATGAGACCCTTCTCCCGGTGATACTTTTCGACTAATAAACCTCTTGTTTTAACCATTGATTGTCGACCTCACCTGTTGTTGGCAACCAAAACAACAATTGAAATACCAATCATCGAAAAAACTCATCCACGCTCAATCAAAAACGATAACTACGATACTCCGCTTCGTTTTTGTAATGAAAACCACCAGCACCGAAGTCGTCTTCTTTATTTCTTTGTGTTATTCTGTCCCCCACTCTCTTCTTCTGTGACTGTGTGTTTATGTGTGTATGCTACCAAAGAGGGAGATATGGAGACTGGAGAGTGGTTCTGCAAACATGGGGATAGGCTTATAGGAGTTGAAATATGCTTATGAGGTGGTTTTCTGCACGACATCAGAATTTACGGAGGGTGGTTACGGTGGATTGCCATTGATTTTGGAAAGGCTTTAATAGGTTGTACAGTAAGCTTTAACATAAGTAAATCAATTAATACGGCTCAGATTAAATCCTACAGGATCGAACGACTATTAATCACCCATGGAGTTACACTCTCTCTCCTCCATGGGTAATATATAGGGGGAATTGAGCTATAATCACAGGAGTTGAATGAAACCGAATTGGCCAACCCGTCCATTCCAAGTAAGGTTCCCCCACTTCCCCTTATATGGTTCAAATTATTTAGATGGGGTTTAGCAAGGTAGAATTTTTGATTTGGAGTATTTAATAAAACTAAAAACATGATAGTTTTTAGGAAAACACATTTTAAAAAATGTCTTTAGATGTGTTATAAATAGTTTTTGTATTTTAATTCTTAACTCCTCTTTATAAAATAAATTTAGGTGAGTAGACTGAAAACAAAATTTGAAACCTCAAAAATGTGTTTTCAAGTTTTTGTATATTTGAAAATTAAAAACTGAAAATATAAAAAAAAACAATGGATCTGAACGCGTTTTTCAGAATACCTTGTTTTCGACAACAATGTTCACCGAAAACATGTTACTAACCGGGCCCAAATTTTTTGTTTTGTTTTATGATTCTCGTTTTCGACAACAATGTTCACCGAAAACATGTTACTAACCGGGCCCAAATTTTTTGTTTTGTTTTATGATTTTTGATATCCTTATTTGGTTGCTTGTTCAAGAAAAATATTTTATTTTTTAATCGAGTATAAAACATTGATATTAATATGTTATATTCAAGGGCCAACAAGTTAAACAATATATCTTATTAACAAATATCGTGTGTTTTTCAAAGTGTTTTGGTTATATATATTTTAGGAATTTAATTATATATATTAAATATTATAAGTTGGGTTTTGTTTTCCGTCTGATGAACCATTATATGATCTTTTTGTCCTATTTAACAAACTTTAATCATTTAGGAAATGTTACCGCCCTTCTTAGCCCTTTTCACATCATAGTTTTTTTAAATATTAAAATAATAAAAATATATCAAATCGGAAAGGAGGAGGGATATGGGATGTCACGTCATGAAACGGGTGCGAATAGAATTTCATATTTTCCTATAAATTGTGTGTTATAGTTAAATAGTAAAAAATATGATTTTAAAAGTGAAGGAAGGAAAAAAAAAAATTTTTGTTCGGCTATTTATCAGCTTAAGTGTCGTCTTGAAAACCAAGTAATCAGACCGAATAATCTGAAACGTAATCAACAACCTAAAGGACCCCTCTAACAAGGGTTTATTATTTATTTAGAGCGTGTTTTGATTTGCGTTGAAAAAGTGCCACGTTGTTTTTAATTGATGAAAATTTTCAAATTTTTTATTTTTTTGAGAAAATGAAAATTTGTTTGCTTAACAAAAATTTCATAAATTTGTTCATTTCACTTTTTAAAATACCACTTTTCATACTCTCTCTTAATATTATATTGCCTAGTGTACCCTATATTTCTTTAAAATACTCTATTTCTCTCTCTTACTTTTCAATCACATATCCTATTTTTTATATTTTATAATCACCTATTTTATTTTTCTTAAAACTAAAACTTTATCATTTAAACAAGTTTTTATTTATTATAGAACCCTTGTTTTTTCTAGAAAACTATAACTTGAAAAATTAAATTGAAAAATAACTAGTTTTCCTTAACTAAACGCAACATGTCACACAATTTCAAGCCACACTTTTTTCCATTTTCTGTACCCAAACCGACCATTGTCATCTTCACTTTTTCATTTTGTCGTCGAAATCTTACAAACCAGTATCATCGATCATTGATTTCTAGATGCTCCTCCGTCACCTGTCACCACCGGTTATGACAACCACATCGTGGCATCCTCTCCTCTGTAGTTTGTGTCTCACCCTTCTCACATCGACGTAGTTTGTCTTCACCGAACAGATTTCGAGGTGAGGTCGTTGGTTTCATATACGAACAGATCGACATTACTTTCATAGAACGAACTGATCGGCACCGATTTCATAGAACGAAAAGATACCGAGATGAGGGAGTCGACGGGTTTTTCAGATCTGAAACGAAGGACAAAAGAAAAGTGGTGGATGCAGAAAATCATTCCACTGGTGGCACTAGGAATAACAACCGGACGGGGATTGGTCATCCGGTCCCCACTTAAAATAATTGTGGGCTTTGACGGGGATCCCCGTCGGGTTGGTGGGGAAAACCGTGGGGTTTCGTGGAACCTATTTATAATAAATGTTTAATTAAATGATGAAATTTTATTTCGAGATCATCGTTAAACCTAAATGAACAAAATTTATAATGATTCAAACCATAAATGAGTACAAAATAAAAAAAAATAATTATAAACTTGACAAACAATTATACATATGTATACAAACAAATAAAAAACTTATTATTATATGATATAATTACAAGAATAAGATATATATATATATATATATATATATATATATATATATAAAATACTTAATATGTAAAAAATAAGCGGGTTTTTAATCGGGTTCACCCACAATTATTTCCAAAGCTATGAATTCAAAGTTTCCTCTCTCTCCTCTCATGTTCTCCATGTATATCATTTAAAATGATATATTCAATGATCAATCAAAAATATACATGAATCAGGTTTAATCTGTTGGTTTTCTTTTTAATTTTTATGGATTTCTTGACTTCATATATGATGCACGCTGGGTTTTATTTCACTTAATAGTAGGTAGCACCCACAAAATCACTGATAGCACCATGAAAATACATAAAAAATTTACACTATGGCTAGAAGATGATTGGTTGCACATGCCACCATAGGCAATAGCCTACATCCGCCCCTGCAAAAGAGATTGGTTGTCGTTGATGCTTTATTCGAAGTTCAAACCATCGCCAACGCTAAATCTGGCCTCAACCTAGCTTCATCTTCCTTTCTCAACGTGGTTCAATCTATGATGTATCGACTTGATTTGGATATTGTGTCTGATATGGATCATCTATCGGTTTTTGTTTGGAATCCATGGGAATAAATTATTATTGTAGTGCGGTGGTGTAGTGTGTGGAGAGAGAGGTGTCTCGCTGGTTGTTACTTGTGGTGGTTGTAACGGTGGTGGACGGACCAACAGTGTTAATAGTGGTGACAAGTTTTTTAGAGATCGAGATGGATAAAAAGAGCGGGGATGTGAGTGTTTAATTATGTGGGTGTTTTTCTAAAAGTAAAAGTGTGAATGAAAAATATTTAAATTATTATTATTTTATTTTTATCATACAGTTTGTAAAAACTAAAGTGTTTTATCTTATCTTATAACATCCTTAAGAGCAAAGTGGTGACTTAAAAATAAAGGATAGTCAAATTAAAGGATAATAACCATAGTAAAAAACCAACCATAAGTATCATAATTGTAATTTCGACATAAAAAGAACGGGATCCATAATTTATGTATAACCACAGGGACGAAAGTTGTAATTTACCTTTATAATTATTAGTCGGGTTCTTTATCATTTAATGAACGTGACCACCACCGTCACTAAATCCGGCCACCACGGTGACCAACTCCGTCCTTCATGAAGATGATGAAACAAAATTTGAAAAACAACTCGATTATGAAACCCATTATAGAAACAAACACAAATATGAAGAAACAAACACAAACCAAAACTTAAATCAAAGCGTATAAATAAAACTCAATGAAGATGATAAAACCAAATCTGAAGACAACTCAGTTGATGAAACCCATTGAAGATGATGAAACCCAAATGAAAGCCTACGTCTTGAAACCTATTGAAGATATGCAATGATAACCAAGATCAAAGCTTGCAAATAAAAACCTTAGCATCGGTAAAACAAGCACATCAAACATACATACACACACATACACACATGAAGAGTCACTCGAAGTTTGAAGAACAGTAACCCTAACATTCAAATAATAGAAACCCTAACATTCTTGAAGAACTGTTTAAAGCTTGAATAATAGTAATCCTAACACATGCATACACAAAATATGAAGGATAAAGCGTAAATGATAATCAAGCTTCACACACATTCGTCTTATTTGATTACAGGTCTGGATTTTGATTATCCAAAAAAATCGAAGGGTTCTAAATTAGATCTGAATATGAGTAAGATGATGACTGGAGACAAATACGCTGAACTAGTTTGGATCTCTGCTATTTTTTCAAGATGGCTAAAGACGTAAAGAAGGTCGGAGACGTAAATGATGGGCGGAGTCGGTGGTGTGGATGGTTTTAATCCGACGAGCTTATTTACGATGAAGATTTCCAAACTAAAACAAGAATACTTATGATTATTGTTTTTAATTTTTTAAAATTAAAAAATATGCACATTTTTGTTCACATATTTGTCATGTAGATGTCAAGTGTTTGTCACCTAAGCATTTTTGCCACGTGTGTCTCACGTAAACATGACAATCTGTTATAACCAGTCACATCTTAAATTTGTAATATTGTAACGGTTAAGAGTTTCTTGTACAATGAAAATTGTTTTTGTTTTAATCGAAAAAAAGCTGACAAGTTGAGGTCCTTTTGCATAGAAATCTCTAAAATATAACGTGATATGAACAATTTTTATTTCGACTCTATCAGAAATATATTTTTAGAATTAAATATATAGCTTTATCTATCAAATAAATTAAAACAATCGTACGTTTGGTGAGGTGTAATATAGTTGAATAAGTTGTTTATGGCTATAGTCAATGGTTCAAATAGTTGAATCTTATCGAGGTAATTTATATACAATAAATTCTTTTTATACAATAACAATTTCACATAAAGTGATTGTCATATGCTTACTAACTTTTTTATTATGAAAGTAATTAAAATTCAATTTTGAATGTACGATAGTCATCTTATAATGAGATTATTGTGTCTTGTTGTATACAAATCAACTCTTGTTTTTAGTTTGTTGTTTAGCAAGTACTCCGAGCATATTCAGTCGTTCACCTCCATGGCTCCATGTATCTATAAATACCATTAAAACAGTAAATATACACAATTCTCGTATAGCCATGTGTCATCATCACATATGATATTTCAAATTATTAAAAATAACAAATACTTTAGAATATATCTTTCCAAGTCTAACATAATCTATTTTTAAATTTATATCAAATCAAATACAATAAAATCTAATACTCTAATAACTTTCAACTATAATATAATAAAAGTTTTAAAAAATATTAAAACAACAATTACTACTAATATATAATTAGAAATAAAATTAATTAATAGGTCACGACTTATAATAATATAATTATTGTATACTTTTGTTTTAAAAAATAATTGTATTTTTACTTTTAAGTTTATCATATTTTATATATGTAAACAACAAAATATTAAAAGTATCCGCGTAATACGCGAGTAAATAAACTAATATATAATTATATATCAATTAGTCATTTCTAAAATTATTAAAAAATTTGCCTTCCTGTACGTGATTAGGAAGCCAATGCTCGTTAAAAAGTCTATTAATATTACGTAACCAATTATAATTAACTAGATAATAATCATATAAAAGATTTATTTTATTTATGGGACGCTGGCCATTTCAAATGATTTTACCGGATCAACCTAAAACTAGTTAATTTAAGACGATAAATATTGTTTTCCAAGTACGATTGTACGAATAATGACATATAAAATTATATAATATTTTTTAATTCATTCAATAATCATCATTGTGCCCCTTATTTTATTCTATCTAATCGACGTATCAATAATGTGAATGTTTGGACTTACGATTTAATAAAAATATACGTCTTTTCAAATTGTTGTAAAGAAACACGTACTTTACAAAACTTAATTTATAGATGTATAACAAGACTATAAAAGTTGATTTTAATTACTAGCCAAGCATTTCCAGATGTTTAGGATGTGTTTACACTACAAGCAAAGTGTCATTTAGTGACACAAAAATAAGTGTCACTATATCTTACTTTTAGTGACACTTAAAAAAAAAGGAGGTATAGAGCAATCTTTTACCCACACTTTTTCTTTTTTAGTGACACAAAAATTTTGTCACAAAATACTTGAGGCCTATACCCACATACTTTTTTAGTCACTAAATATCTATACCCACTCCACTTTTACCCACTCTTTTTTTGTCAAAAAAGTGTCACTATAGGTGTCAAAATCTTTTACCTACATAATAAAAAGAGTGGGTAGAAGTGGAGTGACTATAGATATTTAGTGACTAAAAAAGTATGTGGGTATAGGCCTCAAGTATTTTGTGACAAAATTTTTGTGTCACTAAAAAAGAAAAAGTGTGGGTAAAATATTGCTCTATACCTACTTTTTTTTAAGTGTCACTAAAAGTAAGATATAGTGACACTTATTTTTTATGTCACTAAAAGCATGTGTTACTAAATGACACTTTGCTTGTAGTGTTAGTTTCAGAAAATTTTTTAAATTTTCATTTTATTTATAAAAAAAAATGAAAACTTGTTTATTTTAACAACAATTTCTTAAGTTTTCAATTTACTTTTTAAATGACTACTTTTTATTTTATTCTTAATTTTCTATCATCTGTCCTATATTTAATTTAGGGAAAATTACCAAGAAAGGTAATATAAAATACAAAATTTGACAATAAAGGTATTGTAAATTTTTTTTTGCCAAGAAAGGTAATATAAAATTCTATTTTGGCCAAGAAAGAACATGAAATTCAAATTTTAGGCCAAGAAAGATAATTAAATATTATATGCTTACCAAAAAAGGGAACATAAAATTACAAATTTACCGTCTTAATTTGTCATCAATACCCTTTTTTGTCAAATTTGAATTTTATGTTATCTTTCTTGGCCTAAAAAATTTACATTACCTTTATTGACAATTTTTGAATTTTATATTACATTTCTTGGTAATTTATGTACTCTTTCTCTCTCTTACTTTTTAATCAACTATCCTATGTTTAAATTACTTTTTGACTTTCTATCACCTATCTCATTGTTTTTAAAACCAAAAACTTTATCATATGAACAAATTTTCACTTTTTATGGATTTTTTTTCTTAAAAACTGATATAAAAAAATGACTGGCACTAAATATTAATAAATTAACTCTCTATGTGCAAATATGTGAACACCTGCAGATGTAATATATATAGACATATTATCCATCACATTTTCGTAACTAGCCAGGTCTTTCCACCTTCACGATCATGGCTAATTCAGACAAGGAGCTGATTCACGATATTCCGGATGCTATCCGCGTCTACAAAGACGGAACCGTCGACCGGATCTGGGCAACGCCATATGTCTCACCATCCTTAGACGACCCCACCACCGGAATCTCATCCAAAGATGTGGTCATCGTCCCTGATCAAGTTTCTGCCCGTCTTTACCTCCCCAAAACAAAAAATAACGCTAAACTCCCAATCTTAGTTTACTTCCACGGAGGTGGTTTCATCCTCAGCTCAGCATTCAGTCTCTTGGAACACAACTATCTTAACAGAATCGTCTCTCACGTCAATGCACTGATAATCTCTGTGGAGTATCGCTTGGCACCGGAGCATCTTTTACCCGTGGGATACCAAGACTGCTGGACAGCCCTCCAGTGGGTTGCTTCACATGATAAACAACCAGCAGACCCTGAAAACTCGAAAGATCATCAAGAGCCTTGGTTGGTTGAATTCGGTGATTTTGATAGACTTTACATAGGCGGGGACAGCGCAGGTGGTAATATCGTGCATAACATGGCATTACAAGCAGGAAAGGAAAGTTTGAAGAACGGAGTGAAGATCTTGGGTGGGTTTCTTGGTTGTCCTTACTTTTGGAGTTCAACGGCTGGATCTGAGGAGAGCTTGCCTTATAAGTGTTGGAAGATAGCGTATCCGGATGCAGCGGGCGGGATCGATAATGCGTTGGTAAACCCATTCGTTAAGCGGGGATTCGCAGCGGAATATGGTTGTAAGAAGCTGGTGGTGGTGGCAGCGGAGAAGGATGATGTGAGGGGTATGAATGTAAAATATGTGGAGGCAGTGAAAGAGAGCGATTGGGATGGTGAAATAGAGTTGCTTGAAATCCAAGAAGAGGATCACTGCTTTTATTGTTTTAATGGTAGTACTGGCAAGACTAAGCTCGTGATGGATCGCTTGGCTTCTTTCATCGTTTGACTACTTTCTCCCTCGTTCATTTCCAACTTTTTATTTTCTTTATGCATGTTTATACTCTTGTTGTTTTACTCCATAAGTCTTGAATAAAGTCACGTTAATTTGTTTACATATTATTAGATTTTTTAGTTCCTTAAAAATCTTAGAATTTAAATATTAAACCATTTAATATTATTTTTCATATTTGAGACTTAATTCAATTTCAGATTTAAGTGATTTAAAATTGTTTGTTATATTTTAGACTTAAAAATTAAAATCTTTGATGTCAGGTCTGAAATTTAAAAGGTCGATTATCGTTTTAAATTTGAAATTAAAGCCTATATATTTTCCTTAAACTAAATTGATATTTTATTTAATTTTGATATGAAGTTCAGTGTAATTAATCAAAAAAATTATTTAGTTCAGTAAACTAAAATATTATTTATATATATAATTTTGAGTAATAATTTATTTTTCCTTTCAATAACTTTTAATAGGAGACAATCTAAAGTAATAATTTCTATATATCTATATAATTATTTCACACTTTTTTAAGTGTCCGTAAATCCATAATATAAATAAATAAATCGTCACATGTTAGCTTTTTCTTTAAATTAACACGTGTTATAAAATCCTTTTACTTATCATATTAAAATCTGATTTTAAAATTCAATTTAAATAAAATCAATTGAAATTTAAACTACATAATTTAATATTTAATTTACTAAAACTTAATAAACACTCATTTTTACAATTAGTTTTTATTTCTTTACAAATATTTATTTTATATTTTTTAAATTAACCCATATATTTACATGGGTAACCAGTAATTGTGCGTGTGTGTGTATATAAACTATTTTCTATGTAAATTAAAATCTCAATTCATCAAAAAAAATATATAAATTTAATTTTAAATATTTGAAAAATATTGAAAGGTTACTATTTATATATGTTTACAAGACTGGAAAAATAACAATATGATAAGTAACAATACTATTTTTTTTTTTTTTAAGAAAATGTACGTAATCACATTTCTAGTAAAAATATCCACATTAATAAACATGTTAAAATATAAATAAAGTTATTATCACCTACCGTAAAAATCAACGTAGTAAAAAAGAATCATCTTCTTGTTTCCGTGGGTTGGGTAATGTTTTTTTTAAGAGCTTTTACTCCTTTTAGGGTTGTCTTTGGTTAAAAAAACACTTTTCCAGTTTATTTTTTAAAAAAGTATAAACTTATTGGAGAATTTCATATATATCCCTAAAAAACTTTATAATATCATCTATAACCAATCTAAAATTTTAGTATCATATATATCTCTCCTAAATATCATAATATCATATATACCCAATTTTAATTATTAATATCACATACACTACAAGAAAAGTGTCATTTAGTGACACACGCTTTTAGTGACACAAAAAAAGGTGTCACTATATCTTACTTTTAGTGACACTTATGAAAAAGTGTAGGTATAGAGTAAACTTTTACCCACACTTTTTATAAATTAGTGACAAAAAATTTTTGTCACAAAATGCTTGAGGTCTATACCAACATACATTTTTAGTCACTATATATCTATACCCACTCCACTTTTACCCACTCTTTTTGTTGTGTAGGTAAAAGATTTTGATACCTATAGTGACACTTATTTGACAACAAAAAGAGTGAGTAAAAGTGGAGTGAGTAAAGATATATAGTGACTAAAAATGTATGTGTTTGTGTCACTAATTTTGAAAAAGTGTGGGTGAAAGATTAATCTATACCTACACTTTTTCATAAGTGTCACTAAAAGTAAGATATAGTGACATTTTTTTTGTGTCACTAAAAGCGTGTGTCACTAAATGACACTTTTCTTGTAGTGATATATCTCTCTTAAATATCATTAATATCATATATACCCAAATTCATTAATTTAATTATTTTTATAGCATTTAAAACTCATAATTAATATTGCTTATTAATTAATGATCATTATACCCTTACTCATTCCTTCTTTCAACTAAACTTCAAAATATCTTATTTATCCAACTTAAATTAAAATATCATATCCCTTTTAATAATTTTATGTAGTTTATTTTTTGTAAACTTTACTAAATAAATTCTTCAAACTAAAACAAATTAACATTACAAAAAAAATAAAAAAAGTTGTATTATGTTTTTACTTGTTTGTAATCAAATCGTATCCTCTTATTATATTTTCTTATTTGTTTTTTTATAGCAATCTATATACAATTAACTGATTACATATTATGTTCTTTTTTTTTCTTTTTCCTTTCGAACTTTATAGTTGCATCGCATTTTGTTTTTTTTTTAATTTAGTATATATTTTTTCCTTTTCTAATGCATTAGTTTCTAATTTTTTTTTTTCAAGTTTGCATTCATTTTATAACTATTGTTTATTTAGATACTATTATTAATTTTTATATTTAGTCTAGTATCTGAGTTATAACTTGTTATCTGATGTAATTAGTTTTGTATATTTTGTGTTAACTACAAGATTATATATATAATCCTACATATTTAAAGTTGAGTTTTATAATAATTTGTTTAATAATTAGTAACTAGAAAATATTTTAATTTTAAAGGTTTGTTTAAAAAAAACTGAATTTTCAATTAATGAAAATAACCATATATTTATAATAAAAAATTAATTTACTAATAATATACAAATTTCATCCGCTAATTTTAATACTAATATATATATATATATATATATATATATATATATATATATATATATATATATATATATATATATATATATTCTTATCGTTAACACAAAATATACACAACTAATTACATCGGATAACAAGTTATAACTCATTTACTAGATTAAATATAAAAATTAAAAAAAAGTAAAATAAATAAACAATAGTTATAAAACGAATGCAAACTTGTAAAAAATTTGAAACTAATGTATTAGAAAACAAAAAATATATGCTAAATTAAAAAATAATGCAATACAATTATAAAACTTTAAAAGAAAAAGAAAAGAAAGAACATAATATGTAATCTAGTTAATTGTATATAGATTACTGTAGAAGAAAAAACAAATAAGAAAATATAATAAGACGACACAATTTGAATACAAACGAGCAAAAACATGATACAATTTTTTTATTTTTTTATTTTTAATGTTAATTTGTTTCAGTTTGAAGAATTTATTTAGCAAAGTTTACAAAAATAAATTATATAAAATTATTAAAAGGGATGTGATATTTTAATTTAAGTTGGATAAATATGATATTTTGAAGTTAAGTTGAAAGAAGAAATGAGTAAGGGTATAATAGTCATTAATTCATAAACAATATTAATTATGAGTTTTAAATGTTATAAAATTAATTAAATTAATGAATTTGAGTATATATGATATTAATGATGTTTAAGAGGGATATATGTGATATTAATAATTAAAATTGGGTATATATGATATTATGATATTTAGGAGGGATATATATGATATTAAAATTTTAGGTTGGGTATATATGATATTATGAAGTCTTGGAAGGGTATATATGAAATTCTCCCTAAACTTATTCAGTACATAACAATTACTTATTTTTGTCAATTTATTTTTTAAAATACCGTATTTAGTACACTTTTTTATTTTTAGATCACATATCATATATTTACTTTGATGAGCCAAATTTGGTGGTACAGTGAGTAACTTTTCCTTAATCCATGTTGTGCATACTTGTTCGATTATATATAGTTATATGCTCGCTTGTAACCTTTTCATACTTTGGTCCCGATGTTATTATCATGAATTTTTTGTTGATTAAAATGCATAATACACCCCACGATTCACAACATGCATGAGATTATGTAGGAGGTATAAGGATGGATAAGGGAATTGTGCTTGACGCTTGGATTTACGCAAGCACGGTCACTCATAAATCCCGCTTGACCTCATGACGAATCGGGGCGTGATCAAGTGTCGGATTGACCAAGACAACCGGGTCTCGACTCCGTAAAATAACAGGGCGTGATCGAGCTCGGCACTATAAATGTACGGTGTGATCAAGTCTTGACTTCGTGTGGTATGGGGTACGATCAAGCTTGACCCCGTGGATTAATATAAGTCATTTTGAACTCATATTGTACATTCATGCTTCCATGTTATTGTCTTATTATATGACTTCATGATTATTTACGCGGAATTTGGGGTTACTCGCTAGTCTATGGCTTACGCCGGTTGTGGGGACTTTATAATTCAGGTGGGACAGATAAGGGTAAGACTATAACATGAGACAATTGATTTTGTAGACCGAATGTGATCATTTGTTTTTGTACCGTATTTTTTAGGGTCGGGTAGAACCCTAGATGACTTGGCATGTAATTTGACTTATTTAACGTACTTTGGTTGATGTAATTTATTATCCTTGATGGTTGATTTATTTATCGATGCATGCCTTTAGAGAAAATTTAAATTGTCCCGTACTTTTGAGGCATATTGCACTATGAATGGTGAAAATTTAGTTTTAAAAATATCGGGTCCTTTCAAATAACTATTTTATCAAAAATATTTATAAAAATAAAAAAACTAGCTATTATATAAAGTTATAGCTTTTAAAAGCTGTAGCAATTATACAATCCATCTAGTTTTACTAAATATTCCCACGTATTCAAATGTGAGGGGACATTACGAAAGATGTCTATGTTTTAAACCATAACCACCCAGTCATCAACCACAGGGTATATATATACATGAGGGGATTGTTATGAAAAACATTCAAAACAAAGGGGATGTTATTAAAAAATTAGGGTTATACTTTTGGACCCCTTGCCCCATCTTTTGGTCAACCATCACACACATTGAAGGGGGTCCAATGAGATTTTAGGGGGTCCAATTAGACCACCTAAAATATTGTAGAACTGATGAGTGTGACTGTCAAGTATGAACAAGCATGTTAACTTACCAAGCCCTGGTCAACGCTCCCGTCGTCCCAAACACTTTCTGGGAACAAACTTCCGTGTGGGGATTCTCCACCTCTCGTTTTGGAGTCGTACACTTGCATTTACAAGTTAGGTGCTTTTCTTTTGGATAATTTACAAGTGGCTAAAAACTGATTATAATACTGATTGATAACTGACCGACACTGATACTGAATTTATAAGTGTGTTTTTTTATATGCTGAATCTATATTATATATATAAATCTAAAAACAAAACTTGAACACAATAATAATACATTTATATTAATTTTTTTTAACATATAAACATAAATCTATCCTTTTTAATAAACTTGAACATCTTATGTCACATGTCAATTTTTCATTCTTTTTCATCTACATTTTCTCAAAAATAACTCACCGTTTATTTCATCCAATTACTAATTAATATTAAATAAGATTTTTTTCTTCTTGAAGCATTAATGTTGCGTTTAGTTCACGAAAACTACTTGCTTTTCAATTTCAGTTTTCAAGTTATAGTTTTTAGAAAAAAAACAAGGGTTTCTATGAAAAGTGAAAACTTGTTTAGATGATAAAAATTTTGTTTTAAGAAAAATAAGATGAGTGATTATAAAATAAGAAAAATAGTTTAGGTAATAAAAAAGTAAGAGAGAGAAAGAGAGTATTATAAAAAATATAGGGTAGGTAATAGAAAATTAAGAGAGAGAGAATATGAAAAGTGGTATTTTAAAAAGTGAAATAAAAAATTATGAAAAAATTGTTAAGTAACAAGTATATATTTTCATCAAAAAGTGAGATGAAAATTTTAAAATTTTTTATAAACTAAACGCACCCTAAATATTTGAGAACAAAATATTAATTCAAAAGAAAAAGTTTTATAAATTTCCATTTTAACTAATACATTTAAAACATTCAATAAATTTGATTTTATTCATTTGAGTTCAACCTCTTTTTTTAATTTCACATATTTTTTGTTACATTAGAAAATATAAAATTCAATTTTAAAATATTACTATAATTATATATCTACATATGTTACAAAATAAAAAAAATTCCTGTTGACATGCTTCTTGGTGATTTAGTTATTTTATATCTTCATGCATTATCATAGAATAATAATCATCTATTTAGAATTTAAGATAAAACATAAAGTTATTTAATTGGTTAAAAAAATTTATAACTAATACTTATTGAATTAAGATTTAGTTACCAATAAGTAACTATGTTTCAAGTCTTATTTTCATTAATTTGTTATTACGTTGTAAGTAAAAATATATTAACCAATTCATACTTTTTTAATCTCAATACTTTTTATCATTCATATAATTTTCTAGCACGATAATTTATTAACATAGTAGTATAAAATAGATACAAAATAATCTATAGATAGATTTTAATATATAATTTTTATTCACATAATTTTTATTTGTATAACTATCAAATATTTTCTATTTATTCTAAAAGAATGATGATAAATTTTTTTTATTAACTTGTATTCTATAAATATAAAATCTAAATAAAATATATTTATGCAATAAATTTTTTTAATATTATGATCTATGCCGTGTATTTTTTTGTATAATTTATACATTAAAACTGTATAAATTTTTTTTATATCGATCCATGTAACACATGAGTTAATAGACTAGTAAATCTGAATAATCAAATTTGTAATAAAATATATTTCAACTTTCTTTAATATAGAAACAACAAAAAAAATCTGAAAAATCAAGAATGTTTAACATATAAACATTCTTTAATATATAAATAAGAAAATATCTAAAACACCAAGGATCTTTAACATATAAATATGGATTTCAACTTTCTTTATCATGGTCGGGGAATAGGTACATTCATCTTGTTATTAAATAGTCAAATATAAAAATTTTAATAATAAAATATCTTCAATTATATTTTTGTTATTTTTTAGCAAAAAAATTATTTAGTATATTAACGTAATAAATTAGTCAGATGAAAACATATAAAAAATAAAAATGTAAATATATTTTATCAAATGAAAAATAAGATAAATAATTTTTTAATAATTAGATTGAATATTTAAAAGAAACGTAAATAAATAAATTAAATATTCTAATGACGATAATTTTTATAAAAATAAAGGATAAATATAAAATAAATATATCTTAAAAAATAAAATTGTATAGTGAGGAGAGTTGTTTTTGGATTTTGAATAAGTGACAATAAATGTGTTAAAACATGCTGATGGAATAAGTGATGATTTACCACTTATTACTTTTGGAAAAAGAATGCATTTATTAGTAAAAATCACTTATCAAATAATTAAAATGGTTAAATCAGCACTTATTATAAGAAAAAGAACATCCTTAGGGTATGGGGTATGATTTTCCCGGCAAGATGCCATGCACACCGACTCACCTACAATGTAGGAGTCAAACGCCACCGATAAATATTTTTATGGTATTACATATAAAGTCGAAAAGTTTTCGATGCCAATAATTTTTGAAGTTCGACCCCGATAGCTTTCATAAATTTTATATATAAAAAATATTCTCAAAAAAAATCTATGAAAAACATATAAATTTAATAGTCTATTACACATTTAACAAATATTTAAAAAAAATATAAACATGTACCTATGCAATGGGCTTGGGCCATCACCAAGCTGAACGACGATGGAGGGGCGGACGAAGGTTGAACTACTCATCTGCTTTGCCCTAGCTCGACCAGCGACCAGTCACCGGTGTATCACCGAATCACAGGACCTCCCTTCTAGTCTTCTCTGTGAGTAACTCAGAATCTCTTTGTATCCTCTTTCTTATATCCTTTGATTTATTTATATATTGTCTAACTGTGTGTATGTGTGACTAAGTTAATACTTTGTTGACTGTTTATCCTATATATATATGTCAAACTGTGTGATGATTGTTATCAATTTTTAATTATTTAAGTATTGGAATTTATATATTGTCTAAGATTGTTATTTGTTTAGCAATTAGTACTAACTCACTAAGTGTACATACATGTTAAATTATGATTAATTAATTAGTTTGTCATTGGTGTTATCAGTTGATTTATTAACATAAGTATTGTCAATTTGTTTTATTTCATTAGGCAATGGACAATATATATATAAATCAATTTTTGAAAAGAAAGTTATCAAGATCCGAATATTCGAGTGAAAAAGCTTCTAATACTACTCCACAAGTAATTTATGTATTTCTTTTATTATTTAACTAAGATGAATCGACCAAATTTTCGAGTTGTTAAAAAATTTAATTGACGACTATATCTTGTTTTAGCTAAATTTTATAATAACATACATATCCATTTAAAACATTCATAATCTAATAATAACACTATTAAATGAGTAACTAACAGTCTAACATGTCACATGTCATGCTCTTCTTTGGTTTACCACACGGTCTCTTCTTTGCCATTTCATTGACTAAATTTACTTTATATTTTACAGTAAATCAAATCTATCCAAATCTAATATGATTAATTTAATAATTTATTAACTAAAATTAAGCAAGCAAAAATTATTATTGTTAGAATTATTATATTATACATATTTATTTTTAAAAGTAACTCATGTAATAAAGGGTAATATCACATGTATTTAAATCATAAATTTAATTATTTTTAAACTCAAAAGCTGAAGAAAAGTATTTTTAATATGTATAAGGTTAATTTGACGGAGATCGATTGTTAAATTTTGTTGACAATGGAAGTAAATTAACAATATATCTATTTGCAAACGCGTGGTTACTGTTCAATGAACAGTGAAGCACGCTGCCAGGTAGCTCAAGCAGGCAGGTAAGCAGCTGATTTATTTTATTACTTTATATATAACATATAACGTTTTTGTTTTTCTATGATAACTTTTGATATATTATATTTTATTAAAATTTGAATATGTTATTATGATCGCATTTTTTTATCTACAATCCGATATAAAATTTATTGTCATCGGAACTATTTTCTTTAAGCAAGCAGACATGCAGCTGGCTAAATATTTTATATTTCATACAAAATACATATTTGTTTTTTTCTGTTATAACTTTTGATGCATTACATTTTATAAAAATTCAAATATATCATCATGATCATTTTTCTTTTATTTACACTTTAACATAAAATTGTATTTCGTCTCAGCTATTTCAAAATGACAGATTTTTTATTATTTAGTTGATTGATTGATTGCACGCTTTTACTGTTCACCGAATAGTAAAGCTAGCTGGCAAGCAGGTAAACGACTAAATTTTTTATTACTTTGTATGTAATATATAACATTTTTTTCTGTGATAACATTTGATATGTTATATTTTATTAAAATTTGATTATATTATTATGATCACATTATTTTATTAAACATTCTGGTATAAAATTTGTTATCGTTGGAATATTTTATTAGGCGGGTAGGTGTGCAGCTACCTAATTATTTTATTTCATATATAATATATAATTGTTTTCCTTTTGTGTTATAACGTTTGATATATTATATTATATAAATGACGAATATATCATATGATCGCATTATTTCTTTTTACATTCCAACATAAAATTGTTTGTCGTTTCAACTATTTTTAAAGTAAGAATTATTTTATTATTTAGTTGATTGATCAATCACATATTCTTTCCATTTATAAACTTATATTGAAAACAGTGAGTGATGCTCGAGTGGGAATCACAATCGTTAACTGATGTTATTTATTTTAAAGTAATATAAAAATATAATTTATGATCCCGCTGCAACGTGCGGGTTAAACAACCTAGTTCAGATTAGAAATTAACTTCATGATTGAAGGAAGCTTGGACTTTCTATCAATCAAGACTGGGACCATGAAATTAACTTTTGGATTTGGCAACTCTTTTTCTTGCTGTATCGAACGGGAATGGGGTGTTAAAAAAATTTAAAGATATGAATTTTCGGATAATCAGATATTTGAATCCGAAATTTCAGATTTGGATAGCAAAAATCACTATCTGAAAATTCGGATATCCGGTTTTGAACACTCCTAACTGAGACCAAGTCTCTCGTCGGTATAAATATGACTTTTGGCAGCAAAAAAAGGATTAAATTTATGATTTTGATGTACATGATAATATGAGTGTTTTGGAGGGTGTGTATGTTATAATAAAATTTAGTTAAAAGATGAGTATATATGATCAAGGTTATCAAAATCGTGATTTAAATTGTAGGATCGTACGATCCCACGATCCTACAAATGGATTTCGATTAGGATCGCTAGTAGGATCGATTTTGGGTAGGATCGTAAGCAAGATCGTACGATCGTAAGTAAGATCGTAAGATCGTATGACGATCCGATCCTACATACAGTTTGTTAGTAAGATCGTAGGATCGTTAGGCCCCTCTATCTAGCCACATATTTTTTGAATTCAAGGTACTAATATAGTACTCCTCATGACTGTGATTCTTTTTTCATCAAAGTGGCTTATATACGTGCCTTGAAAGAATGAGTAGGAAATGACTCTCTTTTGTTTATGATACAATACCGTGATATATAATATTTAATTTCGGTAGGATCCCGATCTGATCCTACAATCCCGATCTTGCAATGACAAAAACGATCCTAGGTAAGATCTCGATCTTGACAACCTTGTTTATGATATTATTAAAGTTAAAGGAATTTTAGAGATTAAAATTTTAGTTAAAAGAAGGGTTTCTTAAAGTTTTAGAGATTAAATTTTTGATTAAACAAATAAATTATGTATTTATGATAGGGTATTATCAAAATTAAGAAGAAGATATATAAATGATATTATTTGTTCAAGTGATGGATCGAGTGATATGAAATTTCATTATTTTGGAGTAGTATACATGAATGAGAATTCTATTTACAATCCCTTTCATATAATTTGAGTTGACATGCACCTGACCTTTTGTTTAATATTTTGAATGAATTGATGTACGATCTATCTATTCAATAATAAAAGTAACTAGAGTGTCACTTGGCACTTAACTACATTACCAAATGATAAAACTTGCATTTGACACGTATACTTTGTATTTTTTTTTTTTGTTTAAATAATTAATTTCAAGTCATTTTTAGTTATCATGTTTTAGGGTTCTATCACCAACCTTGGTTTGATAGAATCATTTTTCAATGGTTGATATATGAGACTTGCAAAATGAAAAATTCTAATTTCTAAGGATTGAAATTAATTATAATAATATTAAGGTTTATTGTATCACAAATTCACAGTTATGTATTGTCGTTAATTATAAACAACACTAAATATCTTACAATGACTTTTTCATTCATTATTTGGAGGTTTCGTAAATTATTTTAATAATTTCTTTTCATTCTATTATTTATAATGTTTAAATAAATATTGAGTCACGTTTCCTTCATAATATTCATAATTTGTACCGTTTATTGAGTTTCATAATTATTTTAAAATTTATAATTATTAAAAATGTTATATATGAACATTATCGTGTGTTATACGGTTAATAAACTAGCATGTAATAATGAAATTCTCCTATAAAACGGATTAACAGTTTAACACCCCCGCCTATCTGCACTCCCATGGCTTCCAACGCCAAAGAGATAGCTGTCGACCTTTCTCCGTTCCTCCGAACCTATAAAGACGGCACCGTCGAACGTCTCATCTCATCCCCATATATACACCCTTCACCGGAAACCAACCCCACCGCCGACGTCTGCTGCAAAGACATTACCATCTCACCCCACGTCTCCGCCAGACTCTACCTCCCTAACCAAACCTTAACCACCAAAAATAAAGTCCCTATCTTGGTATACTACCATGGAGGCGGCTTTTGCCTGGAGTCAGCCTTTTGTGCCCTCTTCCATAACTACGTCAACTCCATCGTCTCCAAATCACAATCTCTCATTGCAGTTTCTGTTGAATACAGATTAGCCCCTGAAAACCCTTTACCAGCAGCTTACCAAGATTCATGGGTGGCTCTCAACTGGGTTTCTTCTCATTCTAATCAACAAACCCATCCCATAAACAAGGATCAATGGATACTAGACTTTGCAGATTTCGATCGACTTTACATCGGCGGAGATAGTGCAGGGGGTAACATTGTTCATAACATGGCGATCCGTGCTGGGTTAGAGAAACTGAAAGGCGACGTGAGGATCCGAGGTGGGTTTCTGTCGCATCCGCATTTCTGGGGATCAAAAGCCATTGGTTCAGAGCCAACAGAGAACCGAGAGGAGAGCTTGGCGTCGAAGGTGTGGAGGGTGGCGTACCCTAGAGCACCAGGTGGTGACGATAATCCAATGGTGAATCCGTGGGCTGAGGATGCGGTATCGGTTTCGGGTCTGGGTTTGGGTTTGGGGAGGTTATTGGTGGTGGTGTCGGAGAAGGATGGGCTGCGGGATAGGGGTGTTGAGTATGTTGAACGTGTGAAGAGGAGTGGGTGGGGTGGGGAGGTGGAGCTGGTGGAATACGATGGTGAAGATCACTGTTTTCCAGTCTTTAATCCTGAAAATGAAAAGTCCAAGGATTTCATCAATCGTGTGGTTTCCTTTATCACACTCACTTGATATCTATCATATGAAGCCACTATTGCTTTAATTATTATAATGTTGCCAAGATATTGAATAAAATAATACTTAAAATATATCACAAAGTAATGTGATTTAAGTAAATAAATAAAAATCTAGAATGGGGTTTATGTATAATTATATGCCATGTATTTTTGAATAAAAATATATTTTAATACTTCAAATAATATTATCGAGTGTTATTGTACCTTGTGTAATAAAATTTTGTCATTTATTTTCATTTATGTTTCGGCATGACGAACGTCTACAAATATGTTGCGTTACAAATACTTTTTCAAAAGACATGTTCAAATCATTGTCCATGTATGATGGATTGATAGTGAAACAATTAAAGTTGTCAAACATCAGAGAATTTGCTTGCATCGTTATTTTTGTTTGGTCTTTGTAAGATATTAAATCTAGTTGTAAGATACTAATAAATTGATCTAACTTTTAATATATGTTATAATTTATATCAAAGTTAAATTTATATCAAATTAATGATTAATACAACTGATGATAATTTTATGCAACTTACAATGTATTTATCTTTTAGATTACATCAAAGGTTTTTCTGAAATTTGTATTTATGGATAAATTAGGTTGTTTATATTCTTTATTTGATGAAATTAATTGATTTACCGTTTTTAATTTACCATCTTATGTTTAAACAAACTCAAATTGAATCAGTAATTTAAAATACATCATTTAAATATATAGTGCATCTCAAACTTGTAGAGAACTTCTGAAATCTTAGTATGCATTTAAATTTGCCTCTTGATCAAAGATTTTTCAACTCTAACAAATTTCTTGCTCTTGAATGAGAAAGAAAATAAAAGAAACGTGATAAGTTAAGGTTTATACATTGTGGGCTTCATCTTCATGGACTAAAAATAAAGAAAAATAGCTTCATTTATTAACTTGGGCTTAACGTATCGGACTAGTAGTAGTGGACTACAATAGTTTTAACACGAATCGGTTCCGTGATACAATTAACATAAAAGGTGGTGGGCTTGGGCCTATACATGGAAGAACAAGCGAACAATACGTGTTTATTCATGTTTTGCTGTTCCTAAAAAAAAATATATTAATTGTAAACAACTGGAAAAATATAAATTTTGAGCCAACTCAAGTCTTTTAGGTAGTTTCAGCTCGGCTTGATAACTTGAGAGCTTTAAAAGCTCAATAAAAACTAGAGACAAGCCACTAAACGCCGGAGCTTGACTCATTAGTTTTTTTAACTTGGCTTTTAGGACTCAAACTCAGCTCAATCAAGCCAAGTTCAAGTTGATGGGTAAAAGTTTGACTTGTTTACAGAGGGTATTAGTGAGTTTAGATGATTACTATTAGTAAAACAAATTTCATAATTTACAATGTGTTATTTAACACAACTTAATGAGAGAAAGTTAAGATAAGGAAGAGAAAGTGAGAAGAAACAAAAATCTTGTTGTGTTCTTTAAACACTTGTAGGAGGCAAGTTCAAATGTAGGTGGAGATTGCAAGTCTTGGGGTTAAAGAGTAGTTTAGGAGTAGGAGTAGGATAGTTTGTCGTTCAAAAAAAAACTTGTAGGAAAGGAAAAGAAATGAATTAAAAAGAAAAAAAATCATGAAAATCTTTCTCTTAAAAAATGAGAAGAAAGAGAAAGAAACAAAGAAATCAAAAGATTGTATTCTTTTAAAAACTTATTTTTTGATTTCTTTTTCTTTCCTTTATGTTTTTTTCCTTCGTCTTCTTTAACATTATTTATCAACAATTAAATGTGAAAAACAAATTTGCCGTATGGAAACAAGTGACAACAAATTAAGAAATATATTAAAGTAAAAGATAAAAGATATTTGCCGGTGTGTATTTTATAATTGTTTAATAATAAAATATAAAAATAGTTTAGTTCCCGCGTAGAGTCGATTCCTTCCCATCACCATTCACCAACTTTCTGATTCCATTCCTTCTTTCTCTATTCCTTGCTTCCATTACTCAGTCAACCAAATGACCCTTTCAACTCCACTTACTTTTTCCTTCTACTCCAACTCCATCATCACCGAATCCATTCCATCATCATCATTCTCATCATCCTGCAACTCAATCTTCCATTTTTCAACATCATAATTCACTCATCATGCTCCTCCACTTTCTCTCTCTTCTTCTCACCCTCTCTCTCATCCCTCTTTCTCTCTCTCAACTTCAACCCCCAAGGGCTATACTCATCGATTGCGGCTCCACCGTCAGTTCCTTCATTGATGGTCAACGATGGCTTCCAGACACCGATTTTATTTCTACTGGTACCTCCAGAAACCTCACGCAAACCGTCCTCTCCCCGACTCTCTCCACCGTCCGATCATTTCCCCTCCTTCACAACAACATGCGCCGGAGAAAGTTTTGCTACGTCGTGCCGGTATATCGCACAGGGAAATACCTCGTTCGAACGACGTATTACTACGGGGGAGTCAACAATCAGGTTTCACCTCCTGTGTTTGATCAAATAGTGGACGGGACTTTGTGGGGTGTGGTAAATACGACTGAAGATTTCGCCAAAGGAAACGCGTCTTATTACGAGGGGGTTTTTCTTGCCGTCGGGAAGTCGATGAGCGTCTGTCTGGCTTCCAATACGTATACGGAGTCTGACCCCTTTATATCCGCCTTGGAAGTTGTATTGTTGGCTGATTCGTTGTATAATTCGACGGATTTTGGAAATTTTAGCCTTCGATTGATTGCAAGGCACACCTTTGGTTACAATGGACCCATAATAAGGTATCACTGTCAACCAATTTTCATCAGCTGCATACATAAAATAGGATGAATCTTTTTTACATCATTCATTCTATGTGATTATGTTACTGATTATATTATTTAGCCGTTGCAAAATGAGCTGGTTAGATTGACTTGAAAATTGGTGGCCCGTAGGATGCGACCGACCTTGTGAAGTGGATAAAACCCGATTTGTGAGGCTTGGCCCATTTATATTATAGTCAGGGTTTTGATTACACGAATGCATAATCTTGCTCTTGTGCGTGGACGTATGTCGCATTGACTGAACCACAAACTACTGTGTATGCATTTGCTTGTTCATTCGTCGTAAAAGTAATGAAACAATCTTTAGGGGCAAGTCAGGGTTGGGTAGATCATCCGACCTGACCCCTCTTTTTTTTCAATTTTATAAAAGAGTTCAATGGATTGACTTGGTAGTAAGTATGTAGTAACATGAAGCCCAGATTTTTGCAAGGTTTAGTTAGTGACTTGAACAGATTTTATGTAATAGGTATCCTGATGATCAATTTGATCGCTACTGGGAGCCATATGGCGAAAATAATCCTACACAATCGAGAGGCAATAACGTATCCATTGCTGGTTTCTGGAACCTCCCTCCATCAAAAGTATTTGAGACACAGTTGACGGTCAGCGGACCACAACCCATGGAGGTTCAATGGCCTCTTGAGCCTCTCGAGAACTCAATCTACTACATTGCTCTCTACTTTGCAGCTGACACTGGGACTTCACGAGTTTTCAACATTACCATTAATGATCTTACATACTATGATGATCTAAGGGTTTCTCAGACTGGGGTTGCTTTATTTGCCAACCAGTGGAGGCTTGCTGGCCCTACCAAGATCGTACTCACTCCTGCTACTGGATCTACGCTTGGTCCGCTGATTAACGGTGGAGAACTTTTTGAGGTGCTGCGCGTTGGTGGAACAACTCACACCAGAGATGGTTTGTTCCTTCACCCAACTTGGATTAAATCTTTTTCACTTACAATTATTGACATTTGTATTTGAAATTTTCATCTTTCAGTGATTGGATTGAGGAGTTTGAAAAACAGTTTCCAAAACCCACCATTTGATTGGAATGGCGATCCTTGTTTACCCCGGGAGAACTCTTGGACTGGAATTACATGTTCTGGAGGACCCCGAGTTCGTGTCATTGGATTGTGAGTGGACAACCATTTCTAATAATATCAATATGTTACCTTTGATGATGCGAATTTGATTTTTAATACCTTGCCTTTTCTTTTTCTTTTCAGAAACCTTACGGGCATGGGCCTTTCAGGATCTCTTTCTCCTAACATTGCAAATTTGACAGCATTAAGTGACATGTAGGCAACTCATATGCTTATACAAGTCATTTGTTCCAATATGAAATTCTTGGACTTCTGTGATAAAGTTTGAAGCTTTTATTGACTGTTTGGTTCTATTGGCAGATGGCTTGGAAACAATAGCTTGTCGGGAATTATTCCTGATTTCAGTAACTTGAAGCTGTTAAAAACTATGTAAGTTATTAATTGCTTCTTTTTGATACCCATTATATGACTGCAAACATTAAGTTATATGGTTGGAAATGATAAGAAACAGAAATCCAAAAGAATGGAGCCCATTCGCATGCTTTTTAACCCCTCTCTCTTCTTTAACAGACATTTGGAGGACAATCAGTTCAATGGACCGATCCCATCGTCTTTGGGAAATATTGACAGATTGAATGAACTGTAAGTCCTACTCTCATAGTACAATAATATGCAGATGAAGTGAATGTTAAATTGCTTCTAATGGTGGGGCATGAGTCATGTTGCAATCTGTCATATATGTTGTGTTTTAACATTTTATTCATTATATTATATGTAAAATATTTTATAATGTGTGATATTAAATCTGGCCATTAGAGCACCATGTGAGTAGCTTTAAAACCTTCACTTTTTATGCACTTCAATTCTCATCAAATCTCACAACTGCATCAAGTTAATTAATATCGATGTACACTGGACAAAAGTACTAGTTTGACCAGACTTGTTCATGATGATCAACCGGACATAGGTAGATGGAACTATAACTTGAATAGATTTGTACCCTTTTTCATGCCACAACCACCTTCGTTATATCTATTTGAGATGGTTACAGTTACTTTATTATCGTAATAGTTATTATATGATGGAATACTGATCGATGAAACTAGTTTTGTGGATTCTAGTCAGATATATTTTAGATTCTGGTTCTTGTTTTTAATGTTTTTGCTTACTTGGCCATGAATAATCTTGTGTGATCAATAATGTTGTTTGTATCTTTGTTAATTCTAGATTCTTGCAAAACAATAATTTAACCGGTCATGTTCCAAGCAGCCTCACAACAAAACCTGGTTTGATCCTAAGGTAAAATAAGGTTTATAGCACCAAGATTGATGTTAAATTCTTTAAATTCTGAAAGTGTAATTTCTTTTATTAGTTTAATTATCTATTTGGGAGGAGGGGTAGTGATTGATGTTTGTTTGTTTTCTTCTTGTTCTTCAATTGCAGGATTTTTCCTGGTAATTCACTATTGGACCCACCAGGTCTTTGATCTTGATGGATGATTGCAATTTGTATGTATGCGATTTGAAATTTTCTCAAGAGTTTTCCTCCAAGAAGCACAAAGCTGGATTTTTTTTTTTTTTTTTTCCATTTCTTGATTAGTTGATACATGATGTAAATCGGGTTATTCGAAAAACCAATTTATTATGTATATGAAAATTGATAGAACAAAAGTTGTATTATTGGGTTTTGGTCTAATGGAAGAAAAAGGAATGCATTCAACAGCAATACAATTCATCAGCATTTACAAAAATTAATATAAGAAGATTACAACTCAAACTCCAACTCCAGCTCCAAGAGTAAATTTAATTAAACAGATGAATTAATACAGTCCCTAATTAATAAATTAATCAAGTTTACCTGTCTAGCATTCCTTTCCTAATGGAAAAAAGAGGAGGCAGAGAGTTGCTCCTTCCTTGAACTTGTCCTTGGGTGTAAACCGGCAAATTAACCATGGGCCTAATCTTGATACCACCTGATCTGGTTCTTTCCAAGCCCTTCTTAATCTTCTTCACCTGCTGCTTGTCTTTTTTGTTTGAATCTTCATCAATGGAGGTGGATGAAGATGAAGATGAGGATGAAGTAGACGAAGATGGTGAAAGTGAAGATGCTCGTTGTTTCTTTAACCTTAACAGCTCCTTCCATAAAACGGTGCATTTTGGTGGTCTGGGAGATGGATCTTCGTCGATAAACCAACTCATTCTGGTGTTGTTTTCTTCTTTCACCGGATCTTCCCCTTTTGCAACGTCGTCAACTTTTTCAGTTTTTAGGCTGATTTTGTTGAGTTTCTCCGCACATTGCTTCTGCCAAAAAGGTAGCAGCTTTCCTTCGAAGAAGAGCTGGTCGGCAGTCAGCATCGTCGCCGGACTGCCTAAGTTGCTCGAAAGAAACTCAAACTCCCCACCATTCCTTGTTTTCTCCTTGTCTTTCTCTTTATCGTGTGGCGTAATGCAGATGAAATTTGCATCGTCTAGGAAATCGGCAGAGAAGGAAATCCTGGGACTGGAGGTGGGCTCGACTGATTTGGTGGTGGCGGGAGGCGGAGGAGCAGTTTCCGGCGATACCATTATGGAGGAGCGTCTTGTGTGTGTGTGTGTGTGTGTGAGAGAGTTGTGTGTGTGCAGTGGGTATGTATATATATAAAAAAAAAAAAAAAAGAAAGAAAGAAAGAAAGGGTGTAAAGACAGATGGGTTTTACTGGCTGTTATTTTGAAAAATATATATATGTATGAGACTATGAGTATGTTATTATGTTTGTAAAATAATTAATATTGGAGACTAGAGTGAGAATATTAAAACCTGGTGGTGTCTGGTGAAGCTGAAACAGGCAAGCCGTAGAACCACATGCAAACCTACACTACACATAATTCATAAATAACTTTGCCCAATATACCACCAATTTTAATACCTTAAAAAAAGTTAATTCCATATGCACACCCATCAATTGCTAATCACACATTCCCTTTTTAACGTGAGAGAAGATTAACTTTTAATAATAGGATATTACGTTATTAACAAAAATCATGTGAGGAAGGGGGTGTACATATAACAACGTATTTTGTTAATTACACTTTGTATAATTGTATTTTATTTTTCTTTCAATATTTTCCTATGATAGTAATTTGGTTTTTAAAGGATAATAATAAATTCGCCCTTAGAATTATGTTACTGTATAAAAGTAAAAGAAATGGTATGGTAAATTTGAATCACGTTGTATTAAGTTAAAATAAGATAAAAAAAAGAGGTTGTATGTATCATGTTTTGTTTTGTCCTATCTATCTATGGTATGTGGGTTGTGGAGGGAGAAACAATGAGGCCGAATAGAATAATTTCAGGTCAGGCCCTCTTTTACACCTACACATGCTAAAAGCAGCAGCATGTATGTAATTTTAATGTATATCACCTCCTGTGGTTTGCATCCACTCCACTCCACTCCACTCCAACACTATACTAATAAATACAATTTATTTTGATCAAAATTTAAATCCGTACTAGGTTAATTAGGCCCGGTTCTATTCTAAAAGCCATGAATTGTTTCGATTTACGATTTTTATATGTATATTTATGATGTATCTTTCTTCTTCTTCTTCTTTTTTTTTTTTTAACTCGGTTTGTCAAACCAAACAAAACATTTGTAATAACGATGTTTTATGTACATGTGTGGTATTATATATCTTCAAATGTAGATGTTTATCGCTATTAGGGTTTTAGAAATCTCATCTTATTGAGATGTATTTCATTGAATTAAATATATAATACATCAGTACACATAAATAAGGATAGTACAACAATTTTGTAACAACTTTCCTAAGCTATAAGATCTGCTCTATCACCCCCCCGCAAGCGAAGTGGGGGGAGGACCCACACGAAGCTTGGTGCGAAATTCCTCAAATAGAGGACGAGGAAGACTCTTTGTAAATATATCTGCAACTTGAAGATGAGTAGGAACGAATTTAGTGAGAAGCTGACCAGAGAGAACGAGTTCCCTGACAAAATGATAATCAATGTCAATATGTTTTGCCCGTTTGTGAGAAACGGGATTTTGACTGAGAAATAAAGCACTACGATTGTCACATAGGAGAGTAGGACGAGAACAAGGCAGAACATGTAATTCGCGTAACAGATGAGTAATCCAAACAATTTCAGCTGCTGTATTTGCCAAAGCCCGATACTCTGATTCACAGCTGGAACGAGAAACAGTAGGTTGTTTCTTTGCACTCCAAGAAACAAGGTTCCCTCCTAGAAAAATAGAATACCCATACGTTGAACGTCGGGTCTCAATACAACGTGCCCAATCAGCATCTGAGTAGCCAAGAACAGTCGAAGAAGGCGAATGTTGAAAGGTGAGACCATAGGATAAGGTACCCTTAACATAGCGAAGAATACGCTTAACGGCTTGAAAGTGGTCATCAGTTGGAGCATGAAGGAACTGACTGACTTGATTGACAGCATAGGAAAGATCAGGCCTTGTGATGGTGAGATATTGAAGAGCTCCAACCAATGATCGATATAAGGTTGGATCCGAGAAAGGAGTGCCTTGAGTGGTAAAATAAGTTGTAGTAGAAAGAGGGGTACCAACAGGCTTCACATCAAGTAACTTAGCCCGAGTGAGAATGTCATGAGCATACTTGGTCTGACTAAGAAATAAGCCATTATCAGTATAAGAAACTTCCAGTCCTAAGAAGTAATTTAAGCGACCAAGATCAGTAATAGAGAATTCGGTGTGGAGCCGAGAGATGAAACGTTGTATCGTTGATGCATGATTGCCAGTGAGTATGATATCATCGACATACACCAAAAGATAAAGGACACAAGAATCACGTTTGAAGACAAATAAAGATGTGTCAGCTCTACTACAAACGAAACCAAGAGTGATGAGAAATGTGCTGAGACGTTCAAACCAGGCACGCGGGGCTTGTTTGAGCCCATACAAAGCTTTTTTAAGATGGCACACATGATTCGGGAAGCGGGGATCAATAAAACCAGGTGGTTGTTCCATGAAAACAGTGTCCGTTAGAGTGCCATTTAGAAAGGCGTTTTTGACGTCTAGCTGATGAAGATCCCATTTGTTAAGTAGTGCAAGAGAAAGGACAATTCGAACTGTAGATGATTTGACAACCGGACTGAAGGTAGCAAAGTAATCAAGACCTGGAACTTGTGTGAAGCCTTGTGCAACAAGACGAGCCTTAAATCGATCAACAGTACCATCAGCATGAAATTTGGTACGAAAAACCCATTTTGAGCCAACAACATTTGAGGTTTTCGGACGAGGGACAAGTTCCCAAGTTGCATTCCGATGTAAGGCAGCCATTTCTTCATTCATGGCATTGAACCACTTGGGATTTTTGGCAGCGGATTTGAAACCTCGTGGTTCTTTAGTAGCAAATAATGCTTGAGGAAGAGGTGAAGAGAAGAGATGTGATAAATCAGCAATGTGGCGTGGTTTAAAAGTACCAGCACGAGCTCGTGTGATCATCGGGTGAACAGATGCAGGAGAGGAAGGTGTTGGGTTGAATGAAGAAGCCGCAGGTGATGAAGCTGGAGGTGTAGCAGCAACAGATGTGTCATCAACAATTGATGAAGTGGAAGTAGCAGTAGAAGCTTGAGACGAGGAGCAGTTCAACTGGTCCGGACAGAGAGTGCATGGAGTGGTGGAAGCGTTGCTAGGACTAACTAGCATGTCAATGGGTGCTGTTGGCGAGGAGACTAGCGGTGGTGGAAGGTTGGTTGGTCTGGAAACACCATCACAGTAAGTGGAGAAAATAAGCTGAGCAGAAACAGTGTTTGAGGGAAGTCCCGCAAATGGAAAGCATGTTTCATCAAATTGAGCATGACACGTGATATATATGCGGTTGGTGGACAGATCCAAACAACGGTAGCCTTTATATTGAGTAGAGTACCCGATGAACACACATGGAGAGCTGCGAGGAGCAAGCTTGTGGATGGAATAGTCCCGAAGATATGGATACACACAGCTTCCAAAAACTTTGAAATTTCCATAGTTTGGCGTAGAGGAGAACAGAAGCTCATACGGAGACTTATTTGCCAAAAGTTTTGTTGGTAAGCGATTTATGATATAAGTGGCCGAACCAAAGGCATGTGGCCACATAGATGCGGGAACATGAGCATTAAACATCATTGCCAAACCAGTTTCAGTGATGTGACGATGTTTCCTCTCAGCACGGCCATTTTGTTGCGGCGTGTAAGGACAAGAGAAACGATGAAGTGTGCCATTGTCCATAAATAAAGTGCGAACTTGGTGGTTTACAAACTCAGTTCCTCCATCAGACTGAAAAACTTTGATTTTGCATGAAAATTGAGTTTGAACCAGGTTAACAAATGCTTGTAAAACTCCATAAAAATCAGACTTGGCCTTTAGCGGATAAAACCAAGAGAATCTAGAGAAGTCATCTATAAATACGACATAATAACGATACCCATCCGTGGAAACAATGGGAGAGGGGCCCCATAAGTCACAATGTATCAAGTCCAGAACATGCAATGAACGTTTAGAATTAAGATCAAAAGGTAAACGTTTACTTTTAGATAATTGGCATGAATTACAAACCCTTGGATTCGGTAAAATAGAAGTAACAGATAAGTTTCCTAGTCTATTAAGCAAAGAAATAATATGAAAGGAAGCATGCCCTAATCGACTGTGCCAAAGATCATATGATGCTCGTAATTGTCTAGAAGAGACGCTTGCTAAGAAGGCATGTTGACTGTGGTGCAAAACATATAAACCATCCTTACTTCGTCCGTGAGCTAGAGGCTCCTTTGTGATCCGATTCTGAATTGTGAACACACCATCAGAAAATACAACATCAACGGGGTTATCATGAGTAAGTTTGCTGATAGATAGAAGATTTTTCGTAAGATGCGGAACCACAAGTACATCAAGTAAATTAATAGTGGGAGAAATAGATGATGTGCCAATATGAGAGATAGAAGAAGAATTACCATTACCAAAGAAGACCCTCTCATTACCAGAATAAGTGGAGACCGAATCCAGATTTGAAGTAGAGGCAGTCATGTGGGATGATGCGCCAGAATCAACAAACCAGTCCGGCGAGGTAGGAGAAAGATTGCACTGAGCTTGAAAAGCTTGTGCTAAATTAGCATCCAGAGAAGAAGAGCGACTGGCATAGGAACTTAAATCAGGACAGTGATTGGCATAATGACCATCCTTACGACATAGTTGACAATGAGGAGGCCTTCGAGAAAAATTGCCACGACCACGGCCTCGGGAAGAACTTCCACGACCACGGCCCCGTGAGGAGGAACCACGTCCAGATGATACAACATTGAAGGCAACAGGAGAAGGAGCATTACTGGTGATGGTGGATAGAAATAATTCGTGACCTTCAGCTTGATTGAGAAGATCACGAAATGAAGAACGTGGTCGCATCAAACGCTGAGTAGTGGAAAAAGTTTCAAAGGAGGAACCAAGGCCTGACAGAAACCAATGGATTTTGTCTGCTTCATCAAGAGAGTGACCAATGGCATTAAGTTGATCACAAATGGCTTTAAATTTTCTACCATATTCAGCAACAGGGGATGAACCTTTCTGGAGAAGACGAAGAGAGTCACGAAGAGTATGAACCCGTTCGATAGAATCATGGCTGTAGGTGGTTTCCAATGCTGTCCAAACATCATAAGCAGTATTATGACCGAATGTTTCGGCGATTGCTTCTTCAGATAGCGATGATTGAATAAGAATGAGAGCACGTTGATCACATTCAAGCCACGAGATGTATGCAGGGTTGGGATTGGAGATATTGTCTGTAACAATGGTGGTTGGCGGAGGAGGGACAGATCCATCAATGTAACCAGTTAATTTCTGGTAACCAAGAGGAGGGATCATTTGTCGACGCCATAAGAGATAATTTGAGGATGAAAGCTTAATGGTGATCATATGCAGAATGGTAGAGAGAGGTAGAGGGGAGTCGAAGGAATCAGATTTGGCAGCCATGGAATTCAACGAACAAGAAGAGGGCAGAGAAAGACGGCCAGGAGCGTATTAGGCTGATACCATATTAGGGTTTTAGAAATCTCATCTTATTGAGAAGTATTTCATTGAATTAAATATATAATACATCAGTACACATAAATAAGGATAGTACAACAATTTTGTAACAACTTTCCTAAGCTATAAGATCTGCTCTATCAATCGCAAATGAGATCGAGGCTGGTGCTTTTGATACATGACAAGTACGTCAAGGAACGCTCCATAATTGGGGTGTTAACATTCGTTCATCATTCGAAAGTTGTTCTTTATCAAAGGAAACTGTAAGTCCCCAATATGTGATAGCTAGGATTAGGGCTTTAGTTTAGCCATTCAATTCAATCATCTTCACATGTCGTCTAGTAGTTTAGAGATCATGTTTTTGATCCAAATGAGTTTTATGAGAGGATGCATGCGGTTTGATAATCATATGATTATCATTGTAACAAACAAAATTTCATTTTTATATTTAAATCATATGATTGTTTTTTTACTTCATTTTAATTTTTTTATCATCACTTTTTTTGTAAAATACAACGTAGATATATTCGTTCTCATGTCAAACACATCCTAGTTTAAATCTTTCATGAATTTTCATAAATTTGTGCTCCAAATACTTCCTTAATTTAAGGTTTTATTTTTTCAACATTGCCTTGTGTGTTTCCCTAGGAATAAGGATCAAGTCACATTCTTTCCTTATTTAGTTTTCTAATATAACCGTAATTTAACTAAAAAATTTCCGTGCGTTACCCCGGGTTGTTTTGTTTGAATACTCGATGATATTTTTAGTTAATTATGATAATATAATGTGTGTTTGTATATTTTTAAAAACTTTATAATTTGTTTTAGTTTTATATTGCGGACCCATGATCCGACGGTTGAGCTTAACATTTGCTCTCTCGCGAAAATAATCAATAGTTATAGTTTCTTATTTTTATTAATTTAATCAAATTAAATAATTAAACTTTCTGAAAATATTATTTTGATTATTACGTATAAGTTGTGTTTGTCATTGTGTAAAGAACTAATGACATTTCAAAATATTTTAAAAAATAGTCAATTAAATGTAGGAATTGAATATTCCAAAACTGACGATTCATAATTAAAGTTTTAGGATTGGTTATTTTGTAAATTAATCGTTAAATAATCTTTTAATTAGTTATTTATAAAATTTAATATAATTATTACAGATTTATCTCTATTAAATTAAAAATGAATTTTATTACTTATTCCTATATCTATTATTATGCAGTTATATTTCATATCAATTATTGTAATGATTTTTTTTTAATTATAACTACTTTACATTATTGAAATGTTAATAATAACACAAAGAATTAAACTTTATAATTGATTTAATTAAAAATAAACAGTTATATTTTATATAATAACACTAAAATGAATAATTAAATTTTAGTTGTCATAAGTTATTTTAAAAATCTTTTAAATGACAAAATATTTTTTTAATTGATATAATCGGTAATTAGTCAACATAAATATCAAAATAGCGTGTTCAAAATTCATCATTTAATTCAAAAAAATTTAAATTCTAACATTACCTTACCATGAATAAATTACTATTTTGTAATATTATATATATGCATGCATTACTGCATGGTGATTTAATTAAGTTGTTAATCACTTAATCAATAGTGCTGTATTTATATTTTCAATAGGCGATCGTACATAACGTAAGATTCACACTATATTTTGTAAAACAATCCAATTTAATACGCATTTTACTCAATATAAAATAGCTAAATTAATTTTTCATGACATGCTAAATGTTTAATAAAAAAAGTTTATTTTATAAAATACAAATTGTTTGTATCAAATTTCATTCATAGCTTTATTTTATTTTTCCTCCCATTAAAGCCGAGGACCCAAATTTTATGTAGCCCATAATTATGTCACGTTTCATATATTAGAAAAACATTTATTGCAATTGTTAGATGGTTTCTTTAATTTTGGTAATGTTATTATACATGCAACCAATAATTACTAGTTATCAGATTAATTATAAAAAAATCGATAACAAGCTCATTTTCTTAATTCTTACACCTCCATCTATGTATTTAAATAATAAAATTGGTATTTTCAATGAAGTACATGTATGATCGTTTAATTGATTTATTAGGGTATCCCGACGGGTTTACATCGTTGTCATTTATTTTTCAAAAAACTTTAGTTACAATTATTAGATTCTTAAATATATCCGGCCAAGATATAATTTAAAAAAAAAGTTACCGAAATCGAAATTCTTTTAAAGATTGTGTTTGTTTTTGTAAGATTGGATCAGGATAGAAAAATACCGTAAATGATTATTTATTTTCATAGATGTTCTAAACGACAAACTAACTGTACAAAAATTTCTAGATATGATAATGCCTCGTGACAAATTTGTACTACACCATTTCATATATTAAGTTTGATACCATAACAATAGCGGTTACATTTTTTATATATGATCAAAAGTAGTAATTAACTAACAAAATATGACCGGAAATAGTCTCGATCATTTAAGTTTTTGCTAGTTGTATTTAATCTTATAAATTGATTTAAAAAATTACATTATGTAAATGGTTTGTGAGTTGTCAATTTAAAGCAATACATTTATGCAACTTGTAGATGTTAAGGCCAATGACTTCAAGGAGTTGTTTTCTGGCATGGTATCTAATTATTTGTGATTCATACATAAGATTTAGGTACAAAATAAACAGAAATCATTGATGTGCATAAGTTGTAAGTTTAAGAATATATATATGATGCCACTCGTGGACTATTCTAAGGCTTAGGTGGTGGGGTTTATTGGACCCTGTAGATTTTAAAAAAAATAAAATTAACAGTATATATGAAATAAATTTTGGACCCAAATATATTTCAAATGTTCTAAAAAATAATGCTTAAGCTATTTATTTGTAATTAATATATATGATTTGACTAAGCTTAAAATAATATATGTTATATTTTATCAACAATTATGAATAACAATCTTTTTTGTGTAATATTGTATATATGGGTAAGGAGAATATGCATAAATAATATAAGTAAAATTTATAATAAATAATTATAATAACTCTAATAGTAGTATAAGTTTATATTTAAGTATTAACTTTGAGTCATTTACCAGCTTATTTCGTTGTTACAATAAGGAGTTCATCACTGGTAATACTTAGGGGGCACTTGTTTATAGAATGGGAAATTGGAATCCAATTCCAACACTTTCGAACATTATTGTATTCTGTTTAAAAACAAGAAGAATTAGATTCCAGTCTTTCTGTTCCTTAATGATGGAAAATGAGCATTCATTCCATGAAAGGATTTCACGTCTGCTTGAAGAAAAATTCATACAACACATTGAAATTACTTAATTGCATGGTTGTTGCCGTTGTGTTGCAAGACATTGTAGAGAGCGATTTGTATATGCCTCAAGCCCCGAGAGGTTGCCGTCGGAATTTCATATTCATTTTTGAATAAATTTCCAAAATTTCAAGTATTTTAATTCCTTTAAAAATATATAACATTATAACGAATGGAACTCGGCTTTAGACAAAATCAAATGTGCAAATAGAAAGAAAAAGTATGTAATTCATAGATAGCATACAGCATTAGTCATGAAATGAATTAAACATAAATGAAGTTAAAAGGGTAACGTAAAATAAGCTTTATATAGAAAATAATTGACCGACAAAAAGTAGAGTAGAGTAGGTTGATAATTAATAATTAAATAGGATAAATTAGTCAAGGGTTTGACCTAATATTCCTAGAGGTAGCTACTATGTTTAATTAGTGATTTAGTGATGATAATAACATGGGAGTTCTCTCTCTCTCTCATTGCATGTGTCACATGACTGCCATGTGCCATGGCTCCATTCCCCAACAAAATCTCCCTCCTTGAAATCATTTTGTCTTGATGCGGGGTTTATTGTAATTAATATCATTCATTTTGCATAAGGATTTGGGATCGGATTTTGTTTATGTTTTAGACAGCTAATAGTATCCTTATTTACTTTAACTAATCATAATTATGCTACGTACTTAAACTAATTCATTTCTGCCTTCTTCCTTTACCTTTCAACCTCTCCAAAGGATCATATATACTTTTACATCAAACGATTTTGGTTAGAGACTTGGGGTTAATATTTATAAATAGCTTTTAAGAGCTATATCATTTTAAATACGTTAAAACTTCCGATCCTAACAATGATCTTGTGCTTGTATTATTGATACTATACTGCTTACCATCTTATATATTCTTTTGGATCCATTTAGGAAGTTAGAATCGTACGATCCGGCCTACAATCAAGTGCGAGATCTTAATTAATAACACCAACTTCAAATGACATCTTTACGAAGAAAGTTAATTTGAGCTTAGGCTTTTAAAAAACAAAAGATGACAGACCTAAAACTCTCAAAAACTTCTTGACAAACATGTCAATATCCATTACTTACCTACTAAATGAATGAGAGAGAGAGATAGAGAGGATTGGGAAAATTGATTAAGAATAAGGGATAGAGATAGAAATGAGAAAGAAATATGAATGAAAATGAAATGATATACATGCAAATTAATAACAGAAAGAAACGTGTTTAGAATTATCCTTAGGTTATATTTGTAATTTTTTTTATTGGTAACAAGTTAAAAGTTGCAACCAATATATTCGACTATTTACAATTTTTAAGTTAGTTATTATTTTTTTTTTAATATTAAATTTATATTAAACTACTATCCAACACACATTCGATCATCATTATTTTGTTTGCCATCTATTAAACATCTTTAATTTCAACTAAAGCCAGTTCCAACATCTAGGCTACTAGATGAACATAATTGTTACCAAAAAGAAAACACTTCTCCCACTGATTTGTCTATTTCTAGATATATATATTCTTTGTTAAAGTGTTCATAGATCAAAGGTTCTATATTCGTTGGTTTTGAGAAATAAAAATATTTGGTTAAGACATCATGTAATTTCAATATATGTAAATGGGTATCTCAAGCCTGCATTGTATATGTACTTTCATAATCATATTTTCATCAAGTGTGGATTATGTAATCAACAATATTAATCATATATAGAAATACAACTTCTTTTGACCATCTTTTATTCATAAAAAGACATGCAAGAGAAAACCAGGGAAGTTTGAAAATCAACTAATAATGAATGTTATTAAAGAAATTCTAGTCTAGCAGTACTAGGTGTTACAGAGGATCATAAGGTTGAAAGTTCAAGTCTTATCGTAAACAAATGCATAGATTTAAAAGAAAAATTAAGGGTGAGTATTCTGCTTGAAAAAAATTAAGGAATGTCTTTGAAAACCATTAATCAAGTTTATAAATTATTACACTTATGAATTAAGTCATACAGACTTTTTTAAAGGTTTAATAATAACATCACTTGAAGTATTTTTATAGCCACACCGGCTTTTATTGACGATCACTCACACACACAGAGCTGTATGTGAGAGAGATATTTTTGTAATGAAATACATTTATAACGTGATAGAGATAAAATAAATCAGATAATAATAAGGTCAGGTTTATATAAAAGCTTCTAACTATTGTGATGATGCCAAAACCACTGAAAATTTTGTGTATTTTGTGCAAAAATATATTTGATGTATAAATTTATGCATTTGTGAAATTGTGTGCGTTTCATGTTCAAATCTATGCATTTAATATATAAATTAAAGAAAATTTACATTTACATTTAATTTTAGAGCGAGGTTATGATATTTATAAATATTTAAGAGTAACAATATATTTATTTCATTAGAAAAAGTTTTGAATTTTATACATTTGACATGGGTACGTTCTCTTGTTCTTCAAAATAGAAGATTTTTTTACTAGAAACTAACACATCATATAGTACCATACTAGATGCATGATCCAAAATAACTAACTGCAGATATTTATTCTAAATTTAAATATTTTATTTTATACTAGGTTATACAAAATTAATTTCGATTTGATTTTAATTCAAATTTAATTTTAGTAATGACATTTGATAGATTGACGTTTTGACACGTGGCGAATTAAACGTGGGGTCGACATATGACAAAGTAGTTACTTATTTAACCGTATAAATAGATAGATTTTGAATTACGAAGATCATGATCGAACTGTAAGCATCAAACTGAGTTGGCCGGGACAAGCAAATGCAGGTGGAGAATGGTCAATTTTTTTATACTTACACATTGGTATTCATGACTTATCAGCCATGCATCCCAAATAAAAAAATCACAAACTTCTTTACAAGGTTTGCAAATTATTTATTGGGTTTATTTTGTGCAGGCAGTATTGTTACCGTACTCTATTAATTAACTGTTATTTTCTTATTAAATTAATCAAATAATTAGTTATATATTTACTCTATGGGAGTGTAAAATACTAAAATCAAATCTCCATGGCATTGCAATCTAATACATCATATTGATTTGAAATCATTAGCAATTTGTTGTTATACAAACACACACACATACATATATTACATCTCTACACACTCACATATATGACTCAATGACAATAAAAATACCAATCATGTTTTGTGGACTAAACAAACATTTATTTATCACACACAAAAAAAGTGTATTCTATTATCTTTATATAATTGATGTTTTTTTGAACCTAATCCTTTTATCCTGATATGTTAAGGCAATGCTTATTCCTACACCCCCTTTTTTTTTAATTATACACCCCCCCCCCCCCCCTTAATTACACTTTAATTACCCCAATGATTGTATAATGATTTTGATTTGATATATAATGATTTGACAAAATAACATTTATTTAATAATGATTTGATTTAATGATTTGATTAATGATTTGATGTAAAGATATAAACAATTATTTAATAATATTAAACTTGAATTAAATCACCATTGAACAGTACATGCATTATCACTCAAGTGGTACAACATTAAGATCAATGCTACAATTAAGTTCCTTATAAGCGAGTAAACGATCTTCATACATTTTAACCCATTCGCTTTCTTTTTTTCGGCTTTTTTTTTACCGATTGTAGCCAGAAACCTCTGGCATTGGGTATCCCTCACGTAAGTCAACCTTCACGAAATGGTTGTTATGTACAAATGCGAGTGTAATGACATGATTTTCTTTTGGAGACTGCGGCTTTGACCAAAGAGGAAAATATGTTAAGCAGCGTGCATTTGTTAGATAGTGAAATATACAGTTATACTTATTTGCGATCAGAAGACCAGTGTAAGGCATCCGCATCCAGTTATGAAAAGGTGCATCACGATACTCAAAAAAGTTGAGAGATTCTTCTAAGCGCTTGTATTCACTATCAAAAATGCTTTTATATTGCTTACTATTTTTATTTAGCTCCTCTAGTAGTTCTCGACGTATTGCAAGCCATTCCTCCTCATTTCGACCCATAGCAACAGCAACTGAACGAAACCCGCAGTTTCCATCACCTTTAACATCTTGAATTCCAATGATATAAGGATGAAAACATTTAGGAATTTCGCTAATCAAATGATGATTGTAGCTCTTTGGTTCCAATAAAAAAATAGATTAGTTTATCATATCGACGATGTAAAAAAATTAAGATAATACATTTACCTGGAACTTTGGTTGATGATAATGGTATTCATCTTGTGTTTGTTCTGCGTAAGTGTATCCATATTGTAATGGATTTGCCGGTTCCTAATGTTTTATCATGTAAACCAATGTCATTCAAATGGATAAATAAATAACATGCAAAAATGCATAATAATAATAATAACATACCTGTACTGTTCCTTCCTGATTAAAGGATTGATCAAACACTTGTGACGGTAGTGGGTCATAATTTATTAAGTTATGCATAAACGGATCTTGATCAAAAAAGTTGTTCATCCAAGACGTCGTTTGTTGATCAACTGAATCCGTATATGCTGGTGGAGAAATGTATTCATGGTGTCGTGGCGGCTCACTTTGGGGTTGGTCGTTCAAGCCACGATACATGTAATCGCTGTGTCTTGGTGGCTCGCATTGCGGTTGGTCGTTAAAGTCACGATACATGTATTCACTGTGTCGTGGTGGCTCGTATTGAGGTTGGTCATTCAAGTCACGACACACATATTCGCTATTTCGTGGTGGCTCGAATCGTTGTTGGGGTTGCTTGCCTTTGCTGGTGCTACCTCTTGGACGACCACGATTATTTTTGTTAACAGAGGGTTCCCCAAGTAACTTTTTTGATGGTTGTATAATATCCTTAAGCTTTCTTAAAAGTCCGACCTTCCCCTCTTTAGGCTGATCTCCAAAACTTTTTTTGAACATTTCAATTTCTTCGTCACAAGTGATTTCCCTATCTTCCGTCGTGCTGATGTCAGGAATATCTAACGTCCTCCAGAATACATCAATTTCACTTAAAGGAATGAACAAGTCTTCCTTTATATAAAATTGAAGTTCATGAGCACACGGTAACCCACAACATGTACGAAGTTGGCACCCACAGTTTGCATCAGTAATTTCAACATCATCGTTTAATCGCTCGAGTTCTCCGGTGATTTTTTTAAGACCATTTCTTGAAACTTTAAATATTAACATTCTAAATATATGTGAGTTACTAAACTTGTGACACATTTTTGATTTGCTTTTTTCTAATTTATCTTTAATTGCTGTGTGTTGTAATTTTATTACGTGGTGGGACATTAGCTTTGGTTAGTTCTGCGACCAAATTCTTTTCATCTTCATTCAAACGCATTGCGAATGCGTGTCCCTCAAAACTTGAGGCATTTGCATGAGTGTGTGTGCCACATAGCACAGTTAAATTCCATGACTTATTATCATTACGACAAGCTACCAACTCAAACGGACAACCAATTTTTTTTGTGACACTCTCTCTGCTAGAACTAGAATCTTTATACACACCGCCACGTTCGCATTGTAACCATACTTTTCTTAATTCATTTTTTTTTGATAATTTTGAACGTTTTTTAATAATGATAACACCAAGAGATCTTGCGACGTTGTTAACCCAGTTCATTAAATCATCAAAAGTAGGAAAATCCTACAAAAATTATGTACATTAATTAATAAAAACATAGCGTAGCTTTAAATAATAAATATGGAAAATAGTTCATAAAAATACCTCTGTAGCAGTGAAGTCTGTCGTGTTATCAACTACAATATCATCAAACCTTGACATTTTGATTGCAAAAGAAGAGCACTGTAGGTTTATTTCTCCACCTTTCTTTATATGTTTATTTCTCCACCTTGACATTTTGATTGCAAAATAAGATGAGCCTATATATATGTAAAATGTGGGCCCCACCTTGATAAAAAAAACAAAAAAAAGGTGATATGATAGGAGGGGGGGTGTATGAATAAAGAAAAGTGGGCCCCACCTCAATAAAAAACAAAAAAAATGTGATGTGATAAGAGGGGGGGTGTATGAATAAAAAAAAGTGGGTCCCACCATAATAAAAAATCTTGAAAAGTTAGACTTGATTTGACAATATGTGGGTCCCATATAATAATTAGATAATCATTAGGGTAATTAAGAAATTTTTTAATATTAATTAGGGGGGGTGTATGATTAATAAAAATTAGTGAATGTGGGGTGTATATTTAGTATTGCCCTATGTTAAAACAAAAGTCACTATGAGATATTATAAATAATTCACTTATCACATAAAGCTTATCCTATAATTGATATAAACTAAGATGATTGAAAGAATTTATTATATCATTCATTTGACATTTGATATGACCTCTTTTTATATCTTGAAAAGGGAGGTCACCATAATAAACAATAAAGTTGAAGATGCTAAACATTTTGGTTTATAAAAATGATTTAATTAAACTCTTAAGAATATCTATTTTGAGTTGGTTTTCAAAAATCAAAATATGTTTTTTTTTTTTTTGAACGGCAAAAAGGTTAACTAGACAAGAGCTTCGGCATGACCATCACCCCACCTAGAAATATGTGTTGGAAAGAAGTACAATATTGGGAAAGAGTACACATACTTTACAACCGTAAAATTTGATGAGGCCTGGCCGGCTACTCGGGACCACCCAACTCCATTTATTTTGTGGTTCATAAGCATTGGAGTTCGGTGAAAGACTGAATACTGTAATACTTCTTCCTTTTTCTTTTCTTGTTGGGTTAAACATAATATTCTAAGTTGGTTTATTACGAAAAAAACCAATATATTTTCATGATTGTAGGTTTTCGTCACTGAATGTTATTTATCTTTTTAGAAAAGTTTTCTAAGTTTAAAATTTGTTTATAGTTTTTTGAAATTTGACTATTAAAGCCAGGTTATAAGTACTAAACCAGGTTTTAAAAATTGAAAAATCGGTTCTAATAGTCAAATTTCACTAAACCAAAAGGATTAAATTAACATGAGGACTTTTCTAGAAAAAATAATATAAAGGGACGAAAACACAAAAAACATGAAAACATGTTGGTTTTTCTCGTAATAAATCCTTAAAAATATGATAAAACAAACTTTCCTATTTTATTGTTTTATGCTTTACACTAAGTTATTTATAGCAATGAAATTTCAAACTTTCTTTTCTTATAGTAATACAAATTTATCTTCCTTTTTTTACCTTCTGTTTTTTTATTGCAACATGTTCTTAAAGTAAATGCATAATATAATAATTTACTATTATATTTTAAAAATCTATAGTAACATATCTTTTCAAAATTTATGTCATCTTGTTATAAACGTGATCGCATACGTTAATAAGTGATTATTTGCGTTTAGCGTTAATCTTACCATACTTTTTCATAAGTTAAAAAATGTAACTTATTTGCTAAATAAGTGCTTATTTGGTCATTTTACAAGTAAAAACGTAAATCCAAACACTTTAAAAACTAATTATTTGATAATTATGATAGCAAACAGCAGAAATTAAACCAAACACTATATTTCCGGCAGCACTTTTGGTTACAACTATTATCTGATTATTAGTTTCCAAAACGCTACAGCACTTTTTCAAACGCAAATCCAAACACCCCCTAAGTTGTTATTATATCATTTAAATTATATTTGTAATTTTGGTAAGATAAGTGGAATTTCATTTTGTATCATTTATGAACACTAATGCGAAAATGATTTTCTATTAACACTATTTTTCCTTGAAAAGTAAGCGTATCATTATAGAGAAGTAAGCAAAATTCATTTATTTATTGGTTTGCAAGAAGCAGACTGACTAGCATAAAGCGTCGCTCGGCTATTCATTCTTCCACGTTATGAAACTCACTTTTAACTCGCCACTAAAATTTATAATGCTTTCATTCATTTTTAATCTTAAACTAGCTTATTTACCCATGTAAACATGAGTATTTTTAATAATTATCTATGTTTTTAAAAAGTTTAATATAAAAGTAAGGATTTATTATGAAAAAAAACCAAAGTGTTTTCATTTTTTTTTTTTGTATTATCGTCTCTCCATATTATTCTTTTCAGAAAAATCCTCAAGTTAATTTTTTTCGCTTAGTGAAATTTGACTATAAGAACCCGATTTTTCAGTCTTTAAAAACTCAGTCTACCAATTATAACCTGACTCTAATTTTTTTTGAACAGCTGGTGTGATGGTTATCGCCTAGGCCCAAGTGCCGACAGATCTCAGTTCGATCCCCACCACAATCTCCTAGTTAGATTAAAATCTCCATAGTTAGATTAGTTCACCTGAAAGGAAAAACCCCAAAATCCGCCTCAAGTGAGGATCGAACCCGGGTAACAACCCTCCCCAAGCTCTTTATGGAAACTTGGTGGCCACCAGGGCAAGCCCTGATGGTTATCTGACTCTAATAGACAAATTTCACAAAACCAATTTAACTTGAAGATTTTTTGAAAAAAAAACATGGAGAGACTAAAACACAAAAACCGTGAAAAATTGTTGATTTTTTTTTCGTAATGAACCCTAAAATTTAATACAAATTTACTTAAAATAAATTTTTCTACTAAAAATAATTTTAAAATTAATATTGAATTATTTAAAATTTTAATGTGTTTCCTTTATTGCATTTTATGAATTAAATAGGAAAGTATTTAAAATATATTTTTCTTTTATTAATAATAGATAAATTATTAAATGAAATATTTAATTATGGAAAAAAGGCGGGAAAATGAAAATTTAATGCGATAAGGAAGCGACATGTGTCATGAATTGTTTTCTTTTATTAATATACTAGTTTATTACCCGCGTATTACGCAGATATTTTTCATATATATAAAATATAAGAAATAAAAAGATAAACATATAAATAATATTTTTTAAACAAAACTATATAAGATGATATTATTTTTGTTTATTATGACCTATTAATTTTGTATATTTCTAAATATATATGAAGGGTAATTATTTTCTTATATATATTTTTAAACTTTTATTATATTATCTTATAATTAATAAGTTAGTAGACTATTAGATTTTGTTTGATTTGAATTTAAAAGTGGATTATATTAAATTTGGATAGATTTAAATAATAAGTTAGTAGAGTATTAGTTTTTGTTTGATTTGATTTGATTTGAATTTAAAAGTGGATTATATTAGATTTGGATGGATTTGATTTAAATTTCATTATTATTTTTGAAATCTATAAATGCCACGTGTCGATTCATGGTGACGACACATGGCTTCACCAGAAATGAGTATAGTTACTCTTTTAATAGTATAGATAGATATAGAATATAGATATATAAATATAGATTACAACTTTTTATTAAATTCTAGACAAACCCTCCCACCCCTCAAACACCTTTTCTTTTTCTCTCTTTCTAAAATTGTGGTCTTCTTTGTTTGTTCTTCTTCATCATCATCATTGTCGTCATCATAAAATAAAAAAAAAAGAGTATTGTTATTGCAATTTATAAAAAGGCTTTATTTGTGGTTCCGATTATCAAAATATAGACCTATGTTATTCGGTTATGTAATCCAATTCATCTATACTATCATATGCTTTCATTCATTTTTGAATCTTAAAAAATTATAGTACCAATACTAAAAACTATCTTCTACCTTCAACATAAACCACATTAATAACTAATATCTAAATTCCAATTCTTTCAAAATTCATTCCGTGAACCAAACGTCACATAATGAAAAGAAGGCCTACCAACCCACTATCATTACTTGCAATTTGACGTCTTTGGTAACAGTCACCCTTAGAGTCGCCATAACATGGTTTATAAAATATAAATCTTGATATTATAGACGAAAGCTTATTAATCCTGCATAGATTCTATCTGGATATATGATATTAAGATCTTGATTCAATCCAATCAGGTTTTGATAAGGATTAAGATTAATTACTTTAAAAAAAAAAAAAAAGCAAGACAGCAAGTTGAATTATTATTTTTCAAAAGAAGAGTTTTAAACGACGAATTTGCCCATAAGAATAAAGTTAACGATCAATCCAAAGTTAATGGAATTAATTGGAGGGAATTAGTTACTATATACATATTGACTAAATGGAATGAAAATAGAACATGGAAAAATCAAAATTTGGTCCAACTTTAGAATGACAGTATCATAGTAGACCCGATTAGGTAGGTTAGGTGTTCAGTGAGGAAGAAATCACACCTTTATACATATGTAAATGGATCGGGCTTGAGTTATCAGGATTCTAAATTGAGACGAGGGGAAGTGGGCCGGCTTTATTGGTTGTTGAAGCCTAAGCTGGTTGGGTGAGCAGCAATTGGGCCTTTGGCATGTTGGCCTGGAGTTGTGCCATGGGTGGTAACCGTCTTGATCGGGCTCATGTTGGGCTAACTCTTTGGGCTATCGGGACACGAATTGGCCTCCAGTTTTAAATCATATGATCCCGCCATCACCATGGTTAGCTAACTTAGCTTTCTAGACATCACAAAACATCCCCGCTCCTTATGGGATCGTACCAAATTTATTCAACATATTATTTGCATGACATTTGGGTCCCAAAATTTAAGAAGTTACAATTCTTTTATTTTAAATTTGAAACAAATGTTACATGTAGATCTAAGTCCTAAGGGAGCTAATGGATTTTAGAAATGAAATGATGATTCCTTATCAGACATTGTTTGTTTACCTCTTAATGAAATCATTAAGAGGTCATTTATCTTTGAATAACTTCTTAATGATTCCATTAAGAAGTAAACAAACACCGTCTTAGTAAGGTATATATATATATATATATATATATAGGGAGAGGTTCTTTTAAGAACCTTAAAGATGGTGAGAACCTAGGAACCTTTTAGAGCCCTTGGATCAAAAGGGTATTTTTGGAATAAAAAATATTATCTTTCTCTCTCCACATTTTTCATTATATGCCTCTCTTTTTTTCACCTTCTCTCACTTACTTTTTTTTTCATTTTCATTTTCTATTTCTTTCATTAGAATTGATTTTAATATTAAAAAAAGGTTTTTTTATAAAAAAAATAAATTTTTTTCTATATAAAAAATTATTTAATTACTAAAAATTTAATGTATTCTATATAGAAATATTATATGTCTATATAGAATGTTATATAATTCTATATCTTTTTATGTAGATTAACATTACTATTCATAATCTATGTAGAATGTTATGTTTCTTATATATTTCATATATTTTTATGTTTATTATACAAATCTATATCTTTTTTGTAGATTACCATTACTATTCATTGTGTTTTTGGTATATTTTATATCAGTTGCATACCAAGTGTTCGATAAAATATCTAAATGAAATCTTATTTTTTTTGTTTCAATGTGTTTTTGATATATTTTATCATTTAATCTACGTAGAATATATGATACTTGACATTCTACACGACATTCTATATACGATAGTTGATATATTTTATCATTTAATGTCGTGAAGAATTTCAAATATCATATATTCTACGTAGATTACTTGATAAAATATATCAAAAACACATTGAAACAAAAAAAATTCATTTAGATATTTTATCAAACACTTGGTATGCAACTGATATAAAATATACCAAAAAGACATTGAATAGTAATGTTAATCTACATAAAAAGATATAGAAATGTATAAAAAAACATAAAAATATATGAAATATATAAGAAACATAACATTCTACATAGATTATGTGTGATTTTTTATAAGTAGTCTTGTATTATATTTTATTTAGATTATCATTTAATCTACGTAGATTATCATGTAAAACATCCAATAACTATTACAATCATTATAAATCTAATATCTTACAAATAATCTTCATTATAAAACATGAAAAATGAATCTGTCATATTCTATGTAGAGTATCGACGAAAATATTATATGTACAATCTACGTAGAATGTATGCATTCTACGTAGAATGACATTCAATCTACGTAGAATGACATTCAATCTACGTAGAATGGCATGCAATCTACGTATAATGGTATGCAATATACGTAGAATGGCATGCAATCTACGTAGAATGTCGTGTAGAATGTCAATTATCAAATATTCTACGTAGATTATTACATGATAAAATATACCAAAAAAACATTGAATTGTAATGTTAATCTACATAAAAAGATATAGAAATGTATAAGAAACAGAAAAATATATTAAATATATAAGAAACATAACATTTTACATAGATTATGTGTGATTTTTTACAAGTAGTATTGTATTATATTCTATGTAGATTATGATGTAATCTACGTCGATTGTCATGTAATCAACATAGATTATCATGTAAAACATCTAATAACTATTACATTCATTATAAATATAATATCTTACAAATAATTTTAATTATAAAATATGGAAAATGAATCTGTCCAATGTACGTAGATTGTACATAGAATATGTTCGTCAATACTCTACATAGAATGTCACGCAATCTACGTAGAATGGCATTCAATCTACGTAGAATGACATTCAATCTAGGTAGAATGACATGCAATCTACGTAGAGTATCGACGAACATATTCTATGTACAATCTACGTAGAATGTCATGCAATCTACGTAGAATGGCATTCAATCTACGTAGATGGCATTCAATCTACGTAGAATGACATTCAATATACGTAGAATGACATGCAATCTACGTAGAATGACATGCAATCTACGTAGAATGACATTCAATCTACGTAGAATGTCATGTAGAATGTCAAGTATCATATATTCCACATATATTACATGATAAAATATACCAAAAACACATTGAATGTTAATGTACATTTACATAAAAAGATATAGAAATGTATAAGAAACAAAAAAATATATGAAATATATAAGAAACATAACATTCTACATATATTATGTATGATTTTTTACAAGTAGTCTTGTATCATATATTCTATGTAGATTATCATGTAATCTACGTAGATTATCATGTAAAACATCTAATAACTATTACATTCATATATATCTAATATTTTACAAATAATCTTCATTATAAAACATTTAAAATGAATCTGTCATATTCTATGTAGAGTATCGACGAACATATTTTATGTAAAATATACGTAGAATGTCATGCAATCCATGTAGAATGACATGCAATCTACATAGAATGACATGCAATCTACATAGAATGACATTCAATCTACGTAGAATGCCATTCAATCTACGTAGAATGTCATGCAATTTGCGTAGAATGTCATGCAATCTATGTAGAATGTCGTGTAAAATGTCAAATATCATATATTCTACATAGATTACATGATAAAATATAACAAAAACTCATTGAAACAAAAAAAGAAGATTTTATTTAGACATTTTATCAAACACTTGGTATGCAACTGATATAAAATATACCAAAAATACATAGAATAAAATTGTAAATCTACGTAGAATAACATGCAATCTACGTAGAATGACATTCAATCTACGTATAATGACATGCAATCTACGTAGAATGACATGCAATCTACGTAGAGTATCGACGAACATATTCTATGTACAATCTACGTAGAATGTCATGCAATCTACGTAGAATGACATTCAATCTAGTAGAATGACATTCAATTTACGTATAATGACATGCAATCTACGTAGAATGTCATGCAATCTATGTAGAATGTCGTGTAGAATGTCAAGTATCATATATTCTACGTAGATTAAATGATAAAATATATCAAAAACACATTGAAACAAAAAAAAAATAAGATTTCATTTAGATATTTTATCGAACACTTGGTATGCAACTGATATAAAATATACCAAAAACACAATGAATAGTAATGGTAATCTACAAAAAAGATATAGATTTGTATAATAAACATAAAAATATATGAAATATATAAGAAACATAACATTCTACATAGATTATGAATAGTAATGTTAATCTACATAAAAAGATATAGAATTATATAACATTCTATATAGACATATAATATTTCTATATAGAATACATTAAATTTTTAGCAATTAAATAATTTTTTATATAGAAAAAAATTTATTTTTTTTATAAAAAAAGTTTTTTTAATATTAAAATCAATTCTAATGAAAGAAATAGAAAATGAAAATGAAAAAAAAAGTAAGTGAGAGAAGGTGAAAAAAAGAGAGGCATATAATGAAAAATGTGGAGAGAGAAAGATAATATTTTTTATTCCAAAAATACCCTTTTGATCCAAGGGCTCTAAAAGGTTCCTAGGTTCTCACCATCTTTAAGGTTCTTAAAAGAACCTCTCTCTCTATATCTATATATATATATATATATATATATATATATATATATATATATATATATATATATATATATATATATATATATAAAAGTGAAGTTGCAGAAGGTTTGTGCAGCTACACGATAAAGGTTATAAGATCCATGATCGCTAGGGTGATATTAATGTCTATCTTTTTTAATGGGTTGAATGCAATTTACAAATTTTATCATGTGACGTTTAAACATGTGTATGCAGTGGTAGAAATGTTTATGATAAAGTTTTGAAGCAGCGGCCAATCGGCCATATGTTATGAAAGTAGTCGATGTAACCTGTAACAATTTTTTTTTTACTTTCAAGGCTTATAAGAATTATAATAATAATTGAACTGCTCTTATTCAGAATTCCAGATATCAGGACCCCTTACTCAAAGGGGCATTTTGGACAAGTAATATCAATGTATCATTCTTGTTTTGGATAGGATTAGAGAGGTACGATTTCTATCTTTCAAATACTATATATAGATATATTACAAAGTGGCCCAACTTCATATTATGGGGCCCAACTTTTAATAAACAATTACGGGGAAATTATAAACTTTAAAGATGCATCTGTTTTGAAGTTTCTGTCTAAAATAAAAATAGTTTTTACTAAATTTCAATGGGAATAACAAACTGTTTGTGACAAGAATACAAACACCACTATTGTTAAAATTTCATCGAAATCTTAACAAATCATATTGATAAACAAACTTCAATCTATAACTAACTTACTTTGAAAGTTAAAATACAAACCTTTGTAAGTTGTAACCCCAAATAAAAAATAAATAATTCAAGATATACCACAGGCATTAATTAATAAACTCAATTATGAATTATTTTGTCTTTTTTCTATATATTATTTAAATAATAAATATAATAAAAAAAACAACCATTTAATTTACATCAATTTTAGACCTATATATTATATATTTATATATGAATCTGGTTTTGGCCCATTGGGTTTAAATGTTAAAGAATATCTTTATAAATAAATAGGTTGCCTAAAAAAATATTAAAAACAAGTAGTGAAAAAAAGTTAAGGAAGACAGAGGAAGCCTCTCATCTCTCATTCACCATTTTCGTTCCCCACAGATCTAATCTTAATCAAATGTAGCATTCTTTCTTCATCCTTTTCAAATGGGTCATCATCATCACCATCGCCATCATCTTCATCATAAATCTGCTAAAACCTTCAGATCACAAACCCTTCCATCCTCCCCAACCCACTCTTCCTCTTCCTCTGAATTCGAATTCACCATCTCCCTCTCTCCTCTCAAATCCACCAATCTCTGCCCCGCCGACGACCTCTTCTACAAAGGCCAACTCCTCCCCCTCCACCTCTCCCCTCGCATCTCCATGGTACGCACCCTCCTCCTCTCCTCTTCTTCCACCTCCTCCTCCTCCGCCACCACCGCCCGCCATTCCTCTGACTCTCACTCCTCCTTCTCCACCGACGGATGCGATTCCTCACGTCCCAGCTCCGTCACTGACGACGATCTTCACCTTCATACCAAATTATTCCCTCCTTCTTCTAACACCACCACCACCACCCCCACACCCACCCATAAAAAGCCCAACAGGTACTTCTCCCTATCTAGATTCTCATCTGTCTTCCGCAAGGAAACCAAACCTCCTCCCACCAACACAACCGCCACTCGTGTTGGTGGTGTTGACCCAGATATCATCACCGGATCTTCCGTTAAACGAATGAGCGTGACGGCCAAAGAAGTGATAAGAAAGTATCTGAAGAAAGCAAAGCCATTGTATGAAAAGCTATCACCTAGGCAGGCTCAAGCTTTTCACGTTCAGAAAATGGCTCCTCCTCCTAAAACGGAAAACGTCGTCATCTCTCATTCGTTTTCGGGCAATCTCCGGTACCCGAGAAGGAGAAGCTGCGTATCGAGCTGCCCATCGTCGATGAGGTCGTCCCCTAGTCACTCCGGGATCCTATGCCGTAACAGTGTGGTGAGAGGCAGTGGAAGCGGAATGTACTCGAGCAATTCGTCATCAATGGAGGAGCTGCAGAGCGCGATTCAAGGGGCGATAGCGCATTGCAAGAATTCCATGACACACAACACCTAGAATTGAATGAATCATCCCATAACAGTCAAAGGGTACAACCTACCTTGCGTAAGGTACAAACAACTCTTTTAGTTTTAACAGACCTTCAGCTTCTTCTGTCATCGCTAATTTTTATTTTTATTTATTGTTACTAGATCCATCGCTAATTTTTATTTTTATTTATTGTTACTACTCAAAAATGAAAAATGTAAAACTCTAATAAAATGAGTTTATTTCCATTATAGAAATTACTTGTATTAAATTTCTCATTATTTTGATTTTGGATTTGGTATGATGAGTATGACTTGCATACAAATAAATGTTAAATCTTACGTTTCCTTATATTCCATAAACATAGAGTTGTATGCGTTTTTCTGCTAAAATAACACCCTACACTACTTCATAAAAATAAGGGTAAATTACAATGTGGTCAAATTGTGGTTACCATTCTTTTCACATCGAAATTACAATTTCAATACATATAGTTGTCATTTTATTATGTTTTTGGTCTTTTGGTCATTTTTTGAATTTTGGTCCCTAACTAATTACACTTTTTCATATTATTACAATTTAACTAAATTAATAATTTTTCTTTTATTATTATTATTTAAATGAAGAAATATATAACAATAATTTCTTTACTTTGTTCTATTTTTATTATTTATTATAAAATTTTGATTAACAATAACCCATATATATATATATATATATATATATATATATATATATATATATATATATATTATTCTACCAAAATTATAACAAAAAGGTAATCATAATTACTGAAATTGTAATTTCGATACGAAAAGGATGATAATCATATTTTGTATATAACTACATGGGCGAAGATTATAATTTCCCATAAAAAATTTTTATTATAGCATTCAATTTCAATTTCTAACTTTTAGTTTTATCATTATTTTGATAAACTTTAAAGTATTACATATTTTAAAATTTAAAATTGTACAAATGAATATTTTAAAAAACTAATTAGATGATTTATTTATTGAGTCTTCAGTTTTTTATTGGTTGATAAAAAGTTAAGTTATTAAGTAGCTCAAAAGCTTATTGGTTTGGGTTGAGAAACAGGTGGTGAGCTGGTAACAATAGTAGTAATTAATTATATACGGGTAAATAATGATATTATTTAATTAAAAAAAAAATTGACTTTGACATTGATATTGATATTGATGATCGAGGAGAATTAATTATTAATTAAATATAATAAGATAAGATTATAATTGAATGATGCTAATTTTGTAAGTTAATAATGAGGAAATAATTGAATGAGGAGAGGAGGGCCACGTTCCATGTGCGACTGCTAGATTTACGATGACCAGTGAGTGACTCACTGTCTATTTGTACTTGTGCTTGCCCCTATTAATTACTTTACTAATTAACAAACAATCCACCTTTCCATTTAATAACTTATATTATTCCCATTCTTTTCCTGAAAAACTCTATAATATACAACAACTTTAACTAAAATGATTATTTTATCATTATTCATATTTTTATCATGTTTGTCTTTCGCTTTCAAAAGTAAGAATAAAATTATCATTTTAGATAAAATTATTGTGTATAATAAAAACGCATTGTGTACAAATCATCTCTTAATTTCTTAGGATATTGTTATACATGCATCTCCTTACATTAAATTTTTTATTAATCATACATCCACGCTCACAATTTTTGTTAATGATGTGAAACTCAATTATTAAACTTAATCATTTTTTCATATCAAGACCGGTGCAATCATTTTCGGGATCCCGGACAAAAACTAAAAGGGAGCTCTATAAATATATATGCATATCCGAAATAAGTAAAATTCAAATAAAAATGATAAAGTAACAACAAAGTCTTATAATATTATAATGTTAAAAACTAAAAACTTTGCGAGTCAATAATCTTGTTTAATCGTTAATAGATCTAAGTATATAATAGATTTTTAAGGTTGAGACCTTTTGATTAATGGGACTTGGATGGTTGTCTGTGTTGACATTGCTCAGGCCGGTCCTATTTCACATTAAGAAGAAATGTATGATTAACAATAAGGGATGCACATATAAAATTAACCATTTCTGATAGTTAACGTGTAACTTGTTTTCAATGGTTCCAAACTAGTTTTTTTTTTCCCCCATAGAGGCATTCATAGTTTGGTTAAAAATGGAAATCAAATAATTACTCATTATATTTATTATTTTATCTTTTGTGCTTGATACTTCACTACTGTCAATGTTTTAAGTGACTTCAAAAAGATGGTACTTCCTATCCTAGCTTAAATATACGAAAAAATGTCATTAAATAACTACATATTTTGGTATATTTTAATAATTATACTTTTTCATGAATCTTTATGAATGGACTAATTTAGTAATTATCGTAATCATCTCAAATAAAGAATTCAGTTGTATCCCAATTTGGCGAGTTTGGGTGGACATTTTATCGGGATTTTTGGTTTTATTAATAGGGTGTTTGGTACGATGGAATGGAATGTAATAGTAGCACATGACGTTTATAAGTTTTTTTGTTATGTAACAATAGGATTTTCAATGAGAGGACTAGAGAATTAAATTCAATATAAATTTTATTTCTTTTTTTTTTCTACAAACATGAAAAGAATAAAAAATATATATGAAAAGAGATAAAGAACTTAATATTTTTTCTTTCATTATTTATGAAAAGAAAATTGAGTTTAACATAAATTCTATTTCATGGTACAAAAAATGCACCTAAAGGCCCGTTTATCGCAGAGTGGAATTTGAATGAATTGAAATTGAATTTATCGTATATACATTATGTTTATGGTTGAGTTATAAATTGATGTTTAAGGTTGGCAAAAATATGAGTTGTGCAATAGTAGGAATCTTAATTTCATTATAAAAAGGTTAGGAATGATGAATTCCTTGATCCATAAAATTTGATGGAATGTAAATAAGATGTTATTCATTATTTTCATAATCCAATAGTTCAAACACACTATAAATGAATTTTGATTCTTTCAAATTCCATTCAAGGCCTAAGTTGTTTCATCGTTTGGAAGTGAGATTTTTGTGAGTTGTGATTATTTGGTGTAGAAAATTACTATTGGATATAAAAAATTTAGGTTGAATTTAAGGTTGATTGTAGTCTGAATATTAGAAATGCAATGGAGTCATAAGGTAGGTGTGTCCACAGGGCGGATCCATGAATTTTTTATCGGTGTCACCTTTTAAACTAAGTATTAACTTATATTTTCGAAATATATTTTAAGATGGATCGGGTTACCGAAACGGATTGTCAACATAAAATTAACAATTAACAATATTTTTCTAATTAAAAAAAATACATATTACAATGTATGGACTAATTTTTTTGGGTTTTTTTAAAAGTCTTTTGGGCTAATATAATAATACTTAATTGACCGATTTTTCATACATTCTATTGGGTTTCTTTAAAGAAAAAAAATTTTATGTTCAAAACTTAGTAATATTTCAATATATTTGAGTGATAAAACAACAAATATAAATTAGATTTGTATATTATAAGTTCATAAATTTTTCGTAGGTGTCACCCAAAAAAAATCATAGGCGTTACTCGGATTTTTTATACATACGTAATTCAGTATTTTTAAAATTTATCGGTGTCGAGTGACACCACTCTTTATACTCTAAATCCGCCACTATGTGTCCAGAGGCAGATGAGTAGTAGTTTGTTGTCAATGAAAAGTGTTTGTTCGATTGCATGCTATTATAATTAAAAGTACGACTTCACTTTCGCAAGCTAAAAAGTAAAGGACGGAATCCCGCTATTTACAAAAGGTTTTTGGCTTTTGGTCAAATCTCTCTCTCACATGGAACTGTAGCAGGGCACGTGCTTTAAACGCCATATATGCTGCTACTCCATCTTTCAAACCAAAACCTTTCGCCTCATTAAACTCCCACCAATTTTCAATTATATTTTTTAATTTTATATGTAATCTTATTCACTAAATACCAAAAACTCAATTTTCAGAATGCGTTTTGAGGAAGATATTTGAACCTTCTTTTTTTTTTAAAAAAAAAAAAAATAAAGACAAGGATTTGGACAATCTCACGAAAACAAACGATATTTGTTGCTACAATTCCAGTCACTGTTGGCAATAACCAAGTTATATGGCACGTCGATGACGGTTCGATCTCCTCTTATGCGCCCTCCAAGTCAGCATTTCCCCATAATAACTGCTTCCGCTATCATCGACAACATATTCATTCTTTGGAGATCTCGACCTCTTTAAATTTGATCCCGAAGCATGTTCGCTAGTTCCCTCACTTGCACTCTTTCGCTCCATCACCTTTTTATCTTCCCCGCCGCTACTTGTGTGAACTTCATTACCAACGCCTGGATTTTGTTTCAAGTAGTCGTCTCCATATTCGATAGCCTTCATCCACTGAAGTTCGTTAAGTGTATCTGCATACACAACCTCTTTTCGGCGCCTTTTTCCAGAGAGATGAGCAGTCTCGTAATCAAACCCTTTACCTTTCATGTCCTTTGGATTATCAGGTTTAGTGTATGCCCAATCTGGTACCTCGTGTTCTTCCATAAGTCGGGACCTGTATCTTTCCTTTTGTCTTCTCTCATCATCCATCTTCTCAAATAGCCAGAACTCCTCTTCTGATCTAGCCGCTAATCGATTGATCTCTCTCTCGCTTGGTACGTCAGTTCCTAGTGAGCTCGTACCTTTACGCATTATCTCTTCTAGCATTTCCCTCCTATCTTGAGCTGGCAAATGAGCAAATCAAGAAACATTAGTTTTATTTAAGCGCGTTAAATAGAAATAAGTACTTCATACACATAGAACTCGTTCTGGAGATGCAGAAAAGAAATCTAACTTGAAAAAGTAAAACAGTCCAAATTTCTAAAATTCAAAGAACTCCAGACTCGTTTTTTTTTTTTTTTTTTCTGGACAGCAAGAATATGGACCCGGTAAATCCAGGAGGGCCTACTAACCTGTAGAAGTTGTATTAAACAATCCAGCCTGGATTACTTTGGCGTCAATGCCCATCTTCTGCTTTGCACGCTCCAGAATAACCTCTTCGATGGAACCCACACTGACCAACACAAAGACCCTCACTTCCTTTTTTTGCCCAATCCGATGTGCTCGATCTTCTGCTTGTTGGTCCATCTGAGGATTCCAGTCACTGTCAAATATGATGACAGTATCTGCCGTCTGTAGATTTAGACCAAGACCTCCAGCACGAGTGCTTAAAAGAAACATGAAATACGGAGAGTCCGGAGCATTAAATTGTTTTAGCAAAGTTCCTCTCTCCTCGGTTTTTGTTGAGCCATCTAGCCTGAGATATTTGAAGTCGTGAAGTTGGAGATAAACTTCGAGAACGTCCATGAGGCGAGTCATTTGTGAGAAAAGAAGAACCCTATGCCCTGCTCGATGAAGTTTAGGTAACAAACGATCTAGTAGCTCAAATTTCCCGGATGCTCTGACAATCTCTTCCTTGCGCCAAATATTGTATTCACCAACAAATAGGTAGGGATGGTTACAACACTTCCTGAGCTGCATTGACAGGTTCTGCAAACTTTTAGATTTACCTGTTCCTGCAGACATAAGGACGTAGCTCAAATCACGAAACGTCTTGTATATATGGTTACAAAATCTGTGTAGTTTGGGATAAACTTACTAACCTGTATCCATTCCAACCCTCCCAACATCTGTTACTTGCTGATAATATACTTTCTGCCATGCTGACATGTCACATTTTAGAATGACTTGCGTTTTCTGTGGAAGGAACTTCTCCACCTCATCTTTTTTTCTTCTTAAAATAAATGGCCTTATAACCTGAAATTTTATATAACAGAAATCAAGTAAACAGATTATGGAATAAGAGAAAAACAAACAGGGGAGCCGAAAAGCCTACATGGTGCAAACGACGAATGACTAACAACTCTTCTTCGTCTGTTAAGGACACATCGCATTTATCCGTGAATGGTGCATTAAACCACTCCTCAAAATTTTCAACTGAATTAAAAATGGTTGGAAGCAGAAAATTAAGCAGGGCCCACAACTCTTGCAAACTATTCTGTATTGGAGTGCCAGTTAAAAGAAGCCTTCTTCGAATCCGGTAACTGCAAAATATTATTTAATCAAGTTTATGGGAGGTTGTACATTATTTCCATACACCCACGAATAATAATCCTTCTACTGCACACGGGTGGTTTTTAAACATGAAATGTTTCAGTTTAGAGGAACAGCTGTAAAAATTATATTAAAAGTTTAACCGATGCAATAAACTCTGCAGGGTACAGTATTAAAAGCATATTAACAAGTTGTATGCGATGAAGGGAACTTTAGGCAGCAAACCCTGAGACGAGAGTCTTTGCAAGAGCACATTCTGAGTTCTTCAAACGATGACCTTCATCCACAATCATGTAGTACCAATGAATTTTCTTCAGAAATGCTTTGTCTCTCATAATAAGATCATAGTGGGTGATGAGCACATTAAACTTTCCCTCTCCTGAACACTCTTCCCTCATTGCCTTCCTTTCATCGAGACGCCCATCATAAAGAACTGCACTAATACTATCAAAAGAAGGAAATCAGTTGGTATTTTTCTTGTTAAACGCCAAACATTTGTGGATTCATACATAATCATATCCATACCTTGGAGCCCATGTTGATAATTCATTAATCCAATTTGGTAAAACTGCTTTTGGGGCCACAATTAAGTGAGGACCAGTCACACCCTTTTTCTCCATGAGGTACGCTATCAAGGAGATGGTTTGAATCGTCTTCCCCAATCCCATCTCATCAGCCAAAATTCCATTGAGATTGTTGTTGAACAACGACAACATCCATTGAAGCCCTTCTAGCTGGTAGGGTCTTAGTTCCCCACCCTGAAGCATCGATGGCTGCTCCATGACCTGTAGTGTTTAAATTTGATTGTGTATTAAGCTAATATCAGGTGAGAGTTTAACATCTAATATTTGGACAAAGCTCATACTTCTAAAAAGCACACCGTTACTGCAGAAAGAAACTCTGGCAATCATCATGTAATATCATACCTTCTCCTGAATTGAATGGATAACTGAATTATATTGCCGCTGGCCTTCCAGCAAGTCCCCTGTCTTAACTCCAGTACCGAGTTTAATCTCGACAAAATCAACATCTTCATCATCAAGCGGTTTGGTAGGAGTTTCGGTCTTTGATGCAGACAACTCGGGCGAATCAAGTTCTGAACCATTCAGAGGTTCAATGCCATCATGCTCGGCATCTTTTTGACGTCGAACAGCAGCCCCCAGACAGACAAGGAGATCATTTGTTTTTCCTAAAAGCATCGTCAATCGTTCATTCTTGCTTTCCTCGACCATTTTCATGTAAGCTTCCTGGTCATCTGACTTTAAGGCTTGGAACCTCAACTTCTCCAGCCGGGTGGCACGTTGCCTTTGCCTTCCATGCCATGCCTAATTGATGTAAAAGACTAATTTATCAAGATATACAAGATGGAGGAAAAAGAGTTGAACATATTTCATCAATCCAAAAGCTGCATTTTGACTTTCAGCATTATCTTCCACACCTCTGAATCTCTGACATACAGTGTCATATATACAGTAGAAAGGATAGATCGGTAGAACTGTAGAAGCTCCTGGCATGTGAAGAAACAAAAAGGTTGAATGTGAACCTGCCCTAGTAGTTCAGTTTTCTTTATTTACTTTTTCCTATATTCCCGTTCAAGTTAGGATTCAGATTAAAATCAGACAGAATACTCAAATATGAAGAAAGCCACGACAATTAACATTCAAACCACTAAACTACCATAACAGAAGCTCATTCAGATGGGGCAGCGGCAACAGTTGTGGCCGATAATCAACCACACAAAGTGATCATCGCTTGTTAACTTGTGGAGTCTAGTGATTGCCAAAGAAATTATTTGCCGCCTACGTGCGGGAGTCCAAGGGCGCCTGAGGGCCTCGCATTTAGGCCCAAGCCCATCTGTGGCTTTTTGGCCAAATTCTCCTGAAAAATACATCTGACATGCAATTGTAAACCCTAGTTATAAATCTATAAACTACACTCGCTAGTGCGGCCATGAGTGTAGGTCATTCATGGAACAAATCACGCATACTTGCATGCACCATTTTCTCAACATCACTTGAGAAAAGGCATATACCCTAGACGTATAGCACATCCAAGCCATCGTAACAGAACAATGTCAAGGCCTGCTATATAATAAATATTCTCTGATGAAGACTTACAAGAGGCAATCTGAAATTATGCAAAAGCTACATGCTCGACACCAGTAAATCAAATCTGAGTGATGAACCCTCATGCATCATATTCAATAGTCACAAGCTAAACCACTTGTGTGCTCTTGTTGTTGAGAGAGTTTTATGTAAATTTTACCTCACAGCCATGGAGTCTTCCTCTTAATGATACAGTTAATACTGCTTTAAGATGCACTACAAATATACGTGTAGTGAGTACCACTTAATGAAATACATTTCAGTCGAATTTGCTGTACATACCTGCACGCCATCATTCCGTTGCTTCCGACGTTTTTGAGCAGCCTGCACTTGCAACTGGAGTTCGCGTGCCGCATTAAGTATCTCCGCAAAAAATTTTCTCTTCTTAGTTTCTACTCTGTTCCTTTCCTCCTCCTCTAGTTTTGATAGCCTCTGCAGAAAAAGCATGTACTAAACATTTAACAAAAATAAACCAAACTACCAAAGAGTGTCCTTTAATACCTGATCCAGGATTATGTTAACGGAGTTTCATAATCTTCCCACTTCAATTCCTACCAATAGTCGCAACACTTTTACTTTTTCATTGCAATCACATTGTTTAATAATAGTTGTAGCACAGCAAAGAGCCATACTCTGCCAATAACCAAAATTTACTAGTAGGGAACAGTAATTTGAGAGGATACCAGAAAGGACACTATCATAGTATCATGTAACAACCTAACGAGTTAATAATGAGAATGTCAGGGAGAAAACAGATACCAAGTAAATAATTACCTCGCCATCTCGTTTTTTCTTCAAGTGATCATCGTGGTCCACAGTAAAAACATCTCCCACACCATAAGGAGGGCGACGCAACTTCATCATCTCCCAATCAAAGAGTTGTTTGTCAGGATACACACAGTTTACACGAAGCATGTACTCTGAATGCACATCCATGCGGACCTTTCTCTGCAACTCAGATAGCTGGGATAAAAATGAATGCAATAAGAACGAAAGTCTCAGAGCAACTAACCTACTATAATTGGTAATATGACTAAGCATATACTTGGTACAGACATTAGTGACAACATCAGTGCACAAATCTTTGTCATACGTACCCCTTAACCTCGAATCAAGGAGGACACTATGTATACCATTGTAAGAACCATTTAATTAAGGTACTGCATAATATCAGGACTAAGTAAAGATACTACTGTTAGGACCCAAAGTTATTGGGTTTCTTTCTAGTTAATCTCCCCCTAAACTTGATTACAGGTAACTCGTTTATATCTGATAGAGGGGATCTTTTATAAAGCACCAGCTTTCCAATGTTAAAAATCCAACTCAGACAATTCATGGCAACTTTTCATTAGAATTTAGAAGAAGTGTTGTCAGCCATATGCATCATCAGTACTCTCTGTACACACAACAGTGAAAGAGATAGAAATGCAAGCATTCCTAATCAGAGTCTACCTTAAGCCCATAAAGTTCAAGCAAGCACTTTGATTGTAGGTCCTCGCCTCTGCTTGTAGACAATTCTGAATACATGGTCAACAATCAAGATAATGAATGTAATCATGAAATTCCCAAACAAATGCATCAATAAACAAGTCCACAAATGGGTAAAAAGGTTCATGCAAAGTAGAACTGTATCAGACATTGATAACATCTTTAGATGCGTGAATAGCAAAATATTATAGAATGTAAAGTATGCCAAATCACACCAACATAATGAAATTAGCAATAATAATAGTAGCTCATCATACGTGCAAATGCTTCAATGAAAGAGTAGTCCAAAACTATAAACATATAATTATATTAACTTAAGTTGAGAGGTCTTCATAAGGTAGTTAAACATGTAACTTCAGCCAAACAGAATAAGCACATTGATGATTGATTAGCAAACTAAACTGCCAGAGTGTCATGTTCCTTTACAAGTTAGAATTGTTATTTTTAGCTGATACAGATAGAGTTTTGCTACTAGGATATTCTTTATAAACATAAAGGGGTTACCGAATCTATAGCACGGATCAAGTTATTTAATTACCTGTCCTCTGGACTTCTAAAACATCCATTTACCAACTGTAATGAGCATGCTTAAATATTAACATGATCTGAACGAATTCAATCTCTCTTCGTCCATCTAAATCCTCCATCCTTCGTATTTTCCGTTTCTACCCAACGACACCCTTCAAACTGTAAATTACCTATTCTGATTGTGACACGTGGTATCACAACATCATTCCTAAACATATCTTTAGCCTGCCATCTCTGTAAGCACCTATAAAAAAGAACTATTGAAAACCTTAAAACCATCTAGATTCATTATACTGCTGTTTCAGCACAAGGACACACAGTAGACTATTATTAAAAAACAATTCTATTCCTCAGTTTTGTTACAGTCCCATCAGATCACTCTCATTATATAAGTTTCCTTGAACTAATTAACAAATGCAAAGTTGATTCAATTGATTGGAATCGCGCCATGTTCAGTCCCAATTTGCGATCCACAAGCGTTTCGAAACGCTTCCGTACCGCGTTTGGGTACGAAATGTTCCAGAATATAAATCGTGGTCATCCTAGCGATTAATGTGACTATGGTCTTATGTATCTACTACAGATCCTAACCAAAGGACTATACAAGGGATAATTCGATTCTGTTAATTAGGAGAGTATTCCTCTGTTATTTACTTTCCTAGTATAACAGTGTGTGGTTGTAAATTAGGCTGCACATTAGCTGTATCCTCTCCTTTATTACCTCTAGGATATTTCCCTTAAATAGCCTCTTGTATAGCTCTATAAACCTTTTTTTTCTCCTGAAATCATATACAGAAATTCTGCCGTACGTTTAAAGTGACTAGTCTACGTATCTTCTATTATTATTGTAAAAGATTATAAAGCTATGGTAGAATTTATGTATATGATTTCTGGAGAAAAAAGGTACAATTATAAAGCTATATAAGAGGCTATATAAGGGAAAGAGGATACAAACAACTAACTTACAGCCTAATTTACAACCACACTATTATACTATGGAAGTAGATAACAAAGAAATACTCTCCTAAGTAACAGAGATTGTGATCCTCGCAACAGACACAGTAGATGAATCATGCGACATTACTAGGTACTTCACTTATCATGTCAGATCATTTTGTAATGATGTGCAGGCTCCACAAAATTTATGCTTGCTACCCGTGTCCTTTTTGTTTGTTCGCTCTAGCAAAAAGTTCCTCCTGATTATTGCCAGCAACGTTTCTGGCAAATTGTGTTCTCAGTATGTAAACATAGGGTATTTACAAACTAAGAAATATGGTCCAATGCAAATCAGGCTATTACTGATTAATGTACATATGTTACATCTTGGACTAGTGTTTCAGGTTCATCAGATCATAGGATAGGGCAAGAATAAGAACATACTATCCATAATACCCCCCCTCTATATGTCCCTAGTTAATATAGTCCATGTTTTTACCACTGCAGTTGGTATAATAGGATATAAAAAACATAACTCTGCCCTAAGTCTTTCGTTTCGCCAATTTCAGAATACTCTTTTTCCTTATCTGTAAAGATCCATGACTTAATTATTTGATCAGTTGTGCAGTATCAATACTCGTACTTTCCAAGCAACTCTGCTGAGGCAACATGTCATCGCCTATGTTACATGGAGCTCTCTCACTACATACCTGCATGAGAGAATCTATTATGAAAAACTTGCGCTGGCATTTTCTCTATACTTGTGTCAAAAATGAATTTTGCCCTTTTGGAAACCCTTGCTTGATAATAACAGGACTCTTTATCTGAGGACTTTATTTTGGGTAGGTTTATAAATGTGCCTGGAATACCAACTGAATTCTCATGCTATGAACTTCAGGAAAATGGCCTTGTTGAATGTTGAGCATGAAGATAGATATTTGCTAGGAGTGGCTTGTATAACTTTGGTTCATCTTTCTGATAAATGATAAGGATGCAAAGAAAATAAGAACACAAGGATTTGTGTGGTTCGGTCCAATAATGACCTACGTCCACTGTCGCACTAGCGAGTCTCTATTGATATCAGATTAGGGTTACAATTACATGGGATCATATATTTATAGGAAACAACTACCGAAAATAAAGAAATCCTTGATGGACCGGGCCTATACAAACACAATTTCTCTAGGAGGGGCAGCTTCGGGACCCATGCTAAGATTTCGTAGTGGCCAATAAGCCTTCAGCAACCAATCAGTCTCCACAACTCAACAGTTTCATGGGTCTCATCATCATTTTGGAGGATGTCTTGACCAAACTAACTACATGTGGCTTACATTTTGAGCCGATACTTAATTCTTTGGTTGTGTTTGATATATGTACGATTTCCATCCTCATCTAAGAAACTTAGATGTTGTGTATTCTAAAACACAAAAAAGGGACTCCATTTGATAGTCCTAGTCTACACAGATTGTCTCTACAGATTCATGTAGTGAGAATTCTTCAATAAAAGTTAATTCCATTACCACTTCTGGACCTCTAACAATTGTGACTCCATATGGCTTCTCTTCTTTAAATATTCTATAGGAGAAACTATAAAGAGATAAATATTATCATATTCACTGATATCAACCCCCACAAAAAGTTGCATACATGGAAGGGCATTCATACAGTTGAAGGAGAAAAGAAAAAAAAAATCAAGTATATGGATTTTTGATCGCTATAAGTTACTTCTCTCAACTATGGTCATCTTCATAGGAAACTATCAGGGTTTTCCAATGGAAGATTAGAACAAGACATATGCCATAGAAGAGATCCGGAAAAACATGTGTGAGAAATAACTGAGAATTCATTGAACTGTTGAAACATTTCCTTCATTTTTTTGTCTCCATTCTACTTAATACCATTATACTAGTACTTAAATAGGGTTGCATGGAACTCAAACACTTAAATTGGCAATTAAATAACCTTCTTCCTTTTATTGGGTGACTAAATAAATCCTTTTCTTATGTTTACTCGTCCAAAAAAATTGCTAATTGTTAGTTAACAAGAAAAAAAAGTAGAAACTTGTTCAACTTCAGTTACCTTGATTATTCCATCTCAGAAAAATCATTACCATATTTACCTACATATATCGTAACTGATATATATTCTAGCAATCAAAATCTGTCATCCTTACGGGAAGAGAATCAAGATATGATCTACTTATTAAGTGTAATTATCTTATTTGCTATTAACACTCACTGTGTAATAATTGTATCATACACGTATCAGAATTTAGGCAGAAGTAAAGAGTCACAATATAAAGCTTTCAATACTATTATCCATGTTCCTGACTAGTGAGACACTGATCATACATTATTCCAAACTTCATATGGTCTTAAGCAAGTTTCTCATGTTTTTGGTGCCACTTAGAAGAATATTAAGTTCCTTATGGCTGCTTGGTTTTTTTCAAATTGAAGACACAACAGAGTCTCCAACACTGATGTCGTGATAACGGGAAATGATTAGAAGAGAATTGCAACTCCCTAATTCTACATATAAAGGTAACGTCATACAGAGAGCTTAAGAAACATAATTATTTTTGGTATTGATGTAGATAGGTCCTGCATATACATATTTCTATAGGAGGTCCTATTATGCATGGCACATTTGTGAAGTATTCCATGCAAGATGATGTTTATAGAATTTCAGGGATAATCTTACATCCTAGAAAAGCAAGAAAAACAACATTTATTCTATTTCAAGAACTGATTATGAGTATTAAGTTATGGATTACATAGCTTGGACAACTTGTGAAATGTGAACTAACATGGGTACATCGTAAGGTATACAAGTTGAGAGATTCCATGTCTAGTTTGATACAGATATACGATGCTACAATGTGGCTACACACCTCTATAAATCATATACCAGTTACATTAAATTGGATTCTCGCTGCCTGAAAAATTGTTGGTATTTCATGTAAACTTCCATCCATTGACACTTAATCAGTGCAATGTGCAAACCAAGGATCTGATGCACTGACAAAGCCCCATTTAAGAACATACTTGATCATATATGTCATATATGGCAAAATATAAAACCTCATTGTACTTTAAAATTTGTTTGTCAATTACAGATGCAAACAGAAAATTTTATCAATCATATTCTAAATTTGATCATATCAATCATATCATTTTCATCCTTTTTTTTATCCAATTACCTAACATAAATCATCAAGTAATGGACTAATGGTTGGATATTAACATTTTCTTAGTCGATTTGCTCTTCTTGTCCCATATTGTTCATTCATGATAATTAAATTGATTACAATTGAATGAAATTAACATGTATGATTGTGATATTGTAACGCTAGTCGCTGGGTGTTAACTACGGGGTTATAGTCATCATTATATTGATCATGAGGGTTTGTTTAAAGTTTTGGCTATAGATAGGGTATGTGTTTTCTCATATGAAATGACAGGGAGAAAGAATTAGGGTTAAAGAAGGTTTCAAGGATAACAAATTTTAGAAGTTTCTTTTTTTTAAAGAATAAATTATTGAGGTTTTGAAGATTAAGATTTTAATGATCATATCAAGTTATAAGTTCATTGTTTTTTTCGATGCAATTATATGATTTGTTATATGTGTTTTATTTCTTCCCAATTGGTTTGATTAGTTTTTTATTTAACTACTAATTCATTTCATCTTCATTCATTCTTTGTATGAATTTTCTTCAACTTCATACATGATTTTCTGACCTTAATGTGTTAGGAATATGAACCCTAACTAGTTTTCTCATGTGTGATTTAGAAAGTTCATAACATTTGAAAAAATCATACACATCGTTTATTTATCTCGATAAAACGCACCACATGTTCTTGAAATCCTTGAAGTGTGTTACTAAACTCTGCAACGAATAAACCCTAAGTTTTGTTTTCTTAGTAAAAATAGGAGTTATTGAAACCACTTTGAATGTAACAAAGATGAGGAAATGATTTTAGATAATTCGTATCAAATCGATCTATTGGAAATATAAGAAAACGGCATATAAATCATGTTAAAGTTGCTTAAAGGATGGGTAATATTCGGATTTCTAAACATGTTCAATGCTCAAATAAATATGTTCCTGTTTAGGAAATTAGTAATAAATTTCTCGTTGATCAAATAAGATGAAACACAACTTTTTAAAATCCTCAAAATGCTTTGTATAAATCAATATTATATGCTTTTTGCCTACATTTGGACCTAATTAGGTCAAAGATAATGATTTTATAAACTAGTCTAATTTTAGACACTAATAGAAAACTGAATTATAATAATTTATACAGAATGAACCTAGTTCTGATTGAGTTTTGATTCTTTAAAGCCGAAGGAAAAGCCACAAAAGTTTTTGTAGAATGTGTTTTTTTTTCTAAAAAAGGCTTCTAAACCTATCATATAGTTTGTTTTCTGATCACGTCTTGATGCAATGTTGTTGTTTGTAACGTGCTAGGTTTAACAAAATTTAGGGTGGGACTTTTATTTTGGTAAAATAATCATAAATAGCACTAACCAATGTCTAAAGTTAACATAGTCTGAGTCATTCTGATAATCTAGTTAATAGTATTTTTTTTCCTTAGAACTCAGTCTTGTACATATCCTACCCCCTAACAAGCTTCCTTTTGATTCGTAGCATATTGGTATGATTTCATATCATCATATGTTCATTCATATTTTTATTCGAATAACTGCATTCTTGTATTCATCTCCATGATTTCTTCCGGTGTTACCCTTGTTGAGTTGTGGAGTATGATTTGCCCTTAGACCTCACAGCCGCTATGGTAGACTTAGCAATGGGGTTCGGGGGCGAGTGGGGTCAAGGGGGCAGCGCCCCTTGCAGGGTTCGGCGGTAGCCTCCCAAAAAAAAATATACAGCCCGGTCCATTAGGTTTTCCTTATTCAGTATCAATTTTCTTTATAAATATTGACCCTACGTAACTATAACCCTATTCCCATATTATTACAAGTGACTCGCTAGTGCGGTCGTGGACGTAGGTCATTGTTGAATTGAACCACGTATATATGTGTTCTGTTAGAATCGACAAAGATGCAAAGAAAATATAAGAACACAAGAATTTACATGGTTCATACGATCACAGTAATCCTGTTATGTCCACAGCAAAATTGTTACTTTTCTGCTTAGGGTTACAGAGATACAAAGATATATTTATAATAAAAAGATGACCTAGGACCCCATGGCTAAGTGGCTAAGTCTCCGTAACGACGGTGAGGACTAAGGGCAGATCAGACTCCACAACTCAACATGTTCTTTTTTGTGTGTTTGTGTGTTACTTGTTTTGTTTGCCGCTTTCCCAACAACCTTATATTTGTACATATGAGTTTGTGCTTTTGGTTCGGTATACCCATATGTTTTGAAAGTTTGATGCAGCCACTTCATTACTATTACTCATATGATCTCTATGTATCCTTTATTCTTTTGGGTTGATACAAGATGTTGATTTCATCACAAAGTTCAAATTAATTTCGAAAAAAAAAATATGTTCCAAATAAATTCCGTTACTAAGTAAACTTTGCAGTAGAGTTGTGTTAGGCCATGAGGCCATCGACGACTTTAAATTGTTGTGTTACCTTATGAATTGGATATATGTTTTTTAATCATTGATTCTTATACATATCCAAAGTCTTGAACCTAGTCACTCACCAGTTGCCTCACAGCTTTTACACATATCCAAACTCTTGAACCTATAAAGGCAAACTTAGTCATTAATAAGAATACAAGAGTGATGTTACGAAATCACATTGGCCATGAGACATCAAAAGGTGGTAGGGTGAAGACACCACTCAGAAGAACAAGGCTAGCGGTAGTTCTCTTTTCCTGAGCTTATTCAGAAGACATGTGGACATCACTCTCTTAAAAGAAGGAACAAAGACTCAATGTTCCGCAATATTTAAGGTGGTTATTTTAGTGTTCTTTATGGTATTTATTATACCTATAATTGTTAGTTGAATCCCTACATAGAGAGATATTTTCCTAATGCTGCCTATTTCTACCCCTATTTATGCCAGTTGTATCCTTCTAAATCTAAAATTGTGGATTTGTTTGTGGCAGTTGTTGACGTATTTTCTAAAGAAGAGCATTGCATATTGCCAATCACATACTCAACATAACTTATAGGGTGCTTCCATCATTCTTCAATATTAAATGAATACACAAGATCGTATCCAGTGATATTTACCCTGCACCTAAGTATCAAAATAGGACACGTGCAGACTGCAGAAATGAGGTGAATTGAAATAAAACATAGAGATTGTTCCTAAGCATTCAGAATTTTTTATTGAAAAATTCGAAGTGTCATAAATGCTTTTTTGGATTAAGGAACCTTCAAGTTCAGTCAACCGATGCTGGATATGGGTTTGGACTCTATTGTCCCTTGCTTCTGCCAGTTTAGGTCCTGATATACGACTTGGCCAATGCTTGGCCAGAGCAATCTCAAGATCTGCCATCAAATCTCCTTCATTTGAAACCATGGAGTTATCCTGTACCCAAAAAAAAACATATAAGGTAAAAGAAAGTTAACAAGAATCACTCTAAATCTACCAGAGAAATTGTGGTTCAAATCATATCTGAACAAAATCTCAGGTTTGGCTCAGTGTATGGCCTAGGAATTGATTGTAAAACATTCAACTAATTGTATTTCATGAAAATTATCACAGTAAGTAAATATCCCTCAAAATACTATGATAAGAAAAATGGTAGACATCAAACATGTACATGAAGATAGTCTATCAAACTAACTAACACCAAAGAGACTAAAAAACACCTAGCAAAGGTCTAAGCTCAGAAAAGAAATAAAGAGCTTATTACTTTATAGTTCTTTACAGGGAAGCTATTGATATAGATGGTTCCATACTTCCATATTTATTCCATGAATTGGTATTAGTCATTGCTTTCACGAACACCGTTCATCGTAATAGTGAATGTGACAGTTAAAAAGGCCAAAATATAGATGTGAACATACTGTACATGTTTCAACCTGGAAAGCTCCAACAAGTTCTCTCATACGAAAGATAGCAGAAAAATATGTGAGAATATATTTCAAACAACTGCAAGTGTCACTATGCTTGTGGCAATTTATTAACCATATAATGCCAAAAACGTAAACAGCAGTGCCTTTCCACGAATTACAAATCCATTTCAAAAATAAAAATGCCACTTAACAGTCCAGCCTAATATTGCAAACTTCACATAGAATTATGACTTATGAGTAAGGCAGATTAGCCCTAAATAGTTCACAATCCAACATATATAAGCCAATAAAAGAAAACCAAACCTCAACTAACTGCAGGATCACATAATTGAGTTGCCGGTTTTTTTTTACAGTCAAGAAACTAGAATTAGCCGTAATCTACAAGTTGTGTGAAAAGAATGCGCATCTACTCCAATAAGGGAGGGGGAAAATAGTTCAAACACATAAATTTGAAAGAAAGGAAACTGCAAAGAAGTGAAAATACAATTCGTCTTTGGAAAAGCCGAACAGATACATTCAAATGAAGAAGACCACAGATGATCAATAGGAAACGTACCCCAGAAACTCAAGTAACATCCAGAAGTGAAATGCGAAATCATAAACACATTCAAAAAGTAAAAATCACAGGCAATGGCTGATCGCGAACCTGTCTGTTGTAATCAGGAGGAACATCGGCAGCAGCGTCCGCATCCGCATCGTCGGCGGAACCGGCGTAGATAGAGGAGACCGCATCGAAGACATGAGGAGGAAGAGGGAGGTTGTGAGATAGGAAATTGAGGGCACAGATCAAAGTCTTGGTATGGCCTTTTAGGCTCTGTTGTCTCTCCAGCACCTGAGCGCCCATGGCGGGGACCCAACCTACACCACCTTCGCTGCGCATTTTTTTCTTTTTTCTTTTTTTTTTTTTTTTTACAGTTTTTTTATTAATATTTGAATACACAATAAATTAAAAAGAAATCGGAAGAAGTTTGGTTCTGTTGCGTTCGCATTTGGGTATGACCCAGTGACCGCTATTTCACTGTAGCAGCCCGATCTGGAATCCCCAAAAAAACTTCTCTTGTTAATTACAATAGAAGTTAACTAAAAACCTCTTGCTAATTACAAATTTTTAAATGGACCCACGTCAGCTAGGGTCGTAAATTAAAAACAAAACATGCAACACACGATTATAGTTTTCAAATTACGTTAATGCATTCATAAGTTTTATTAATAACTTCAAACTATTATGATAATAATAAATTAATGTATTAAGAACAACAAACTTAATTTCAATATCAAACATTTGAATTTTTTTTATTTTCATTAAATGTCTCCGATCATGTCAGTAGAGTTTTAAGTTTATTTTAGATTTATATTACTAATTAATATATTAATTAATAATAATAGTCATAATAATAATAATAATCATATGTTTGTATTAAATATTATATATATATATATATATATATATATATATATATATATATATATATATGTGTGTGTGTGTGTGTGTGTTAGAACTCATTATAAACAAACGAATATAAATGAACAAATGTAACTAAACGTTCACAAACATAAATGAAAGAATGAAACATGTGTTCAGGCCCGGTGCTTAAGGAGTGCAGCATGATCGCTTGTACAGGGCCTCATCTTAGGCTGGGCCCCACCTTGATGCTAGCTCCACTAACTCTTACAATTAATGTTATTCATTGTATCCAATCCACAAATGTATAACTTCCTAGTCAATCACCTGAAAACTTGAACTTTATATACTCATTTCATTTTTTTCCTTTCCTATGTTTGGGTATGATTCCCATTAATTTTATAATATAACTATTTTAATTTTCCAATTTTAAGCTTCAATTTATCGTCCAATATTAATAATCATATTAAAAATACAAACCCATAATATTTTTTCATTCATAACCTCTAAGTTTTACCATTTCTTCCAACAATAGTTTCAATAACTTGCTTTGAACAATAATTTCTCAACCATTATTAGTCGGTTTTAATTTTAATATATACCATCTCAATGGTCTTTTGAGAGTATAATAAAAATTTATAAAATTTGTTATTTATAATCTCCAACATATTTATGAAAATTAAGTCTTAAATGATCGTTTCATTCAATCGAATTCCAATTGCATTACATTGAGCATAATTTCTCATTTGTTATTTGTTCAATTTGATATTATTATATATTATTTGTAGGGTCTTATATAATACTATACAAGCTCATACAATTTGTTAATCATAACTTTTACTAGTGAAAGTTATGCAAGACTAGTTTGGAATTAACCTTTTTAACTTCGTCTTATATTCTTTTCATAAATAAAAAAAACTTACTTTGTACATACGTATGAATATTGTTTCATGGTATTGATGATTTTTTAAATATTGTTTAAACATTTTAAGTTTAAGGGCCTATAATTAGTTAGTCGTACAGGGCCACCAAAATTTACGAGACGGCCCTGCATGTGTTCATGTTTGTTCATTTAATTAAACAAACAAAAATTTGTGTCCATGTGCTTTCGTTTAATAAAGAAACAAACATAAATGAACTTCGTGTCAAACAGTTAGATTACAGCCTTACATCGAGTCCAACTCAAATAACTAGCTGAATACCCGTGCGTTGCTCGGGTGATGTGTGATGAAATTAATATTTATACTTAATTTTTGAACGACAAATTAATCTACTCCTATTCCTAAACTACCATTTTGTCCCAAATGGGGACTTCAGAAGTTACTTTCACTGCCTAAATTCCAACTTGTCTCCGACGGGAGTCGAAGCCGTGATCTGACACTTACACGTAACCTCTCATACCAAATGGGCTAAACCCCATTGGTATTAATAATTAATTGATGATTTGATGACACAACAAAAATCTGTTTTTTTAAGAAAATTGTATATTGTTTGTGAAAAAATGTTACTTATATTAATCATTAATATTAATTATTACACATAATTATATTTGAAGTCTATAAATATCTAGTTTAATACATGTGAGTTGATTAAAAGACTGATTTTAGTTAAAAAAAAATCATGTATAAGAATGAAGTATATAGAAAAAAATAATAATAATTTACAATAAAATGAAAACTCATCATTTTTCTATCAACTAATATACAAACACGTATTTGCAAAGTATTACTTAATTACAATATCGTCTAACATAATTTTATATAACAATTTATTCAAACCAATTAATAAAATGTTATCAAAGAAAAGCAGTTATTATAAAAAAAATTTAATTTATATTAATAAAATCACATTGAACAATTTAAATGGCAAATGACATATCCCATTGTTTTATACTTTTATCTATAAACTAAAATTTTAATCTATATTAATTAATATATATATTTATAGATGAAAAATTTAGAATAATCAACTATTCATAATTATTTTATAAAGGTATAAAAATAATAATTTTGAATAACTAATGTTTAATTGTAATTTGTATATGTAAATAAATATCTCATTATTTTATGCAAGTTTGTTAGTTTGATAGGATTGTTGATGTTATCCCATTATAATTTGAATTTTAACAAATTATATTGCGCCAAATCAGCAACCTTAATTTTCTCAATTTTAACCAATCATATTGTTCCAAATCAGCCTTAAAAATAGGAATTTCTACCAATAATATTGTGCCACGTGAGCATTTTTCTCACTGCTCCGTCAGCAATATATATATATAATTTTGCTTTTCCATTGGTGTCTTCCAAACGAGTAAATCCAAATATCCAATTAATGAATTGACATGCATTTATAAGTTTTTACAATAAATGATGATGATACATAAAAAAATGATTGTCATAGAAAATGATGAAAAGAGAATAAAGACTCATCCTCGTTCAATAGTTTGATTCTTGAACAAAAAAAAACAATTAATACATATTAAAATCAAATCTCCATTACATTCCATGAAAATTTTAAACATTTATTAAAATTTACATTATAAAATAGCTTGTAAATGTACGACGATTCATATGTTCGATTCACTCATATGCGGTTTCTTTCAACCCAAACTGATTGGGAATACATCTTTCCTCTACTTTAACATTTTTATAGTTAAGTCAATATAATTTTCCGACTTAATTAGGGCTATGGAAATTTATTATGGTAAAATAATAAAACTAGTGATTAATTCCATAAATAATTAACTGCACTTGTGTTTATTAACAAGATATGTTGATATAAAGATTTGGATATCTTTTCAAATTTATCATGTAAATTTACCAACTACAATTTACAGAAAATATTAATTTTATATATATAATTTTTATATTGTTAGTTTATTTTATTTTTAGAGTTAATTACAAAAATGGTCCCTGTGGTTTGTTCTAAATTTTAGATTTGGTCCCTGAACTTTCAATTTTGCAGAAACGGTCCTTATTTTCATAGTTAGTTTGCAATTTTGGTCCCTCAAGCTATTAACTTTTCTAATATGACCAAATTACCCTTATTTTGATGCAAACTATAGGGACCATTTCTATAATTAATTTTTTTAACTCTTTTTTATTCTTAATTAAATAAATTTTTTTTTGGTGTTACTTAAATTTAATAAACTATAAAAAAAATAAGAGTTTTTAATTATTTATGTTGGTTCATAAATGATTAGATATTTTTAGTCTTAATTAGTTTTAATTTACTATAATCAAAGTGTAAACCAATCAAAATTTATAATCGAAAAAATCATTTATGTTTAGAAACTATTTTCTAGAGGTTTCGTATATAAAATATTATAAAAATATTTGACTCTATAATTATTTATGTTGGTTCATAAATTTATAATAAAAATATGTTTGTTGGTCAAATATATTTTACTTTGTTCGTAAATAAAATCGGCCAAAGATTTTATTTTATAATCTGTTAACATTTGTATCAAATCAAGGTGATAATGGTAAAGTGATAAATCTAAATGGTTTAAAATTTTAAGGTGTCGATTTAATCGGATTAAAATGAAAAGTCAAATTGAAAGACGAAAAAAGATTAAAAACCTATTTATATTTCTCGAATTTTATGTAAAGGTCTGACAAACCAAAGTTTGATGATTAAAGTTGTTAATCATGAATCTCAAAGATGTTATATGGACTAAAATTTTAAATCGTTTTTGGTGTAATTAAAAATTAAAATGATAAAATAATTGATACGTTAAAAAAAAATTGAGTTGTCTTAGACCATTTGCAAGTTTTTTTTAACTCGGTCAAATTAAACGTTAAATTTTTATTTATTTAAGTTCTTTAATATTTTTAACTTTAACTAAATTGTTGGCTCATAAATAATTTTTTATAATTTTATTAAAGTTAATTAACACTAAAAATAAAGTAGAGTCAATTACATAAATGGTCTTTGTGGTTTGATGAACATAAATATTTTTTATTATAATTGTATGAACCAGGATAAATATTTATAGAGAAAAAAGTTCTTATTTATGAAGCATTTAAAAATAATTTCTAAACATAAATGATTTTTTCGATTATAAATTTTGATTGGTTTACACTTTGATTATAGTAAATTAAAATTAATTAAGACTAAAAATATCTAAATCATTTATGAACCAACATAAATATTTAAATAATTCTTTTCTATTTTTTATAGTTTATTAAATTTAAATAACACTAAAAAATAATTTATTTAATTAAGAATAAAGAAGAGTTAAAAAAATTAATTGTAGAAATGGTCCCTATAGTTTGCATCAAAATAAGGGTAATTTGGTCATATTAGAAAAGTTAATAGGTTGAGGGACCAAAATTGCAAACAAACTATGAAAATAAGGACCGTTTCTGCAAAATTGAAAGTTCAGGGACCAAATCCAAAATTTAGTACAAACCACAAAGACCATTTTTGTAATTAACTCTTATTTTTATATGTTTTATAAGTGGAACGCCCATTTAAATATTTATTTCAACCATACTTATCATAACTATATAATAATAATTGTGAAAATCATGTCAAATTTATATTTTCATAACAAAATAATATATCAACATGATCCAACCACTTTGTACAACACATATAACAAAGTGTGTTAAATCATAGATCCAAAAAGTTGTCAAGTCTTCTATCACCAATTACATGTAAGACTAGTTACGGGGCTCAACCCAAATTACATGTATCCAAAATTATAGGAAGTGATATTCTTCCACAAAAAGTTGTACATCTAAGTGTATGTACCAAAAGAGGAGGCCAAACAGAACTCCTCACAGTAATCAATTAGTGACGAGAAATAGTCAGACCCTTACCCTTATTAAATCCTATAAAATGGTTAACAACTAAAGGGTAAACAATAAGTTGAGTGAGTTACTAGAATTAATAAGACATAATGAACAATGCATGCAAATATAACAAACGATACACCCAATAATCATGTGATTAAATGCTTAATTTAGACTTAAAGCTAGTCCACAATATATTGTTCAATTTGATGACTTAGACTTAGTCCAATATGCATTGCTCAATTTGCGACTTAGAGCTAATCCATTGCTCAATTTGGTGACTTAATTAGAGCTAGTCCATGGATATTCAGGCGAGGTAGAACGAAAGATTATCAAAGTGACAAAAATCAATGCATCTCAAATATAACATATATTTCAAATCTCATCTCAATATGAGCATGCAAGTATAATTAGGAAATAACAATCAAGTCCATGTGTAGCATGCAATGTTATAACCACCAACATACAATGCACATTATGAAATATCAATACTAGAATTCACATTGGTTTGTACAAAGTTAGTTCGAGTTGTCGAAGTGAACCGAAACCACCAATATCAAGCTATGTTGCTTTTGTCTGGTTTTAATAGTTCCAAATACCTATAACATGCATAAATAGGTTATGCATAAGCCCCCCATATGCTAAACAACTCATAAAACTTCCATAATGGAGTTTCGAACTACAAATTGAAAGATTCGAGTCGTTTTGAGATCCTACGAGATTCAAATCTACTCATCGTGTTTAAAATCTTAAAACGTAAAATAAATTCATATGACCCTGAAAAGTAGTCCAATTCCCTTAAAAGTAAGTTTTAATATCAAACAGCAAAGCATGTCGTGCTTTATAAAAGCATGCCAGCATTTTCAGATAGTATGCTGACAAGCCTGTCGTGCTCAAGATAAGTACGACATGCTCAACATAAGCACGACATGCTTAGAAAAGCATGTCAGACTTAATGAGACTTACAAAAATGATGTTCGGATTAGTACATTCGTGCTCATAAATAAGCACGACATGCTTACACAGACTTGCACCATTTTGCTACCGGTTTTACATTAAAAACACCCAGAACTCAATACCAACTTATATTAACACTTATAAATTTATATATCATATATATACATGCATTTGTGCTCATTTTGATCATCTAAAACATCTTCACACAACTATATTGATCATAGGCTTAATTGGAGCCCTAATTGAGTTTATAACTCAAACCAATGAAATCAACCTCAATAGCTACAACCATGGCTCAAATGTGATCAGTAACCATCACACAACAACATATCTAAATATTGGAGCCAATACTTACCCAAACCAACATAACTCATTTGGGTTTCTAGCACCAAAATAAAGAAGGAAAAAAATTAAGAGATGATAAAGATGGAGAAGTGTATACCTTTAATGGAGTCCTATAAATCTGATTTCAATCCTTCCCCAATTTAATGTCAAACTCAAAACCTTAGCCAAACACCTTTTATCTTTTTTGTTCCTTGCAAGAACCAAATGTGCGTATATGCGTGGGTGTTGGACGATCTGTAGAGGGAAAAAACGGATGGGTTTGGCCTTTGGCCACTCTCCACTATACACATATGCACAAACCCCTTCCTCTTAATAACTCTTTCATTTAAACATACAAACTTTGTTGCTATAATTTGCATATTACAGAATTATATTACTCTATAAATATATTGAACAATTGTGTTAACATAATCATAATCTAATATTACATTAATCATCATTAAAGTTATAATTAACTATCATTTAATTATTTACAAATTTTAAAGTGTTATAATAAGTCAATTACATGTTGTGTTCCTTTGATTTTTTTAGGAAGGAAATGGATGGAAATGTTAATGATTTTGGCTCTAATTTAGCCCTCTCAAAACTGGAAAGAAAAGAAAAGAATTGATTATTAAGCTTTCAGTTCTATTCCCTTTCTATTCCTTTCTTTCTTTTCTGTTCCTTCCTACTGTCTCTAGGTATATAATAACTCAAAAACCGCCCTTCCTAGTTCGAACGTTGAAGGTGGTTTATCTGGGACCCCATCAAGAACCAAGGCGCCCATTTTGCATATAAATTGGCGAGGTTGGTTGGTTGGCCATGGCCTGGTGGTAGCGGCACGTGCGTGGTGAATATCTATCCACGTCACCCATGAATTACATCTGCTACGCCTAACCTCTTCATTCCACTCTCTTCTTCGTCTCTGTAACCTAACTTCTCTCCCTGCTTGAATTCAATTGCGAGATGAAGCTTCATCTTGTCCATCAATGTGTATTCTCAACACCAAAGCTTATATCTATGATCAAATTAGGAGCATCTTCCTTTTCTACTTTTGCATCGAAACCGGAGGTCGGTGTTTCCATGGTGCAAGGAGCTTCAAGAGGCTTAGGGCTTGAATTCGTATGTCTTTCTATGTTTAACTGATATTGTGCATTTGTTGTTGCTTCTTTCAATGTACTAGTGCTGGAGCTCTAGGTATGTCACTATATCGGTTAATTTCAATGTACCAATGAGGTTTAGCCCATTTGGTAAGAGGGGTGTTAGCAAACGAAGGTCAAGTTAAAATTTAGGCGGAGAAAGTAAGTCTTGGGGATTAGGATAGTTTGCCGTTCAAAAAGAAATTTAGGAGTTCCATGAATGCTACTTCAAAGTTACTATAAGATTTGCAAATTTGATGCTACACCTCCACATATTGATATCTGTGTGTTTATGGTTAAAGTAACTGTTATATGTGTGTGATTAAACTTCAATCTGCAAGCCAGATGCTCAGAACCCTGTAATTGGTTTGACCCTACATTCAATTAAAGTAACTGTGTGGACCAAAACGTATCAGTAGTTCTATATAAAAACTGTTAAGTTGACCATGCCACCAAGGTTATTCCAGAATGAAAACTTTGTAATCTTTGTGTGATGGCCAAAAGGGATTTTTTTTACCTTTGGGTGGTATGACCCAATGTCCTAGACGGAATATCTGATGGAGAGGGGGGGGGGGGGGGGGGAGGGGAACGTAACTTATTGTTGGGTGTAAGTTGGATAATTGGATGAAGAACACTCTGATGGTACGTCACTTGCAATAATCACTATATAGACTATAGCATTCCATCACAAGAAAAAAATGGAATTATCAAGAGTGCCTGCAGGCTGCAGTTCTTCGTGTTTTTTAAGGAATACCGAGGACAATGTTGCTATTACTAGAGATGATGTAGAAGGAACTGCTGCAATGCAAATATTTTCGTCAAATGGAAATTTTGACTGCAGAATTTGGTAGTCTCTCAAGTGTTTCCTAGCTATTGAGGGGGATAGATCATAGATCGATGCAAGGAATATTGATATATCAAAAGAAGCATGTACTTGATACTTTTCTGATGTAGGAATGCTTGATTGTCAAACAATTGATTCATCGATCTTTTAAATGTCAAGATGCATTATATGTGAACCACACTGGTGGGACTGTATAACTATTTAATGGTCGTGAGAAGAGAGTACATTCCCATAATCAGTTGTGATTGGTTGGGATGATATTGCACCTTCACCTTAGGACGATGTGTCATTGTGGGATGGACTAATGTTAGACTCATGCATGGGCCTTAACCCAATTCTAAAAATTCGGGTTTGCTATAATAACAAATGTTTATTCCCTACATATTGGGGATTACCCTAATCACAAGGAAGGAGAATTAACATTGGTTTCAAGGGATTAACCAAATCACAAGACACAAGGGAGGAGAAAATAAGGTTTCATGGGATTAATATTGGTTCTAGGGTTTTGGGAGAGGTGACTTAGCTCTCGAAAGTCGGCAGTTTACATTCAAAAAGAAGTGTCAGGTCCCATCACCAGCCCAAATACCATGCATGCCTAGGATAGAAAGCTTGCTAATATGTTGATACGAATCAAACTGAGAATCCTTTAATTGCTCACGAAAATAAAGAAAACAAGTAGACAAGATCCCTATGGTTAAAGATGGCTCTCCCAAAGTTAAAAGACTTGAATAGTTCTCCCCGTCTCTTCTCAGCCCCCTATCATCTTATTTATAAGTATCCCCAAACCTGACCAACAAGGAAACAACTAATAAAAGGAAATAGAATTAGACTCAAACAAGGAAAATAAAGTAGGAAACTCTCTGTTGCTTATCCTTAAAAACCCTTTTAACTTCAAATACAAACTCTTGCCTCCTTTTTAATTCAAGATTAACTAGTAGGCTTAGTAGCCCCCTGGACATGCTTAGATCTCCTTTGATAAACTTGACCCGGACGTTTATTCATATCATTAGCCCGTCCTCAAAGAACCACCTTGTCCTCAAGGTGAAAAATATGGTTTCATGGGATTAACATTGGTTTCCGGGGTTTTGGGAGAGGCGGCTTACCTCTCGAAAATCGGCATTTTTCATTCGATAAGAGGTGTCAGGTCCCATCATCAGCCCAAATACCAAGCCTTGGGATGGAAAGCTTCCTAACACGTGTAAGACGATTAACACGAGAGTTGTGTGATTGCTGTATACGATTGAGGAAAATGTATTAGACTCTTAAGGTTCAACTGGCTCTGTGTCTCAAAGAACCAGATTTGTCATGGGATGAACAAAACATATCAAGGTCGATTGCCATTTTTATCCATGAGAAAGTAGCTGCAATGATGGAATCTCACATGAAACCCATCAATAGAACGAGTCTGGGGTCATTGAGGAGAACAAGTTGTTAATGTATTGACGAAACCAGCCACTATATAGTCCAAATAGTAGTGTTATGAGTTGGGCTTGATTGACATGTATGATCCAACTTGAGGAGTGTTGGACAAAAGGTTGAATAAGATTACGAACAAGGATGGTGATCATCGATGTGGGGTGTATAAGTAAGGAGTTGATCTAAATAATACTAGTATTCGTGGGTTCCAACTTTAATTGTTGCTTCTCTGTCTCTCTAAGGCAGAGGTACAACAGTCTATACGGATCAAAATGTCCCTTCTTTCTTTGTGAGATGTGATAAATTAAATCAAATTAAGCTAGATGATATATTCTTAATTTTCGTGTATGTATGCTTTACAGGTCAAGCAATTGCTGATGAGAAATTCACAAGAACATGTCATCGCTACGTGCCGAAATCCCAATGGATCGACAGGACTGATCGAGTTAAAAAACAAATTTTCCGAGCGGCTGCATATTCAAAGGTTGGATCTTACCATTGAAAGCACAATAGAGGTTACTTCTTGTCACTTGACCTTTAACAGGGAAATGTAGAAATTGAGAAGGAATCAGAAAGAAGAGATGAGAACATGACTACAAAAATGAAACAGAAAGAAAAATAAAAAACAGTTCTATGCATAGATTCATTCTGATTTCACAATATGAAATTTTGTGCAAGTATCGTAATTATTAATTTTGTTGAGCATACCATTAAAAAATTGTGATTACTAAATCAACAATTGTCAGGATTCTGCAAGGGCCATAGGTGAGAAGTATGGCTACTTAAATCTTCTTGTTAATGCATCTGGTATTCTTTCAATACCTGATGTTATACAACCAGGTAAATGAAGCTTGTATGTCAACTCTTTATCAGCAATTCATAGTGCTTCAATTATTAGCCAGTTTTGTTGAATATTAAGGTTTGTATACTTGATCTTATATAATCTTGGGTACAGAAACAACATTGACCAAAGTAGAGAGATCGTCATTACTTCTTGCTTATGAGGTTAATGCAGTGGGCCCTATTTTGGTGACCAAGGTATGATCGCTCGTTGTTAGTTTGTGTGCAATAACATTATTGTTCCATACACAAGTCTCTCACCTCTACAACAAGAAGTTTGTTGAAAATACTTTGTAATCTATTGCAAATGCAAGGTTGACTGTTGATTGTTCTTTTTGTTTGAAAATTATTAAATTATAAATACTTAGCAATATTTGATTAAATATTTTTGGCTGATGAGGCTATTAAAGAAACACAGAAGTTCAGTCCTTAATCATTCCGTAGATATCGAGACATAACATTCCCAGTATACGAATTTTAAGAAATAGATCGACGTTTTGAAACATTGATCTCCAAATGTTTCCAAACTTGTAACAGTAAGTAAATTGGCAAAGCAAACAGAGATGTGGTTGCTGGTGATAGACAGCACTTATCAACACAATACATTACATACATAATTCTTTATGATATAAACTGAAATTAAAAGAATGTTCATGAGTAGTTAAGAGATGGATTCCTAACAAGAGAAGATCAAACTAGTAACGAATTTTAAATAATATTATTTGAAAATAGAAACAAGAATGCTGATCTAAGGAGTATTTTTAAGAACTTGTATAATATGAATGAATGAAAAGCAGCATATGTGGCCTTTGCTAAAACTTGGAGGTGGCACTGGAACCAAAAGAGATGCTGCTGTTGTTGCTAACATAAGTGCAAGGGTTGGCTCAATTGGGGACAACCGTTTAGGTGGATGGCATTCATATCGATCCTCCAAGGCTGCACTTAATCAGCGTAAGAGTTTTTACTTGGATGGCTCAATTGGGGACACCCTTAAAGCTTCTGTTTTTGTCAGGTGGCAGCATTTGCAAAAAAAGATGTGTGTATTTACATTAAAGGATATTGCTTGATATCTGCAGTAACCAAATGTGTAGCTGTTGAACTTGCACGAAAGAAGGATCCAGTGATATGCATTGTATTGCACCCGGGAACAGTGGACACAGATCTCTCTAAGCCGTTCCAAAAGAATGTTCCAAAAGACAAGCTCTTCACTAAAGAATTCTCTGTACAAAGGCTCTTGAGCATCATCGACAGCAGCAAGAGCCATGACAATGGCAAATTCTTCGCTTGGGACGGTAAAGAAATTCCTTGGTGATTTAGTCTTATTTTACTCCGTGTGATATGACCCATTTAGGACCAGTTTCTGATGGCTGTAGATCATCCTCATGGCTAGGCCCATTGAACCCCTCTAGTTTATTTATTGCTTGATTCCCGTCAAATTAATGATGGGTTGTATTCACACCATGTTTCATTTACTCTACAACCATGACCTTGAATGTTATTTGTCGCGGACACAAACAGCTGAGTAAAGAATCATAGTGCAAGTTAGTTGATGGATTATTTTATTAGAGTTTAATAATTGTTATTTGTACTTGTATCTATATAAAGAAAATCTTAGTTCGTATATATTAAGTTGAACATGTATTATCTGTATTTGATAAATTGATAACTATGTTTAGATACAACAAAACTAGTATAGAGTGGATAGGGCGCAGGGGTTGGTCCATAATAAACCTAAACATGAAATTAGTCATTCTTGTCTTGATGAAATACTGAAATAGAGTGATTCATGAAATCGCTAATAACAAGTCTAAGCACATGATGAAATCACCATGTTAAACAAAATACCCGTTCCCATTATCAAACACTTGGTGGTTTATTAACTAGCTTTCTCTTATGATACACACTTGACTTAGAATATTATGAACCTATACCATGAACATTGCCAATTCAGTATTTTGGAAGTGTCTGAGAATAGGATGATCGACAACATCAAATGTAAACCCGTAAATCATTCATTTTTTTAGCAAAATGGTCATTGTGTCCAATGGATAAGAATGGAGATACCAGCTCAAACCATCATGCCAGACAAATAATATGTCAAAAATGGCCACCCTATGTAAAGATATGCTAAGGCTTTACATAAAACAAAAGTTCTGACGTGAAAAAAGGCTCAACAATCAACATAAAGCTCCGCTACCTACCCTGATGGTATGCAGTATGCTTATAAAAACCTCATAAAAACTAATTGCTTTTTAATTATCTGAATAAATCATCCATATAACTGAAGCACATTTGGAGTTATGAAGTCATATCATTCTCCCACATATCTCCAATACACACATACAATATTACCATCACATCATCGTAAACCTTTTGGTACGGTGGAATAGATAGGAATGAAAAATGAAGAAATTTGCGTTGTGTTTAGCCATGATACACTAACAAAAAATGATATTTAACACACAAATGTGGACTTGACATACGAATGATGATTTCTATTGAGTGTGTTGGTTAATTAGGGGTGCTGAATCCGTCCAGAAAACATATATATAACCTAAATAGAATCAATTTGACTCGGCATGGATGAGAGACTATAATTGAAGTCCAATGATTTAACAAATACATATTCAAACATAGTTATAGCCTTAAAGGAGAAGAAGAACATAACTACATGTATTTCCTGTTGCAATAAACGAAGAGCTTAAAGGGAAAAATGGGTATCAACCCATCACGTCAACCATCCAATACGGTACAAAACTCATTTCAATTCCGTATTCAACCAGTCCATATTATCACCTTAGTCACCCATACAAAGCTTACCAATTTTGTCCCTTCTAACTTTTACGAGACAGGCAGCCCACGGCCTTGTGTTCTTTCCTAGAACCGTCGGTGGGTCTCCTTGTATGTAAGCAGACTAGGTGATTGCCATTTTGGCCATTAGTTGGGTTAAATCAACTTCAAGTGGAAATCCCAAAGTATCAGTGCTTTTGTCTTCCAAAAAGAAACGACAATTTTGTTCCATAAAGTTAGCCCGATATTCGTCCAAATATTCAAAACAAATATGGTTCCGGAAAAATGTATACAAAGACCCACAAATCCACAATGCTTATTTAAATCTCAAGAATAAGAAAGAAAATTGAAATCTAGAACCACCAACGCATAAACCTCAAATCAGTGCAAAAACTTAGTAAAAAAAATAATGCAATATAACAAAAATAAAAATACACAATAATTCATTGGAATACGAAATCCCGCAACATCCGAAAATATCCAAAATTATTACATCTCATCCATTGCTGGCGCTGACACTCAATACCAAGCATCATTCAAGTTTATACATTTTTTATAGTGAACATCTTGAGTTCTCCTCAAGGGGACAAATGACAGACATATAGAAGGCATAGAACTAGCACCTTAAAACCGAGTAGTGACTTGCGAAAATAAGGTCTTGAAGTCTTTCGTAGGCGTTCCACTTCCCTCAGGTTTGGAGGCAAGATCAAATGCTTTGAATTTCGCCTCTTCAAATTGCAGTGCCTGCTTGCAACACATTTACTGATTGTCAGCAAATAAAGGTTTGGAAGGCCATAAAAGTAATTTGTTTCGACCAAAAGAGAAATTGGGCAAGTTCGCAATCTAATTGGTCATTTTACTCAAGTCAAAGTAGGTCCAGCTCATGAACTTCTAGCCTGGGCTCTATTCATGGGCAGGACAATCCCAACAGGACCTCTGGTCCAGGGCTTACTGCCCATCTCTATTAGTACCTCCGTTGTCATAACAAACTTCATGAAACTTCAAATTTTGCTATAAATTTGTATTGCATACAAATAAATATATGTGAGCAGCAGCTATGGAAAGATTTTGGTGTACAGAGGGTAAAACACAAGAGATCCGCTATAATATACAAATAAACATAACGGATTGTGCAAAGATTTTCCTCTGAAACCTTCTCAAAGCCAATAAACTTTGGTGCAAAGGGTAAATTATTTAAATATAAGTATTACTCACGTATGTCCCAAAATTTATTAGTCAAATGCATAAAACATCCTTTATACAAACCACTATATAAAGAGAAATTTTGAGACTAAAATCAATAAAGTTGATGATTGGTATCCAAGGTACATTCAAGAATGAATGTTTCTTTATAACTTTAAAATATATAGTTTTAGGAGTTGATGACAACCATCTCAAATGTCCCTAAGAGTCCCAAAACTTTTCTTTGTACATATTATGTCCTTATCTTCATTGCACGTAAGTGGAGAAAAAAGGTAAAAAGTTAAGAGTCTTTTGGATATGAGATGGTTGCTTAAAAATAACATCAACCCTGGTTTTTCTTATTCTTTTGGATTACTCAACATGGATGAAAGAAGAAACATTTCACAACAGAAATGGATATTATACCTGAATACAGACTTCAGCCACATCTGCTCTGGCAACGGTTCTGGTTTCAGTCTGAAGAAGCTCATCATCTTTTCCGATAAGCAACTCCCGCACTCCACCTTCCTTGTCTTGCAAACCCCCAGCCCTGCATCATCCCAGAAGTTTCAAACTACGTGAAAAGAACACGCAGGGAAGCCCAATCATCATTTGTACAGTTTGTTCATGGTTAAACTTTTAATTGTATTCTTTGCATTCTTTTATAGTGGGTATGGTCAATGGTGGCAGTTTTGGTACATGAATACATAAGGGTAAATTGCTAAAAAATAGCAAGAAGTTTTTATCTTTTTATCATGAATATCATCAACTTTTGTATTTTTCATAATTATTAGCATCAACTTTTGTATTTTGTGTCATTATAACATTAACTTTTGTATTTTTTTTATCATTTGTAGCAACAACTTCTTCAACCTTTTGCTATAAATGATAAAAAAAAAAATTATAAAAGTTGATACTATTAATGATAAAAAAAAAAATAAATAATGTTGCTATAAATGTTAAAAAAACATAAAGTTATTGCTATTTTAAGTAATTAGCCCGAATACATAATTCTTGAATGGGGGTGAACTGAGACCAGCATTTGGCCATTGATGGTAAACTTGTACTACAGAAGACATAAATACACATTGAATGATGTGGTCAAAACTACTTTGGTTGGATTAGTATGATATATGTGACTTTGAAATTTCATGATACACATTGCCCTTTACACAAAGCCTAGCTGGCCCTACAGAGAACAGATTCAGATCCATACTTCGAAGGACTGAAGCTCAGCCAGACACCAGTACCCTTGCTTTGTTTGGAATACATGCCTTTTGGTTTGCAGGACTTCAATGGATTTCATGGGACTTTATGAAATCCTTCAGGAAGATCGGAGGTTTTTGGAATCGCACAATTCTACAAACAAACGATTTCAAAATCCTACCACTTCTTGAAGGATTTCAAAATCCTATAAACCATAAATCTCACAAAATCCAAATCTTCTGAAATCCATCAGACCAAACAGTTATGAACAATTGTATTGTATATCTTAACTTTTTCCATCTGATGAAAAATTTTCAAAATGCGACTTCAGTTATGGATCAAGGAGAAAAAGGTAAACAAGATCTACTTGACTAACCGTATAATTGTGTATGCAATCCCAGAGTCAGCCAGATACTGTTCAGCCTTTCTCTTCCAGACCTGCAAGCAAATATGACATAATATTGGTTTGGCAAGTCTTTCTAGCGAAAAAATATTTACCATCCAAGTAAAATGGCATCACTTCATACTCTTGTACAATGTAGCTTCTATCAAGTTTTTGTTTGATGTACTTAAGAAGGTGAGCTAATTATATTATATGGGTGATGATCACTTTCCAAACGACTGTTTGCTGAGAAAGAAAACGTTAAACATACCAGTATATTCCCATTTCCTAGGCTGTTTAAAGGGTGGTTAATATTTGTTCCGCCCATGGAGCCGACCAGAACAATTTGCTTCACTCCAGCAGCTTTAGCTGTACACAGGTGCTCCATAATTAAATAAACACAAAGCAAAATATTACATGGGGAACCAAGATAAGTGGAATGACCCTTACCAGCATCTATTTGATTTTTCTGACCTTCCCAGTCAACCTAAAACAAACGTGTTCATCAACCAGAAACAATGTCGAAATGATGTTTAGTAACTAAGAAACACATATTTGAATGTAAAGAGTATTCAAGTAACACCTGTTCAGGGTATGATCCTTCTTCAAAATAGAATTCAGGCCTTCCACCTTTACTTGGATCAAAATCAGGTTTCATTTTAGGAACTGCACTCGTGAGAATTACAAGAGCGTCTATTCCTTGAATAGCAGGAATAAGACTTTCAGTATTCCTTATGTCACCAATGAAAACGTCCTCTGCTCCACCGATTTTCTCCTTGCTCTCCTCACTTCTAACCAAGCCTCTTGCAATATACTCGCCTGATCTCTCTTTCAGCTTCTTATAAACTATTTGACCTACCAAAGAAAACAAGCAAACAACATCAAATGATTTAGCACTTAAATTTACAGAGCAACACGGTGAATCAGTGATATCGCCCAATTTCATGGAGATTTATATTATTAATCCTCATAGCGATAGCAAAGCTACTCGATTCCCTAGCTGATTACTGAAGATCGTCTACGTTTACCTAAAATTACTCAATTATATATCTTCGTGAACTTAAAGTGTAAACAAAATAATAACTGTAATAAGAAATTAGTTATATCAGATAAATTTACCATTAAAAAAAATTGGTGTAGATTGTAGTAGTTGTTTATACAACAACAACAACATTTAGGCACAGAATTGAGGAAGATAAAATAAGGAGATAAGCATGAGAAAAGGAAGATGAATTGATACCAGTTCGTCCACCAGCTCCGGTGACGAGGACGGTGTTGCGATTGGAATCGGCCATGGAAAGAAGTGAGAATCTCCTCCGCCTCCTTGTGGCTGTGGTAGATGGTTTGAGAGAAATGGCGTAGGTAGGAGTGATACATTGATGAAAATGTGAAGAAGTTGGTACAAGGGCACGTGTCAGAGAAGCCATCAATAGATAATGCTGGTGGTGGTTTCCGTGAGCATAGCCTGCCCTTCGAGAAGTCCACTCTACTTTGGGTTTATTGGATTTCCTTATCCAATCCCCTGCATATTTTTATATCTCCATTCTCTCCTTAAAAAAAAAACTTTATATAAACCATTTTTTAATAAAATTACCAAATATAATGTAGCATACAATTGATTGTTATGCTTAATGGGTTTCTTTTCAGGCACATTGTGACGGATTAAAAAAAAAATATGTATATTTTATAAAGAAGTAGAATAAATATATTAATACTTATAATTGAAAAAACCAAATAGTTATATATCAAAAAAGGAAAAATTATACGAAAAACCAATACACTTTTGATATTTTTCGATTAAGTCCCTGTACCAGAAACGTTTCTATAAAAGTCCTTCAACTTGAAATTTTTTACGAATTATGTTGTTTTATGAAATTTTTTAAGGATTTTTCAGACATTTTTCATAAAATTTTGTTAAGTTAAAGGACTTTTATGGAAACATTTTATGTGCAGTGATTTTTACGAAAAATTTTTTAAGTTGATGGACTTTTATGAAAACGTTTTTTGTGCAATGACTTATTCGAAAAATACTGAAAGCATGTTGGTTTTTTACATGATTTTCCCATCAAAAAATTAATAATAAAGTAAATCAATTGTTTATAAGACAAACTAAATAATAAAAAATTTATAAATTTTAAAAAATAGTAAGGATGATAAAAAAACACTTATGTCAGAATGTTGATAAAAATAATATGATAATAATAATATATTCGAATTTTATTAACTATGCAAAGGTTAATAGAAAACAATATAATTATATATTATACATATTAAATAAAAAAAATAAGTCAGCTTCATCATGATTGTTTCATGATAATAACTTTGACGGTAATAAACTTTAGAGTATATTACAAATTTCGTCTATGTGGACTGTGGTTAGGTCCAGTTCACAGGTATCGGCCTTTATTTTTAATAAATACAAATATACTCTATATTTGAGACCTTTACATGCTTTAAGTTCCTAAGACTAACACCGCTAATTTTAATCCGTCAATTCAGGGATATTTTCGTCTTTTTTCCATCTTCATCTTTAACTTCTTAATTACCACTGAATTTATATTTATTTTTAATCTTAAATTCATGTTATTAAGAAGATTTTTATATTTTATTAATATCCAAATTATAATTCAAATTAAAGTTTTTTTTAAATATTTTCATACACAGTAGAATAACTCGTTATGAAAACCAATGCATTTCAAGTAAACCTCTAAAACACATCTCAACCTAATATCTAAAACCAATTTTGTAGTTGAAACACTTGTTCAACTTTTTAAACTTGATACAAACTACTTTCTCTAATAAGCCCAAAAAAAATAAGGCCCAACAATGTCGTTGGCAAAGATGCCAAGCAAAAATGCAACATGTTAATGTCATGTCAGCTTTGTCATCATTTGTCCATTTGAATGTCATATTGAGGGTGTGATGTATGAAATATAAAATAATTATAATACACACACACACAAAGAAAGAAAGAAAGGAATGGAGCTCGGCATTCAAATGTTGATGCCGAGTATGTTGATGCCAATGCCAAGAGGGTGGAGCGGTGTGCGTCCAATGCCACACTCAGTACCACGCCAATGTCATGCCAACTCCCTTGGGCCTAAAGGTGGTGACTGCTGGGGGACGGCAAATCCACGCCAAAAAGAAAAAAAGGAATTTGATGTTTGTCAATCTTGTTTTGCATTTGATTATGATTATGTCATAACTACTCAAGACCTGGTTCTGCTTATCATAAAAGGTATGTAATGGTTTTTATTAAATTCTGAGTCCAGATTTAGGAGGGTGGGTTTTTGAAGAAAATGATAAATATAAATTTTTTACCTGGGTTAATCTTTATCGGTGGCTGATCTGCAACTTGCATATTAGTGTGGAGGAAGACATGTTTGGTTTTGAAAAATGGGTTGGCTTAATAGAACTGTCATTTTCCATTCATAAAATATTTCGGTTTGGACATTGATAATTCTTAAATGTTGATTTGAATTTTAATTTGGAGATTAAAGATTTTGGAAGTGTTCTTGCAACACATGAATTTGGCATTAAAATTAACTAATAATTGACTGGAAAAATAAAGGTTCAAGGTGAAGATGATAAAAGGACCAAAATACCCTCAATTAACGTATCCAACTTAACACCATCCCCTCAAACGATGAAGAACGTGCAAACTTATCAAGTATAGTGATGGTTTAATCACAATGATATATTTACATTTTTTATAACATAAGTTATCACAAAAAACCAAAATAAGTATATACTGTATATGTAAAATAATAAAATAAGTCAGTTGATTATTTGTCTATTTGAGGTGTTAGTATTCATGGTTTACGAATTATAATAATTAGAAAAAAAGACGGTTTCAATAATAATAATGATAAAGTAAATCAGCTCTACACCTATCTGCTTCATAATAATAGGTTTGAATGGTATTGATTTTTATACTGGAATATAGATAAAAACAATGTGATCATAATGATGATATATTCGAATTTTTAAAATAAAAAAATTATTACAGAATAACAAAACAGTTATATATTATGTAAAAAATAATAAAATAAATCAACTGTTTACATGTCTGCTTGAGCTACCTGATCGTAAGTTTCCCTATTCACTAGGTTTATACATTAAAGTATTTAGAATAGTAGGTGCCGATTTTTAGTGTTACAATCCAACATACCCGTATTATACTTTAAAAGTTTTTTTTTGCATAATTTTCCCTACTAAAAATTAGTAGAAATAATCTTAAACTAATAAATAAATTAAAGATTATAAAAACATACAATTAATTACGTCCTCTCGGCTCTCACTCTATTTTTTCTTTCGGGTTGGTCATGGGCTCATGGCCATTAAAAATTGAATTTGAAGTCTTCGAATATATTTTGGGTTAATGAGTATTAGTTTATTTTATAATTGGGCTCAACGAAGTGGGTTTGGTTTTATTTGTTGGGTTAATGTGTATTTAGGGTTTTAGATATTTGGTTTCGATATTATTTATTTATTATTTGTTATGTTAAAATAAAAATAATGTATTATAAATTTATTTGTCAGATATGATGTCATAGAATTTTTAATCAATTTATTTTAATACTTCTATCAATATTTAAAAAACTTTTTTGCATACTAAAAAAAATCATCGGTTAAATTTTAAAAAAAATTACTTAAAGAACATAATGTCACACTCACAAAAATTTAAACTACACACCTACAAATGCTTCCGTTTTTTGTATGTAAGTGTTTTGTATGTGTTATGCCAAGTTAGCAACTTTCATGAATTTATTGGTGATGTAAGTATATGTTTCCAAATAATATGGTCTCCAAAATTGTTTGATGGGGTTTGTTACATTTTAGTTTCAGCTATTCGAAAATATGGAATCGTGCTTCGCATCTATGGATTCAATGATGGATATTCAAAATGAAGATCTTTTTTCTTTGATTCAAAATCTTATTAGTTTTGGTTTGAAAATGGGATGGCTCTCATCGAAGGATAATTGGATTCGAAATCCTTTTGTTGAATTGGTTCTTTGAGTTTCTTGGTGTTTCTATAAAAAACATATATGATAGCTGATAAGGCATGGTTATTATGTTTATTTTGATATGTCGTTTTCAAGAAAACTTCTTATTTTAAATTTTATAACTTTTTTGGTTTCAACTTTCCAATTTTCATTTATGACTTTTATTAATGGTCTCGAATATCTATTCATTTAATGAAAAATTAAAATCATATAACCCTTTTAATGCCTATAAAATACCATACATAGATATATACTTGCATACACATAAAAAAAATACAAGAATTGATACTATTGAATGCATGAAATACAATACGTGGTTTCAAACATAATTTATATATATTATTTTATAAAATTTGATGATGTATATGAGATTTACTCTTAATTTAATTACTAAATGTAAACGTGACATGTATTATCTTTATTATAGTCGCTAAAAAGGTCATCTCCAAAAAGAAAAACACGGAGGTTTACATATATATGTTTCGATCATAATATATAATTACATCAAAACATATAACTTAAGAAAATAACTTAATCAAAACGAATGAAACTTTCAACTTTTAATTCTGCTTAGAAATATAATAATATGAAAATGTATTAAATTGAAACGTCTTAATAAAGTTTTTTAATTAGTAAAACAAACGATATATTCCATTAACATGTTAAGTTCATACATTTTGATCAAAAATTACAACCAATGGAAATGTGTTAACTTAATAAAATTATTAAATATATATGTAAGAAACGTATAATAAATAGTAATATATAAATTATTTTCAATTTAATTATTATAATAAATAAAAAAATATGATATTTTGATCAAATAATTATCATTGAATACAATCAAATAAAGAATAAATAATTTACTTAGCTTAGGGACCAATAATGAAACAATTAAAAGGGGCAAAATTAGTATACAGAAAAGGTTGACCGAGTTAGGGATTAAAAACGTGACAAGTTTCAAAATTAAAAACTATTTATAAAACTAAAAGGCGTAAAGAACGAAAACCATAATTTTCATAAAATCATTATTTCAAATAAAAACTCCGAAATCCAAATCACAAACATTATTTGAACACATTACCCAGCAGCGACAACTTTGACCACTCGCTAGTCGACAATAGCTTGACCAAAAACTTTTGTAATGGCATCGATCTCATCTCACATGAAGTGATGAAGATGAGGTTCACTCTTCACTTAGAACATGGAAATTAACTACGAAAATGATAGGCTTATTACATGTCCATGTCAATAATATGTAATCTTTATCTTTTTATATAATAAAAACAAATCTATATTTGTCACGTGATGCTCTCTCGACACACCACAACTTTTGATTTTTTTACCCTAATCTAAATTAAATTTTTAATTTTGAGTAAATTACAAAAAAGGGTCCCTATTGTTGGTCTCAAAAAACGATTGTCATTAGTATAAAACTTTACTTAAATGAGTGAATACTATGTCACGTGTCGTGCTTTTTTGATTTGTCAAATGTCACCATCTCTTTTTGCATTTGCATTTACTAAATTTATTTTAAATTTTAAAGCAAATCAAATCTATCAAAATCTGATATGATTAATTTAATAAATAATTAACTAAAATTAAATAAACTCTATTATTCTTATAATCATTATACTATATATACTTAGAAATATCTGTTTTAAAATTAACTCATGTAATATGGTTATTAACCTAGTTAATCATAATAAAAAAAACTAAAAGTTACAACTTATAAAACATAAATGGGTTTATTATGAAAAACACCGACATATTTTTTATGTTTTTTACGTTTTCGTCCTTCCATGTTATTTTTTTCATAAAAGTCCTCAAGTTAATTTTTTCTTTTTGGTTTAGTGAAATTTGGATATTAGAACCCGGTTTTTCAGTTTTTAAAAATCCGGTTCACAAAGTATAACCAGGGTCTAATGTCTAAATTTCACTAAACCAAAAAGAAAAAATTAACTTGAGGTTTTTTATGGAAAAAAATAACATGGAGTGACGAAAAAGCAAAAAACGTGAAAACATGTTGCTTTTTTTCATAATAAACCCTAAAATAGTAATAATAAAAATTTTAACTCTATCTACTTATCAAAATTGTTCTTATAAATTAGGCTATAATTATCCAGTTTTATTGTAATATATGTAAATTTAATATCTTATTTATGTCCTAGCCTTACATGTGAGCAAATGATGCATCATTAAAAATCAATCATCACTTAGGAGGCGTTTGGTTCGCAGATTTTTTTCTCTGGGATTTGCATTTTGTTAAAGAATTTGCATTATGCAGCATTTGCATTTCTTACGATTTTGTCAAAGAATCTGCATTATCTTTTAGGAAAAAATTGCTAATCTGAAAAATGCAAGGTAACTGGGATTTAAAATCCTAGGGGGAAGGCTGGGTTTTTAAACAACAAAGAAGGAAGAGATTTAAGAAATCCTGGGATTTTAAATCCTTATTGAAATCTGCGAACCAAACAAAGAATTTTAAATGCAAATCCCAGTGAATCCTAGGAAATCCGCGAACCAAACGCCCCCTTATTTTTTATTAGAAATTAAAAGTCTCTTCGCTATTAAAGAAAATATTGAAGAAAACCATGTAAAGTGACATGATTTCACTATGTCAAATCTATATCTATATATTATAATAAAACAAAAAAAAAATCGATTTCACATGTCGCTTCCACAATGCATGAAAATTTCATTTTCTCGCATCTTTTTTCTAATTTACTACCTTAACTTAATTACATTAAATTTTGATTTTTAAGTTTTTTTTCATTAATGTAGATATTACAACATATTAAATTAATATTTTCCTAAAATAAATATCTATCATTATTATCTTTAATCATCATAATTAAATTCAAATCTAAAAATTTGGCTTTAAATGTAGAAATGTGGTAAATAAAGTAAAACATTTTGTTAATTATTTTGCTAACAAAAGTTAAGAATTAGATGATAAAACTTCAGTTGTGAATATGATAAATTTGATTATTGATTTTCAGAGATTTCATTTTTATATTTTATCATTTTCCAAATATATATACACATTCACGCAATTGAAGTTTTTTGTTTTTCACGTTGATATTTCATATTGAAGTTAATAAAAATTAAAAAAAACATTCTTTTGCAAACATATATTATGATTTTTAATAATATAATATAATAATAATTTTAATGTAATGTCAAACAACTAAGTGTTTTTATATCTTTAATTTAACTGACTTTCAATTTTTTTATTTTTAGCTATATATAAAATTTATAATACTTTATTAATATATAAAAATTTATGTATTTTCTCAACTAATGGGTCTCTAACCTGGTGTGTACTAAAACTCTACATTCTTTTTAAAGTTGAATATCGTGCAAAAGACACGAATCATAAATGGAATCTATTTATTTATTTAATATTCATATTTATCATTGGAAAGTTTGACCAACATGTAAAGCTATACAATAGTAATCTAATTTTAAAAATTTATCAATATGGTACGTCTACTTTTTTAAATATCGATATGGTACCTGTACTTCAATTTTTCATACCGATATGACCACATTTGTAATAGACCCCTGTTTTTCATACCATTAGAACCCTGTTTTTGTATGTAAAAACCGGGCTCTATTATGTAGAATGACCATATCGATACAGAAAATTAAAGTACACGTACCATATAGACAATTAAAAAAGTAGACGTACCATATCGATACATTTTCAAAAGTAGGTTGCTATTGTATGGCTTTACCCCTTCATTATATAATGATACTGGGAACAATTCTAGAAAAAGAAATCAAGTAATTAACAACCTTCCGATCGAAAACACCATAAAGCCGAATAACTAATGGCGACGCCGGGGGCTTACGAAGCACACCTGCCGGCAGTCCCGGAGTGGCTTAACAAAGGAGACAACGCATGGCAATTGACAGCATCTACCCTCGTCGGCCTCCAGAGCATGCCAGGACTCGTCATCCTCTACGCTTCCATAGTCAAAAAGAAATGGGCGGTCAACTCCGCCTTCATGGCCCTTTACGCCTTTGCAGCCGTCCTCATTTGTTGGGTCCTGCTTTGCTACCGTATGGCTTTCGGTGACAAACTATTGCCGTTTTGGGGGAAAGGTGCACCAGCCTTGGGCCAGAAATATCTTGCCCGTCAAGCCGTCGTGCCTGAGAGCACTCATTATCGCAGCAACGGCCAAATCGAATCTCCGAAAAGCGAACCGTTTTATCCGATGGCTACGCTGGTGTATTTCCAGTTCACTTTCGCTGCAATTACAATGATTTTGCTGGCTGGATCTGTGCTGGGGAGGATGAATATTAGGGCTTGGATGGCTTTTGTTCCACTGTGGTTGATATTTTCATATACGGTCGGTGCATTTAGCCTGTGGGGTGGTGGTTTTTTGTATCATTGGGGCGTTATTGACTATTCCGGCGGCTATGTCATTCACCTATCATCAGGGATCGCCGGTTTCACTGCTGCCTATTGGGTACGTTTACTTTTCTTTACTTTTCATTTTTTCTTAAACCACACAGCCAAGTTTATATATTAATCTTTCTGAATTATTTTATTTCAAGAAGAACAAAGATAACAGGCAGTTGAAATCCAGTCCGGTACGGCGGTATTCCGTACTATTTGGCTATTTGCTCCATCACTTTTAAAGGAAGACATTATATTCTTTGTTTAATTACTATTTAATAAATAATAATAATTTTATGAAAACCACAATTACTCAACTATTTTTTGATAAAATTAGATTTTGATTTTTCAAAATCAACATTAAATTACGGTATTATCGTTAATTTGACATAAATTAATAAAAATATAAAAAATTGATTTAATTGCTTCCTATAAATGCATACTATTAATATTCATGTATGTATTTATATGAAAGAAATGTATGTACGTATGTATGCATGCGTACCATACATACGCATTAATTTGCTAAGAATTTATTAGCGAACCTACCTATAGATGAATAATAATTGGGTGATGCTAAAAGGAGACCCCTAGGGGTCTAGGAATTCCTAAAAGTATGTTTTTTCTTGTCATTTGAAGGGTGTGCACATTTATAAATGTTCATGTTATGAAAAGTTAGTCAAAAAAAAAAAAAAACTATTAATAGATGTGTCTATTTGGTATAATGAGGTGTCTTTTTAGATTTTTCCTAAATTATCTAGAAAAGGAAAATAAAAGCATTGAGAACGCCAAGACTTTTTAGACGATTTGTCAATGCATTTATGTTGACGATACACCCACATGATATTTCTAAATAACATGTCATACCAATAAATTAATTATTATTATTATTTTTTCTAATAAATTTATTGAATGATCCAAGTGGTTGCCTACCCGATACCCACCCAAATTTCAAACCTTCACATGCCACACTTTTCCAAATATATTACATATCGACACTAAATTAAGCTTTTAAACTGTCGTGCTATTCTCGTACTTTTATTAATATCCTCTTCTTCTTTTTCTAATGTTGAACTCAAATTGGTTCAAAAACATATCTGATGTTTAAATTTTCTTTTTCTTTTTTTAAATCAAAACCTGTTAATTATGTGTAGTAATTAAGGACTAAGGTTGATCAAAATCAAACTAAGATTCGATAAATAATGCTTAATCAATAATAATTATTAAAACACTTGTTTACCTATGTTTTTTAAAATTGTTTTGAGTATAGGTTGGACCAAGGCTGAAAAGTGACAGAGAAAGGTTCCCTCCAAACAATGTGTTGCTGATGCTTGCCGGAGCTGGATTACTTTGGATGGGGTGGTCTGGTTTCAACGGTGGAGCACCATATGCCGCCAACATTGCCGCCTCTGTTGCTGTACTAAACACAAACATATGTGCTGCCACAAGTCTATTAGTTTGGACCACTCTTGATGTGGTTTTCTTTGGAAAACCCTCGGTTATTGGGGCCGTCCAGGGTATGATGACGGGCCTCGCTTGCATCACACCTGGAGCAGGTAATTAACTATGTTTTTTTTTTTTTTTTCGTTTGATTGGATTTTTATTCAATAATATTAATTATCTAAATGGACGATGATCGATTGATCAGGGGTGGTGCAATCATGGGCGGCAATAGTGATGGGAATACTCTCCGGCAGCATTCCATGGTTTACTATGATGATCCTTCATAAAAAATCAAGTTTGCTTCAAAAGGTACCAAATTATTTCAATATTGTCAAGTCGTTTTTTCTGCATTGTGCTAGCTACTTGGAAAGAAAACCAAAAAAGTCATCAAAGTTATAGTTGGTTGGTGAATATTTTCAAATTCCTAATAACTAAAGTTATTTTCAACTTTTGAATGTACAAGATAAGATAAAGATATTAATGTTTTTAACTTAGCAAATCATTATACATAATAAAAAAAAAATGTGTTTATCTGATTAAATATATTTTATGTGTGATATCAATATAAATCATAACTTAAATCTAAATTTCAGTTTTATCCCATCTAACTCATCTTATATCAAAGAAAACATATTTATGTATTTATAATTTTATTAAAGTATATTAAGAATAAATACATATTATGCAAAAAAAAATATTAAATGTTAAAAAATAAAAAATTATATTATATTGGTAACAACGTATTTGGTAACATTTTATTTATTGTAATAAAATGTATAAACAATATATTTTATATATGTACAATAAAAACATTAAATTATATCAATTAAAAATATATAAACTTAAAAATAAAAAGTTTAAACTGTTCTATATATTTATGTAACAAACAATATAATTATAATGACAAATGATATTCTTATGTTTTTTCTATATGTTATTATTTTATGTTTTAAATTTTTTGTCATCACTATCTATTTGACAATATTTAAGCAATATGTATTAACCATGTCTATAAAAAATAAAACATAAATAAGATGAATCTTTATATATAAATAAAGGAGAATAAAAGTTGTCACGTGACGGCATGACGCTCTTTCGACATGTCATATTTTTATTTTCTCACAATGTTGTTATCCTTTAATCTAAATATATTTATATATAATTTAAATCTAAGTATTATATTATTAATATTTATTCATATATCTAATTAAAAATATTTTAACATCTATATAATCCAGATAAAATTTAAATATACATCCAAATTACATTGTATATATTTTTATCTATATATATAATTAAATAAATATATTATTTGTTTAAAATTTTGATAATATTATTAAAAATAAATATATTTTCTATAAAAAAATATTAAATATCTAAAGTGAATATAATACAATATTAATAAAATGGTATTTCATAATATTTTATTTATCGTTATGTGTGTATGTATATTTATATACTTAAATTCAAAGGAATATAAAAAAAACTATTATTCACGTATATTTTAAAAGATATATAAATAATTACTATGATAAATACTTTAATTGTATTTATTATAAGAATTAATATTTATATTTTAAGTTTAAGTATACATACGTTTTATGTAGCAATTATATATTAAAATTTATCCACATAGTATGTGGGTCATAAACTAGTTATATCATATTTAAGAAGTTCTATATGTTTAAAAAAAAAAAACTCTTATAAAATAAAGAGCTCTGAAAAAAAAAGGCCACCATATAAAGTTATAGATTTACAAACTGTTGGCGATAAAAGTTTTAGGTTAAATAAATTAGTATGATTTATAATTATAATTATAAAAAATGAAAAAACTATAATTTGAGGAGAGATACGTGACGAAGAATATAATAGATAGATTATTATAATAGGATAATATATATATATCTATATATATAAAGTTTACCAAGATATTAAAATATGATTGCATGTCAGTATGTCACGAAATGATAATTTCGTTTTATATGTATCGATTCTGGTTGAATTTTTTGTGGTTGAAATTTTTGCTTGAAGATTATAAAATAACATGATCACTCCTAATTATGTATAAAAAACCAGTTTCTTATTAAATTAAAAAAAACTGATTTAATGTTTACAATTTGTTTTGTATAAAATTAGATGTATAATTGTCATTTTCTAATTTTTAACAAAGTTTTTGTCGGAATTAACATAAAGATGCTTCACTGATCTTAATATAATATTTTTAATTCTTTTTTGGTCTTTGTGTATATAAATTATTATCTTAATCAAAGTATTAAAAAAGGTTTTTTTTTTTATTACTAATTTACCAAAATGAGTGCTTCTAAAACATTCAAAATAAATCGCTATGTGACTTTAAAATTTCCAGATGTTTTTCTAACAGCCCTATTTTTCAAGTGTAGTACATTGAGATATTCATATCATTGTTGACTTTATAGTTATTATTTTATACATTGATTTCCTTGATTGATTTCCTTATCTCCAAATTCTTTATTAAATTTATATTATATTCATTAGATATGTCACTCCATTTACCGAAATGCAAACAGATAAATTAATCATATGAAAACAATATATAACCCGTAACGATATTTAATAAAAATTAATTTATCCAACATAATTGTCAACTATTATCATTATTATTATTATTATATATAATATAATAACATTACGTGAATTGTTTTGATAGGTGGATGATACACTAGGCGTGTTTCACACACATGCGGTTGCCGGTCTATTGGGTGGTCTGTTGACCGGTCTACTAGCCGAGCCAAGCTTATGCAGCATGGTGTTACCGGTTACCGGTTCAAGGGGTGCATTTTATGGTGGAAGTGGCAGGATACAACTCCTAAAACAATTAGTTGCAGCCTTGTTTGTGATTGGGTGGAACCTTATCTCAACGACCATCATTCTTCTTTTCATTAGAATGTTTATGCCGTTACGAATGCCTGAAAACGAGCTGATGATCGGTGATGATGCTGTTCATGGAGAGGAAGCGTATGCGTTGTGGGGTGATGGTGAGAAATATGATCCGACTAGACATGGATCGATTTTTGGAGCAGCCGAGATAACGCCAAATGATTACAATGGTAGCACGGCTAGAGGCGTTACTATCAACTTATAGCTTCATAATCAATCGATATGAGCTTATCTATTTCTCGTTGATTTTGTTGTATATATAGCTTGAATATGACCAACCATTAGATTATGCATATAAAAGAATTGCACGCGTGTTAAAGATTTGTTGGAAAATATTAATAATCACAAATCTTGGATGAACTTGTGATCGTGTGCAAGACACCTTTCGTAAACAACTATTTGAACCTAACCGGATTGTCCAAGTATTGTTTCTAGATTCAGGGTTAAAAATTTCCCATGCAAATAACTGAAAAGGAAAAAAGGCCAAATATTATTCATCTCAGGATCAAATAAATTGCACAAATTCATACAAGTTTGCATACTGCAACAAAAAATGCCAAAATCTTGCTGCCAACGAATACGAAACTTCCCCATGTCCACTGAGCGAGCTACAACAAGGGTATCGAATTTTCATAATGGAACGGGATTTCTATGCCATAGATAAAATCATCCATTCTATGAGGGTATATTGTGAATGTACTTCCTCTCGTAAAAGCCAATCACCTGGTCAGCAACACCCCACATTATGGCCTGCCCAGGTGGGATACGCATTAAACGTGGAAGCAAACCCTTCCACAATGCCAATAGCCCTTCTTCAGCGTATATTGTTGAGATCGCATGAAACATTCCTTTATACTTCAATTCGCCTCCAGACCGACTTTGTGCCATTAGCCTAGTTTTCACTACATCAAAAGGACCAGTACATACAGGACCAGCAGTTCCGGCTAGGAATCCTGATACCATAGACTGCCATGGTTGGAGAACTTTTCCATCACCTTCGTGTTTCCTCCATAATAGTCCGTCAAAAGTGTTCTTGGCTGTGAACATCACAGCCTGGTTTGTGCCGTTGCGCATAACAGTTGGCGCTGCCCCTGCCCATAGCCCAAGTAGGCCTTCTTCACGGACGATCAGGCGAGCGCAATGAATGGGACCCTTGTACTTTAGAAGCTCATGACTCAGTCCCTTTTGTTGCTGAAGTCTTATTTTTACCACCTGCATGAAGTGATGTTGATTTAACTAATTTTTCAGTTTGAAAATCTAAAGGAAACGTATTTTCACAATTGTTTTGGCTTCAACGCATTTTTATAAACATGCATTACTTACGCCAGAATTTAAACACAGACTTTGTAATTTTCAGTATAATCATCAGGAACATGCTCAAGAAGTCCAGCAAGTAACATATTACATATAAAGTTATCAACAGAAAAATGAGTTTCTTGTTACCATACCTTTTGTCCACAATGACATTTTTAACAATTACAATGTTGCCGCATTTTAACCCCAAATACTCCTAATAGAGTAATAGAAGTTGCAAATTTTCTGTGCATGTCAAATTCAAAATCAATATGATCTTAAATCAAAATGTGTCCTACAAGCAAGTATAAACAAGTTTGACCTTAAATCAATGTGCGCATTAGGTGTGAATCAAATTGTATAAAGCACAATCATGTACCCGTTGTTGTCTCAGATAAGTGTTATCTTCTTTACCTCCTGCACTGCTTTGACCACCCTTAATTTTTTCAAAGGAATGGCATGCAGTTGGTTGGCTATGGGAAGCAAATCAACTCCTTTCTCATTTCATTTTTTGGTTTGCAGATATATCTTTGGTATGGGCATGCAAATAATGGGAATTGTCCAAACTACCCTTAATTCAATTCCTTTGGGATTTTTTGTGGGTTCCATAAGAATTCTTCGACTCTACAATCTTGTCACACTCACATCCCTAATTATTCTTAATAGATAAACATATGTTACATATTCTCTAAGGGGCAATCGTTTCACAGTTTTTCTTTGAAATGAATGGAATTGTCAAAAGAGTTGGAATTGGAGGAAACTGGAATGAAATTGAATAATGGTAATAGTTAAATTCACCAAGATGCGCATGTTCAACTAACATCGAAATGAGATAAAGTTTTATGTAAGGAATAAAAGTGACAAGTTTCTACGAGACTACATGCCACTAATCCATACTTAAAAAGCAATCCAACTAAGCCAGGTATGATATGGTTAAATTATTCAATACCAATTACAGCAACACATGAAAAGGCCAAGTATGCCAGTATGGGACTTGATCCCAAATCCTCATAGTTAAAAGCCCTGTAAATACCACCTAACTGGAGATATATTGTAAACAATTTAAATACATGCATATTCATATACATACAAGATACATATACGAATACACACACACATAAATATGTATATATATAATTCAATGGGTTATGACAAAAACTTGGTTCATTTTCTAGTAAGATATGCTTTAATTTACAGCCATATAGTTTAACTTTTTTAGATCGTAATTTGTGCCGCCTTTTCAGGGTATTGAAATGTCGATTCTGCAGCACCATATGGCCTCATTTCTCATGCTTTTGATGTTAATAGTAACTTCTTCCTCCTCAACCATAATTGCTTCACTTAGCTAGTGTATTTCCAAGCTTTCAGCACAATCAAGAAAATATTTAAATATTAGTCCTTAAACCTTGATATGTTACTAGACCTTACTGATCTACAAAAATCTATATTGGGAGGTTGCAGCTGCTGGGCATGACAGACAAGAGGGTAACTTATCATGCGCAAAATCTTGCCACCAAAATTCCGAATAATTTAACCAATTCTATGAAATCTCTTGGTGTGGGCATATTGACAGGTGTTGGTACTCTTCTGGTATACCGGTATGTCCTGTAGTGCTGGCAGTTGGATTGGTGTTAGATGTAGCATCATATGAACACCTTATATTCAGTTATGATTATATACGCCAAGTCCACAGAAAATGAATTATTGAAAAGTTGGCGGCACTGAGACGGTCATTACTGCGAAAGACGTAATTATAGCTGCTGGATCAGTAACATTTGTCACTAAGACCTAAGGGAGTTAAAGTTGATGGTAAGTGATCAGTAACATTTGTCACTAAGATATTGGTTATTTCCTGTGATTGCCATTAAATCTGATGTAGAAAATAACTGTTTTAATACCTTGATGATATTACTGATCAGCTGTGTGCAGGTAAGACCATGTAATAACCAGTGATCATGCACTAAAACTAGAGACGGTACCAGAGAGGACTGGTATTGTTGTACAATCATAATCTAATTCTAATTTTAGAAATGTAGTTGCAATTCAATTGTAATTGTTGTTACATCATCATAGCTCTCCTTCAGAAACATATTCCATGTTTGTAAATTGTAATATCATCTTTCTCATGAAGAGGTTTCTTGCATTTGTTTACAAGCTTGTTGCCGTTTCGGTTGCATGAATTTAAAATGATGGATTCTAAAATGATAGGATTTTAAAAAAACTAGGGGGACGAGTGGATTATGAAATGAGGAGAAGTGGGGAATATGAAATGTTAAATGAAGCCAAATACTTTCTTTTTAGTTTTTATCCAAACATGACACTCTAAATCCAAATCCTAAATAAGTTGTTAAAATCCTCCAAACCAAACGCCAATTTGATGAACATGAACTACATTTAATTTAATTTAAGCTACTTATATATAGATCAATTTAGTTTGTATGAACCTGAACTACAGATTCAGGTATACTATTTAAAATATAAGATTCCGTTGTAAAGAACCAAAAACTATCTAGTTTCACAACTACAAACATTCCATCAAAAAAGGTCATTTTAATTAGGGCAAAATTACACGTAAAATCAGCAGAATATCAAAAAGAGCGTAGTGTATAATTAAAAAAACAACAGTCAAAACGTGTTATAACAAAGTGATAGTTTGTACTAATCGGGCTGGTGGATATCACTATAATTAAAAGAATCCCAATTGAAGAACTTCAAAAAAAAAAAAAAAAAAAAAAAGCGTAAAGAATAATCGACTAACCTCACCTCAAATGGGGTAACAATAACAAGAGCTTCAATGACACCAGCACCAAACCCAGAAAGAAACCTCCCAGCATCGCTGATTTTTCCGGTGTTTGCATCCTTAAACGCCGATTGAAAAACGGCATTGGAGCCCATCCGTAGAGCATACTTTAATGTCAAGTGGGTAGCAAAGGGTGTCAAACCCTTCCAGAGAGCACGCACGCCTTCGTTCTTGATAGTGGTGCTGCCGCAGTGAAGAATACCCTTGTAAGAACCGGTCCGATCGAGTTGTAAACGGGTCTTGATGACATCGATGGGTTGGAGACAAGAGGCCTCGACGATTCCACCGAGTGAACCGGATAAGGCTTTTACATATGCAGGGATTACTGGCTTTCTCTGGGTCTGGGTCTGGTTCTGGTTCTGGTTCTCCGCCATTGAAGAAAAAGAGCACAGATGTTCTTCTTATGGTATCTCGTTTGACGGCGGTTGGGAAAGAGAAAAGCCCCCTTTTTTATGATGCTACCAACTTCCAGTCATTAATTAGTCTGGAATGAATCTGCCACTGATTTGCTAATGTCAAAAACGAAAAATTCATTTCATTTCATTCTTTTGCCTGTGTAGTTTTTACCAGCATTTTATGTCAAAAATAATAATAACTTTTTACGTTTTTACCCATTATAAATACATTATTTGTTATTTATCGTTAGTAGCAATAACTTTTTTTAATATTTACTGGTTATATCCAATTTTTACATGTTAATCTATTTAACGGGTTAACAAGAACCAAACACTTCCCTTATGTAACCAAACAACTGTTATATTGTCAAACACTGTCTTTACAACCAAACACCCCTCTTCTTCTTTAACCTACTTCTCCAGAAACATAAAAACATAAATTCACACAAGAAACCTAAATCAACTTCAAAACAAAAACATATACATCAAAACTAGAATAGAGACACAAATCAAACTTCAAAATCGAAAGTGGTCTGATCGATGCATCCTTCGTCACGAAGCACCTTCCATCCCCGGGCTTCATCATCGCCTTTTCTCCAAAAATCCCAGACGTGTCTCTCTTCATTGCCTACCAACAGAGCAAATCATTCAAGAATTCCATCAGAGGTGTTAAATGGTTCGTCACATTCTTCATAAATAGCAAATCGAAAACGTAGTTCAAAAGCGGTTAAAGCAGCCATCACTAGAACATAGTTAAAAGATGCAAGCAGTCACCATCGCAACGGTCGGAAGAAGCGTCATTATCTTCATCCTAGATGTTTGATTCAGGTAGGTCACACTTGTTTTGATTTTCTTGGTCATGGATCTGTTTTTATTGTCTTCATCCGATATCTATTCCAAATCTATTTTGATTTTCCGGATCATAGCTTGCCATTGACTCCATCTCAATGGTTGATTCCCATATCTGCTCAAAGATAATCATTAGGTTAGTTGACATAAAAGAAAAAGGAAATAGCGCTTTCTTTGCTCACGGTTATTCCATCTCTTTTTTTTTTGTTTGATTTAAGTTTATTTGAGCTTACTTGCATGATGTTCAAACTTCATATCCAGGTACGTGAAGGATGTGTTGGTACAGGAAATTCTATTAGAATATGATTGTATTTCACAAGTTCAGAGTGTTCAGAAGTTTGTCTTTTTGTTGACCATTGTATTGAATGGTTTAAATTGGTTGAATGTTGTTGGAATTTTTGTTATTTTGTTAAATTGTGATGTAAGTCTTGTGATATATTATTGTTTTCCAGTAAAAATGATCCAACAATCGAAACCTAGAAACGATTTGTTAGTGGAGATTTGTGTTATTTTTGGATGGACTAACATGAATCTAAGATTATTTTTTTGTTGGAATCGATTTTTGAAATTCATCATGTTCAAAATGTTTGGGTATGAGAAATATAAGATTTAGGTATGTTTTGTTTTTTAAATTGATTGTTGTTATTGGTAAAAATAAAAAAAAACATGTTGTTTTCAGGAAAAAAAGTCATGGGTGATTTGCTAAACAAGTTTCCAGATCATCCATTGCTATAAATGGTAAAAAAAAAAAACAAGTTTTCATGTCATCCATTGCTATAAATGGTAAAAAAACAAGTTTTCAGGTCATCTGTTGCTATAAATGGTAAAGAATATAAAATTTGATGTTATTAATGATAAAAATTAAATAATGTTGGTATAAACGATAATGAAAAAAAGTTGTTGCTATTTTCGACAATTGCCCCTTTTCATTATTATATTTTGTTTTATTAATTCGAGAATTGTATGTTTGATATTTTTTAAAAGTTACAATAACAGTACCAAAAAAATTACAATGATCGTTCTTTCTAACAAAATTTGTTAAAAATTGACGTTACATCAAAGGCAATTGAGTTTTTTTAAAGAACAAATGACCATATGTGCAATTAACACTATATTAAAGAATAATCTACGCAATTAACTATTACAATTATTATTAGGGCTAAAGTCGTACAATGACAATATACTTTTTAAGTTGTGTCGATATAGTACGTGTACTTTTTATATTGTTAGTATAATACCTTTACTTTTTAATGACCGGTTATTTCATCTAGCTTTGCGCAGTTGTGGGAGAATCGACGGTACGAACTTGATCACCGTTGAATCTGCGTGAAATTTGAGGAGAAGCTTCGCAACACATAGTTCTTTGATCTGGACGGTGGAGATCGTCATTGAAGATTTCTACAAAGGTCTGTAGGTGTTTGAAGTTGGCTGTGCTGTGTGATTTCTCCTACCAGGTTATCACAAGGACGAGAGAGTGTATTTGATGCTTCAATTATGGAAATTTGAACATTAATAAAAAGAGAAATTCCACTATTAAAAGGTATAGCCAGTAACCGGTTACCAAATGTATCATATTGAAATAAAAAAATGTAGTACACGTATCAAATTTGAACGATTCAGAAAGTACACGTGTAATATGAACAATTAAAATAGTACACGTACCATATCGATACATTTTAAAAAGTACACAACTATTCTACGGTTTTAACCCTTGTTATTATTATCACTTATCAATCAATTGTTTGACTTCTTCGGTGAGTAGATCCTGTATAGTTTTCAGTATCTTTTATTTATTAGAATTTTGTCAAAAATTTTATATTATCTTTTAGAGGTAATTTTTTAATTTGAAAATTGCAAGAAAGTTGAGTTATTAATTAACAAAAAACGATTGAATTTTTTAAAAAAATAAATTTTAATTTTTACTCAAATCTATAAATCAAACATAAATACGAATTGAAGTAAATCCAAAAAAATAATCCACACGTCCTTAAGCTGGCCCAAATTCACCCATATCCAAGTTCTAACGGGTAGAGATTGCCGGTGGTAGCGTACGCCACTACCTCAGATGAGAAAGTTTTCCCCAAAAAAATTTCAAACATTTTCCCTCCTTCTGTCAAGTTTCCCTTTCAAAGGTTATATCGAAAACCCTAGCTTTCGAATCCATACAAATGGCCGAAATTTCTAGAAAAATTGACGTGGAGAAGCTGATTTCATACAGCGATGACCTTGTTCAGTTTTTAAAAAACGAAAAAGACATCAAGTACTTAAAGCACTGCGTTGAAAAATGCGACGCCCTACACTCCCGTTGCCTTTCAGATCATGCCGGAGTTCAGACCTCTCTTGAAGGTAACGCGTTAAGCCTCAACTTTATGGCCCTTAGTTTATGTTACTATTACTCCCCACTTACGAAAGAGATGCATTTATGTAATTATGTATATCAAGCAATTTGCCTTGCAAGTTCCAACACTGTATCTTATGGATTCTGATTGTTCACAAAAAATTGGCATGCTATGGTTCGTGAATGGTTTTACAAGCTTGAGCTCTGATCGTTTATTAAATAAAATCATATCAACACTATATCTTATCAGTAAACCATTTCAATTTTGTGGATTATGAACTTTATGGACTAAAATAGTGTGAATAGGATATGTTTCCTGCTTCATTAAGCAATTACCACATTTCAAACCAGAAAAGTTACTTGCAAAGCATCAAAGTGTCTTGCGTTTGTCATAGTGGAAGGGTATTTGACCATCCAATGTACTGCTTCTTAGGCCCTATGTTGGTATAGAGACCTTGACCTCTATCAAGAACACCTAATAACCTTTTGAAGGGATAAATCTGATGATCTCCTTTATTGATAACACCAATTGTTTTTAAATACTGTCACAGCCATGTCACAGAGATTTTAGTCTGAAAAATAGCAAATGCAAAGAATGTGGAACTGCTTAGAATAAATTCATTAACAAAGAAATACTGAAATTTATAAGTAGCAACAGCCTTGGCTTGGTCTTAGTAGAAGCATGTGAAGCTCCTTAGCCTCCCTCTCCCTAAAAGCTGCTCTTGGGTCCTCAAGAGCAAGATTAGTCTGGATGTATAGCTTGCATAGACACATGATCACCAATGTGCTTTTGAAGAAGGGAGACGTGAAGATCATTTGAATTGCAGATTGACAAGAAAGATCAGTCTGGAAGTATAGTTTGATGAACACTGAATTACAATGTCATCGGGGTGAACTCTAATTTGGTGGTAGCCGGAGCGGAGATCCAGTTTAGAAATTTGGTGGTAGCCGGATCGGAGATTCATCTAATAGCTCATCAATAACAGGTATTGTAAATTTATACTTAATAGGGATGCGATTTAGGGCACTGTAATCAACACAGATACACCAAGATGGCAAGATCCATTATGCTTCTTAATCAAGATTACTGGTGCAGAATAAGGCTTGCAACTTGTACGGATTACACTAGATTTAAGCAATTAAGAAACCTTTTTTATTATCTTTGCCTTATGAAAATGAGGGTACCTATAGGGTCTCACTGAGACTGGACCTTGGCCTTGAGAAAGAGGAATCTTTTATGATCATGAGTGCATGCAGGAGGTAGGCAAGTGTTTACTTTGTGGACCATAGACAACCTTGTTATCTGGTGTTGTGAAGCCATGAAGAATTCTTTCTTTCCCATCCAACATAAACTTCATAAACAATTGTGAGAAATCCCAAGTAATGGGCATGGGCCCTAATGGTCTTAGTCATTGGGCACCTAAAACCACTCCATCTCCCTTTAAATAGATGAAAGTCAATACTTAAGGGGATAACTTGGAGGTGTTAAAGAACTTCCTTACAGCTCCCTCTACTAGCCAAGTTTTCACAAGCTCTTGGTTGGCTTTGGTCGGCAATCCATCCCTTCTAGCAAACCCTCTTCATTGAAATTATGAGTGTTCTCCGAATTTCAATCAATACATTAACTACATGCTTGGATATTGTACCTGCATCGTTCTTGGATTCGGATGCCTGCTCACTGCATGAATAGACATTGCTGCCATTTCAGGCTCTTGTTTTTGGATTTGGATGCCTGCTCACTGCATGAATAGATGTTGCTGCCATTACAGGCTCTTGTACTTCTATTTCTGTCTCTTCATCGTTGTTGCTACTGTCTATTATTGCTTGTATGGCAAACAACTTCTTGCTGTCTTGCACCTATGTCTAGGGACAAATTGTTCATTGCACCGAAAGCACAGACCAAGCATCCTCCTTTCGGTGAATTCATCTACATTGAGTCGTTTAATCAGTGGTGTTGCTGAAGATCCTTGATGATTCACTAGACACTAGCTGGAGTGGAGCTTTCTCCGCAATCACCTTTCTTGGGATTGGGTCTTTGCTTCATATAGTTGAGCAAGGCTGATTGTGGTTGAGAGGTTAATAGGAGACAAGTTACTCATCCTACGAAACAAGTTACTTGACGATATTTGTGGCAAATGACTAGCCATAGCCAAGAGTTTATCGATCTGAGATGATATGATTGCATTATTCCTTGTTCACCAAAATAGTCTTAAGGACGTATGGAAACACGTCACAACCAACTTGTAGTGTCTTCTTAGCCATTAAAACGTGGAAAATCCAACTTTACTGCCTTGGCGTTTTAGGTTGTTGACAGGTCTTGTTTGGGTCCACCGTCTTTGTATTGAACTGAACATCATCTTCTCGCTTATCCTTCCTTGCAATCTCATCCATGCAACCCTTCAACTGGGTGAAGAGTTCATTGAGTTGGTTAACAGTTGCATGTTGTCCATCTGCTAAGCTACACACACCATTATCAGTCTACTCCACTCTTTGCTCCATGGTTGCAGCCAGGCTCTGACACCAAAGAGGTAAGTACTTCTTAGGGGCTTAGGGCCTATGTTGGTATAGAGAAACAATAAATTTTGGAATAAAGCTGGTCTTATTGAGGAGTCCTTGACCTCTACCAAGAACACTTGATGACTTCTTTTAGGGATAAATATGATGATCTCCATTATTGATATCAACAATTATTTTTAAATACTTTCACAGCCACTTCACAGAGATTTTAGGGTGAAAACAGCGAAAGAATGTGGACCTGCTTATAATAAATTCACTAACACAGAAATGCTGAAATTTAAAAATAGCAACAGCACTTGTCTTGGTAGAAGCACATGGCAGACCATTATTAAAGCATGCCCACTATTTGCGCCTGGAGTAAATTACTGCAATTTTTAGGTGACTGAGGAAGCACAAAGTTTTACTATAATAGTTTTGTTGTTGGTATCACCGTATCAGTCTGATTGACCTCTTGCTGTGTTATTTGTTCTTTCTGGTAGGAGTAGTTGATGATAGTTCCATTGGTTTTGACCTTTGAGTAAACTTAGCATGTATGGATCGAGTAACACAGCACATGATCCATGGCATATTTGTCTTGGTTGCTAAGTGCTGACATGTAAGTTCTTTGTTGGATCTTCAAGAGAAACAGCTGTCTCACTTGTCTACATGTATTACTCATTTGATCTTATTTTGAATGTCCTTCAGCTTTCTGTTGGCTATTGCAGTGTTTGTATGACCTTTTAATCATCAATGTTGAAAAAACTTTAATGATTTGTTGTTAAGGGCTAAAGTTTGTGGCAATTACGGATAGAGGTGCTTGTGTCTCAGCACGCTGTTCAATACATAGCAAGTGCACTTGGTCCTGCCTCATAATATGATAGCGACTAAACCCCAAAATGAGAAAATTTAGAACACAAAGCTGAGAATGTAAGAAGAAGCTGGAAATTGGAATATAGTATTTAAATAATTAAGAAACAAATCAGAAAAAATAACCACAGAAGGGTGAACCCTTCTGCCCAAGCTAAAATAGCCGATCAGGAGTGAATAGGGTGATAACAGGAACTATGTATTCATTAAATATTTTTATACATTTTTAAATGTCGGAGATGCGTATTTAATAGGATTATGTCATGTAGATTCTAGAAGGGGTAATATAAGGAAATGGATGGGAGTTAGAAGAGTTTTCTATAAATAAGAGGAGAGGAATGTTACATGTGCAGGGTTATTGTTAGATTGATGTTAGACTCATTGCCTTACAGCTTTGAGGGACTCTTAGCATTTAGGCTTTGAGGAGGGATTATCCCTGGGAAATCATTTGATTAAGTTCTTGTTTCTGTTTGATTAATCCGAATTCCCTTTACATACCTGTCAATTCCTTGTTCATCCTATCAAATTTCTGATTTCGTATCAGTATTCTTCAAAACATTATGTAGGAAAGTTGAATTGGTTATGATATATGAATTAGAATGGTTTTATTTCGTGCAACAGATTATCAAAAAAAGATAGACATATGCAAGCAAAAAACAGAAGCGGCAAAGGTGGAAGTTGCTTCAGATGTAGAGATTCAAGTGCTACAGAAAGAATTGGACGATGAACTTCAGAGAGAGACGTTGCTAAAAGAAGAGCTTAGATAAGTATTTAGTCACTAAAGTTCCATTCTTGTTCATGTTCTTTGTATATATGTGAGTGCCATAATACCAACCTTTGCTTCTATTACTTTAGGCCTTTGATCACTGATTAATCGTCATTATTATCAACACAGCCATCACCGATCAAATTAAAGATCTTGAAGAGCAAAGAAGTTTGATTGAAGAGAGATGGCGGATTCTGAAGAAACTTGAACAAGATGAAAGGAAGGAACAGTAAGTCCATAAACAAACACAAGCTAGTCATGTCCTGATTACCATTACCTCTTTATTACTTGATTGTGCTTCAGATGGTGACCCTTGAGCATGCTTGGACTAAAACACATCTGTGCAAGAAAAATAAATTTTAAATAGTGCCTATTGAATAAAATCAATAGCTCCAATGTGACTGTTTTATATATTAATATAGTATTATAGTGCAATTTACCTTTCTATCAAGCATAATTGAGCTTAAATTAACATTTAAGTCCTAAGAAGAGATATTGGTTCAATGATACTACATTATTTCTTAGGTTGCTCATTGCAGGTCACCTGAATGCACCAGGTTAACCAGCAATTAAAAAAAACTATTCTTTTTCAGCTGATTTTATAGATCCATCTTGATCTCGTGTATTTGGTTTTGGCTTCTCTGAACGGAGGTTGTATCGTATGACGTATGTACATTGTAGAAAGTCTCCAAAACTTTCTTATTGTGACTAGCAGATAAAGTATTGAGGCGTGTAATAAAATAAAATGTTCTTATGGCTTTATGCATGCATCTCCAGAATTTGATGTTTTCTTTGGCTGAGTTCCGATCCAAAATTACCTCTTTGTGTTGGTTGTTGTAAAATATTGATACTTTGAGGTGGTAGTGTAGGTTGTCTTTTCAAAAGATATTGATAATTTGATATCGAGATTGGTTTATGTTGTCATTACCAAACGGTATGTTGGATATTTGACTAATAGTCTCAAGTGTATTTATCATTGGAATAAGGGAGACAGGGAGTAACATATTTTTCTTCCCACAGGATGAAGCTCTCAATGTATGCGTCTGTAACAAGCATCATTCCAGACTTAAATGATCAATCCAAGATATCTGGACGTATCCTTTATCTATATTTTCTCTTCCTCTATTAATCATTTTGCCTTGGATATTTTTTCAATTACTTGATAGATTCTAATTATAGCATCTTTCCTGTCAATGTGCGATTCTTTAACTTTTTCAATCACAGATATTGTTGATAAAGAGAAGAAAGTAGTTGAAAAGTTTGAGTTCAATCCCCAGGAGATGAGTGATTTTGATGCATGCAACACCATCTGGAAGATGATAACCCGATGATAAAAGATTGTAACCTTTTTCACCCTCCTATCGAAAGCCTTATATTAAGTTAACATGTGATTACGCTGATTCCAAAATTGGGTTGTATGAATGAACATTTTTCCTTGGATGGAAATTGTAGAATTGTGTTTAGTTTTGGTGGTATGGTTTGATATGATGTTTGTTTCAATAAACAAATCTCCTTCCTTCTTTTACATGTGATTATACTGGTAACTTTAATTTTATTGCTCAACTTATGTTTTTCGTCCTTTTGATGAAAAATGTAGGAGATTGATTCGGTTTAAATTCTCAGGTATCCTATATTTTTACTCCATCTCTGTTTAATGCACACAGGACACTAATTTGGTTCAAAACCTTAGGTAATCATGTTTTTTTTTTGAAGTTTCTAGCTCCACTTTATTTTACTTTCATCTTTCCAATCAGTGTTTTTTGTTCAAAATCGGGTGCGTTGACAGTCATGAAAGATGCCCCCAAGAAGCATCAGGGAGCTTGTGCACCGGCGTGATTGAAAGCTTAGGTATGCATCACTCCTTTCACATTTGTTCAAAACCATAGAAATTCATCGGGTGCGTTGAGAACATGTTTTTGTTTGTTTTTTTTCTTGTTATTTTGAGAAACTAGCGGGTGGTTTTATATTATTATTAATTCAGTAATTTTTTTACTTCAAATCAATAGATAATGGATCGTGGAGACAGATCAATTGATGTCTATTGGTACTTGAATTTATATTGCACAACTTTTATGGCAATTAACCATTTTTCTAGGCTGATTTGCGTAAAAATTATTGAGTATATTCCACTAATATTGTACTTAAAGATATAAAGAAAATGTTTGATATGATAATACCAAAATGTTATTATTATTTTATGTACAAAAAACAGTAAATTAAATTTAAAGGAAAGAGAAATGGTTAGTTATTTAACGCAGAGTTACAGTAGGTACAGTGCATCTGCAAAGTCGGTTGTATATTTAAAGAAGAAGGATGAAATTAAGTAAATCCATTCATTGAAAGAACCGACCAAACAGGAGGAGGGCACGTGTAGGATAGCAGTTGGGTACGGGGACAGCAGCACGTGTCACCAAACACACAGATTTTCACAAAGTAAGTTGCTTCATACGAGGACATATGTCGCCTCTCTCACACCCACAGTCACACCTACCAAAACACACACTTCTCATTCATTCAGTTTATATCAATCCATCCAAAGTTCCAAACACAACTAACTTAAATTTACCAACCTTCACTTTAATCTTTAAACTTCTTCCAAGTGTTGTTAGTATTATTAATAGATAGATCGTAGTCGGGCAGCAGAGTCAGATCGTAAGCGAGTCCTTGAGTGAGTTAATTGGGAGTTAAGGAGATGGAAGGTGGAGATGATCAGAGGATTGGTAACAAAAGGAGAGAAAGGGATGAGAAAGAGGAGGGTAAAATGGGAAGACTTGAAAAAAGGCCAAGTGGGATGATTGTGATGGAGGAATACAGTTACAACGGGGATGAAATGATTAATGGAGTCAAGTATGAAGAAGAAAAGCAAAATAATACTACTCCTACTGCTGCTGCTACAACTACTGGTGGTGGGTTGTTTAATCAATTCATTACTAATTTGGTGGGCAGTCCTAAATCGAATCAGAAAGGGGAAGGTGATGAAGATCAAGATGAGGCTGCAGATATCAACAATGGGGATTCCGGGGAGAGTGAAGGGGTTTTGAAGCATTTGATTTCGAATATGTTTAGTGGCAATGGCGGTGAAGAGGTGGATGGCGGTGGGTCAGAGAAAGAGGATGATGGTATTGGTGGTGGGAGTATCATTGATAACATTGTGGCTCAGTTGCCTAGAACTCTTTCAGGTAGATTAATATAATGCATTTCCCTTTTTTAAAAATTTACTTGTGAATCTCTTTCTAACATCTTTTTAGAAAAATAATCTGATTTTTTTTGAACAGCCTAATCCTAGTCCTAATCTGTCCTTACATTCACCATCTAAATTTCAACTTGACTCCGACGAGACCTCACGCTTAATAACACACTCCTCATGCGAAATGGGCTAGACCTGATGTATATTAAAAGTTAAGAAAAAAGAAATTGTATTTGTAATTGATTATTTGTTAATTTAAAAAATTATATATATTAATAAAGGGTAGTTTTGTTTGCATGTGTGGAAAAACAGAGGATAGAGTTCCGGCGACGGACGAGGCTTCCATTCTGATACATTCCATCATCCATGACTGACTGACTATGTTTCATGATTTGACTTTTTGACTTTAGGATGTAATGGTAATGGTAATGGTAATGGTAATGGTTGTATTGTAGGATGGTGCAGTTGTAAGCTTCTTCTTATTGGTTATTATTATTACTACTGGAACTCTGGAAGTGGAATTTTAATGTTAATTAATCAAGTGGTGAATTCATAATCATAAGTCTGTTTTCTTATTATATCCATACATAGGAGGGTTGGTTAGGCATATCTATTGATGTCTCCATTTTCATGCCACTTCATCTATTTCTCTTGCAAAGTAACAAAAAATTTATGAATATTGTTTCAACTCATTGTTGAATATATGAAACTTTGGACTGTTTGACAAAATATCACATCAAATTTACATATATAAACAAGGGTTAAAAATCTCTCACATTTTTTATTTTTTATTTGTATGTACAGGTGTTGATAAAAATAAAGATTTTTTTTTTTCTAATATATATATATATATATATATATATATATATATATATATATATATATATATATATATATATATATAAATTTGGAGTTTTAATAAATTTATTTTAATCAAAGGTTCTTTAAGGGGTGAGATACTTAAACCGCTCACCAGCTGCCTCCCCAAACTAAACTTTTACTGTCGGGAACACCGCCTTTTCACCGTGGCCCTGCTGGATTTTTCCCCGCAGAATGATATCCCCACTCGGCTTTCTTTTCTTCTCTTCTCTCTTTATCTCTCTATAAATTAATTGGGTAATGAGTATTGGAATAAAAATATTAGAATGGTGGGTAATTCTAAAAAATTAGAATAAAAAGGTAGAAATAGAAAAACTGATGTGACGCTGATGTGTCCGAATTGGTGGATTTCAGAGGGGTGAGTACACTTTCACCTTTATATAGTCTGGATTTCCTTCTCAAAGAATTTTGTTCGAAAGATTTGGAGTTTTAATAATTAGGTGTTTGAGGTTGGATTTTGAAGATGCTTATTTAATATTTTAAAACTTAAAACAAAAATCTATTTAAATACTTGATAATTGAGGAGTACTTATTTGTTTTTTTCACCCATCCAAACCATCTTTTGGTAGAAAAACATTTTCTTACGTGCTTTTAAACATAAGTGTGTTCTTTTAAAAACTACTTCAAGTAGCTTCTTGTGTATATTTTGCAAAACTAATTGTAGCTTTGTGTTTTTAAAATAGATAGAACTTTTAATACCTAGAGCTTTTGAGAGCTGAAACTTTTAGTTTTATAAAACTGTTTGGTAAAAGTAGTTGTAGTTGTAGTTTTTAGTATTAAATTACGTAAAAAACATTAATATTAATTAAAGATGATAGTTTATGATTTATAGGAGGGTAAAAAGTAAAAAAAGTAATTACATTTGGCCCAAAAGCTCCAGAGTTTTTTAAATGCTACATCTACTAGCGTTTTATAAAAGAACTTTTTTGAGAAAATGAAAGTTTTATGTTTTCCTTCCAAATAAGCCTTTTAGATTTTTAGTAGAACTTTTTAAAAATAAAATCTAAAATCTCCAAAAGACTCTTTGCCAAACATAGCACTCGTGGAAGAACTTTCCAATCTGAAACAAAAATTTAAGCTTTTATTAGCTAAATAGAACTTTTGAACTTAAGCTTCCTAAAATCAAAGTTGAAGCTCTTAAAAGCTTTCCAAGAGAACAAAACCTTAATGGATCAATAATTATCCCCGTGTATTGATAGATTTTGCATTTATAAGTTATAACCAATCATTTTGGGTTTCAACAACATATGGATCTAGAACTAGAACAACATGGGAGACAACCTAACCTAGTCTACAATACAAATTCTTGTAGACCAACAAAGGAAACCTATCATGTCTTCTTTTTTTTCATATATAAAAAATATTGAAATGATGTTTGGTTATGAAATTTGGATAAAAAGAATATAAAATGACTAGGCTTATAATTTCATTTTGTCTTTTAACTTTGACCCTCTTGTTACTAAGGTAGTAGCGAGCTAAGCATATATAATTAAACCAATCACACACTTTAACTAATCAACGAGTAATAACAATGCCAACTAATAATTCCTTAAATATTTCCGTAATATCAGTGTGTGTTTTCGGTTTGAATAACAATTTGCTTTATGAAGGTGATTATTAACGTTTAAAATGACTTGTAAGAATGATTAAAATGTTGATAAAGACATAATTAATAAAAAAACATTACAGGTGAAAATTAGTTTGAAATGCTTTATGTAAATTTTAAAGGTCAAAAAAACAAAATATAATAAAAGATCATGTAAGAAATTATATAAAAATAATAATAGAAAATTAATAGAAAATATGATACTCGATTATAAATCTTGTATCAATTAATGACGAGAGATAAACATATCTTTTGTTTAGATGCTCTAACCTCTAAGATAGTAATTAGTAAGATACCCTCTCCTTCTATGGACTATATCTTTTGTTTTCACAAATTTTTTTTTTTTTTTATTTATAAAATGCATATAATTTAGATTTACCATGGTATTTTTAAGGCTTGTAGAATCATACAGCTAAAAAAAACCATACAAACAATTGAGGGCTGGACTGCTTTTAGCCCGAACAGTATAAGGTTTCAGGCCCATTAGAAGCCCAAGTAGGTTCTTCAACTTATATAAACGTTCTCGTCTAGGGTTCAATGTAAAGGTGCGGCTGCAGCGGAGTAGAGGCGCACAGTTTAAACGGAGAAGACAACCGGAGGCTTCGAAGTCAGCCCTTTAACGCAACCATGGTATGTTCCATACCTTTTCCTGAAATGCTTGTTTACCTACTTCCTAGACGATTTTCCTTTTGTGCTGATTTGGATTTTTAACTTTCTGGCGTATATTATGTATTGTTTAATGAAATTTATGAACTTGTGACGTACAGCTTATTTGATTTTGATTTCTATTTTTCTTGTTTGACTGTTTAAGTGTTCAATGCGATCTGCAAGTAATTTTGGTCTTGTTTCGTTCGTAACTAGCCTAAGTGGCTCTTAAGGAACTAGTCGATGACTTTACTCAAAAAGGATACTTTGATTTAAATAAATGGCATCCATAGCATTACCATTAGATCTTACTAGAGCTTGTTCTAAATTTGGCTGCTTTAACTGCTTGAAACAAATTCCAAGTGTATGGTGCTTTTTCTAAATAAAAAGGAATTGTGTAGTATCATATTTTTTCTTGTAACTAAGTTGGAATTAATCGACATTCAATGGCATAACGGAGGTTCAGGTTTTTACTCTGTTACTGCAAGCATTTTGAAGCTCTCATATGAAGTTTGTGGATATTTATTTTTGACAGAGAAGGTTTTACTTTTGAGATTAGGGATACTGACATTGTTTTTTGTAATGTATCAAAGGCGAGAGGTTTGAAGAAGCACATGAAGAGGCTTAATGCCCCCAAGCATTGGATGCTTGATAAACTTGGTGGTGCTTTTGTAAGTTGTTCTTTCTGAAGTTATTATAACTGTCATCTCTATGCAGTCGCTGTCTCTGTTGGTTGTTAGATAAGTAGATATAATTTGATTTGTATTTTGGTGTTGTTAAGGCTCCTAAGCCATCATCAGGACCCCACAAATCCAGGGAATGCTTGCCTTTGATCCTCATCCTCCGAAATAGGTTGAAATATGCTTTGACATACCGTGAGGTCATATCTATCTTAATGCAACGCCATGTCCTTGTTGATAACAAGGTCCGGACTGACAAGACTTACCCTGCTGGTTTCATGGGTGAGTTTCTTTGTCTTTGTATAAATGAGAATCAATGTAATTACTTTTTGTTATGTTTGTGTTCAACTTGGTTTAAGAGGATTTAAAAGTTGAATTTAGATAGGATTGCATGGAAGGATGCTCCCCATGTTCCCGAACTCTTGGCAATGTAATTTCTGTTTCGTTGTTGTATCGTTGTATACCCAGCTAGTTTAGTATGGCCTGGTTTTACGTATTTTTAGTTGAGTTGATCCGAAAATGCTGATTTTAATGGGTTGTGGCATTGAAGGCTGACGTCTCTAAAAAGTATGATACAACATATATGTGCATGATTGTCGATCAGTCAGTACTTCATATATTTGCTCTTGATCTATAAAATATTTAGTGTGTGCTCATGATACATAAACTGGATAGAAATTGTTGATCTTTACAAGCAGCATGCTTATTTGCTTGATATCTGGGAACGTGTAAATGAATTTCTGATGTTGTATCTGTTTGTCGCAGATGTTGTTTCAATTCCCAAAACCAATGAAAACTTCCGTCTACTTTATGATACTAAAGGTAGATTCAGGCTGCACTCCGTCAGGGATGAGGAGTCAAAGGTCGGTTATATCTTTTTGGTGGATATCTGGTATTTAATTGAAGGTGCAAATTCCATTACAAACGAACCTGTGATAATCAAAGAAATGTGGCATGCCATCTCTAAAGTTTGTCAATTCCAATCGGGGGTTCCTTGTGGCCAACACTAACTTTACTCATGTGATGTTAATTCTTGTAATTGATGAACTAAAGAGAGTTTTTTCTTTTTGCAGTTCAAGCTGTGCAAGGTTCGCTCTGTTCAGTTTGGCCAGAAAGGCATTCCTTACTTGAACACCTATGATGGAAGGACTATCCGCTACCCTGATCCTCTCATCAAGGCTAATGACACCATTAAGCTCGACTTGGACTCAAACAAGATTGTTGATTTCATCAAGTTTGATGTTGGAAATGTTGTCATGGTGACTGGTGGAAGAAACACAGGTCGTGTTGGAATCCTTAAGAACAGGGAAAAGCATAAGGGTAGTTTCGAGACTGTACACATCCAGGATGCGACAGGTCATGAGTTTGCTACCCGTTTGGGCAATGTCTTTACCCTTGGCAAGGGTACAAAGCCGTGGGTGTCTCTGCCGAAGGGCAAGGGTATCAAATTGACCATCATTGAAGAGGCTAGGAAGAGGCAGGCTGCTTTAACTGCCACTGCCTAGATCGAGTGATTGGATTAATAATGGGTTTTTGTTGTCTTTTGATAATTATTCATAGCATCATAGGATTTGGTCTTGAGAAACTTGTTGTTTTTGCATCTTGGTACAATTTTGAAGGTTAATTTGGTTCTGAATGGTGGATTTATGCTTAATGCATCTTACTAATGTGTTTAGTATTTTGCCAACTCTTTAATATTTATATTATTGCTCAAGCCTATCTGTTCTGGTTGTGCTTTCTTTCCCAGGTGGTTGAGTTTTGAGATATAATAATTGCTGTAAATAAACTATTTTGCATTAGTTTTGTAGACTACCTTTTTGAAGTTTGTTGTTTACATAACAATAACAATTCCTTGTTTTTTCAAAGGAAAAAAGATCAAGGATTATCTAACAATAGAAAGCATATGAATTAAGCTCTTGTAAATTATAAATGGAAGAAATTGCGTTTCAGTCAAAAGAACAAGTTGAATTTTTATAGCATTGCTTTTATTTGACAAGGAGAAAATTAATTAAATGAAGCTTCCGTCGTTAAGGGGGAAAAAAAACTTCCTAGTGGATGTTAGAACGAGGAAGAAAGGAAAGACTGAATATATGAAAACTCATAATCGTTTTGAGATTCTATGTTGTTTCATTGGTAATCAAATATTTAACAAAATGACCAGTTTTAAAACCTAAACTTAGTGGCGTTTATTTCGTGTGATGGAATTGTAATTTAAATTTAGCTTGTTTATCACTTTTTATAACTAACGTAAATGGTTAAATTTTATGTATTTTTCATCAAATTTTCTTGTTTATAAGAATTTGAGATTTCTTTCAAATTATACATGAATTAAATTCCAACCTATACATTAATTAGATTCCGATTTACATCTCTAACCAATACTAAAAATCATCTTTTACATTCACCAACAACCAAATTAATAACTAAAATTAAATTCCAATTTCTTCGAATTTCATTTCGTGAACCAAACGTCACATTAGTTTTAAACAAAATGATTTCTTTGTAATTAAAATTGATGGAAACTCTTTTAAAAGCAAGAATATATGCGTACATAATACATATTTGACTCTTCCCTTCTGGAGGCATTAGCAAGTACTAGCCTAGATTTATGTTAGCATTTATAAAGCAGGATAATACATCTGAAACACAAAAGCACCAGTGGTCTAGTGGTAGAATAGTACCCTGCCACGGTACAGACCCGGGTTCGATTCCCGGCTGGTGCACATTTGCAATGAAGATATCAGCGCAATATGTGATGTTGGGTCATCACACCTATTCGATCCTTCGAATTCAAGTGCGCATCTGAGCAATTTTTTTTTTTTTTTTATTTCTTTTTTACATTTTCTTTTTCGTTTGTAGATTACATAGGAAGTTATTTTCGCTTCCATTTTTTACATAATAATATTTAGTATATATATATACAGAGTTAGTTGGGATTGGGAGCATTATTTAGAACTTTTCTACAGGTATCCCGTCTCTAACATTTTCATAAACTTTCTTTTCTCTCGTCTTCCCTAACCCTGCTGTAAAGAGCAGCTTAGATTCTTCAACAGCAATGCATGTTACCTTCACCCATATCACCACTTTTGTCTTCATCCCTTCTATCTCGCTTAGTTTTCCTTTCTCAAGATGACACGTCACACTCGTCGAAAACCTTAAAACCGACGAGTCTCGGTAACTTACTTCACAGATTGAAGGTAGTGTCACTGTTAGCGTTTTTGTATCTCGATCAAATTCGTACTTTTTGGCTTCACGAGGAAAGATACCAGCTGGTAACTCGAAGTCATGCAGCACCTCAGCCAGTGGCCTCTGTTTTTTTTCTGCATCCAAACCAAACACAACACATGGATCATATGTGATCATGTCACCTAGCTAGATGTCTACATGATTACATGAAGAGTCATCACTCAACAATTAGGAAGGAAGAACTATATCGATAATTATGAATTTGCGTTCGGTTAATTAAATAGAACACAGACTGGGTCACGAGAAATTGAAGGTTCTTTCAGTTGAATTAAGTCATCAAACCAATCCTTTAATTCTTGTGATATTCCATTGGTTGTGGTCACAAGGTTCAACCTATTTGCAATTTCTACTTTGATCGAGTCAAGTATGGAATAACAACCACAACATTTATTCTTTCCTGGTAACAATAATGAATCTTTTGAAGGTGCATCTCATTATTTGAAGAAAACACTCCATGGTTTGTCTCTATGTACTGTAAATATTTGTGTTCCTAATGTTCACATAAGACCTAGATTATCAATCTGATGTCAGTGAAGGGATTAAAGATGCTATTCTCAACTAAAGTTTTGATACCATACAATTTGTCATTGTGAATCACAAATGTGAATAAAGCTTTGAACTTCTGATTCCATGAAATATCCATAAAAGAACTGAAGAGATGATAGAAAAAACAGGTGGAATGGAATGAATTTTCTTATCGAAGTGAATTACATTGAACTTTTGAGACCATGAAATCTCCCATTAAAGAACTAAAGAAATGATATAAAAAACAGGAGATATGGAATGAAATCTTATCGAAGTGAATAACATAGAATAAAGACTTGAAGTAATGGTGTATAACAACTACAGTGACTAGATAACAACCTAATTGTCTAACTACAATTACAAGAATGACCCATTTCACAAATTATCTGTTTCTTCATCCCAAGACTACAGAGTACAGACAACCACACTCCATATAGTCATTATAAAGCAAAGTGGGTATTCGATTTTAAAGATATTTACTCCTTGAAATTAGAAGAAAAATATAAGAACTAAGAAAGCATTGAATAAAGAAAATATTACACACTGAAAATAATGTGAGGGGAAAAAATAGCTACACATCATGGGTAAGACAAACCTGTCACTGAAGTGACCAACTTTTTTGCTCCTCCTTTAATATTTTTTGGCACATCCTAAGCCAAAAAGAAACAATATTTCAGTATTTAAGGCAGCTGTCCTGTTTCTTTTTCTCAGAATTACATCTTCTCACAAACATTATACAAGAACGTGCCACGAATGATTACCGAGTAAACCATGCCTAGAAATCTATCGCTATGATTGTTATATTTTCTTTGTCCCTTCTGAACTAAGGAGAAGATTCGGTGGTCTGGATGATCAAATTTTACATATATGGCAGGTGTCTCTTGGGGCCAAATAACAATCATATCAATCACAAAAGAAAATGATTGTCACCCATGTCCAAACTTAAATAATCTGATTTTAATATTCATTTATCAGATTAATCCAGAAAGACCTTTGTTGAGGATAAACCTGATTTCCTTTCAGATAAGAAATTGCTATAATTTCTCTAGCGATTTTAACACCAACATTAGTCCAACAATCATGCAATCTATTAAAGATTTTTTTTTAATTTCTAGTCTAAAATTTCCAGAATTCATTCAGCTTTGACAAGTTGAACGGTTCACGAGTCACAAGAATTAACCATCTATTCTTTCCTCATAATAATCTTCTAAGCCTCTAAGGTAGCAAATTCATCCACAATTCAATACATTGATGAATTTCATGGTTACCATTAAATGAATGAATATCGATCAACCAATACATGCAATCACATTCCATATTTAATCATTCATGCTTGATAACAAACATCACACGAAACACATAAATAACTAGGCTAGCCACCCCCAATTTTGAACCAAAATGGTAAATACAATCATGCTTCTTATTTTAAATTGATCATATCGTAAAAATAAAAATCAAAAGTTTCAAATATAAACCTTACGTTGATATCCTTTTGGACGTTATTCATTTCTTGGCCGGCTTTGTTACTAAACCAATAGCCCATAATCTGATCCATGTTTTGTTGCTGCTGTAAATATGATTATGGTATTTAGGTGATGGGATTGATCGGAGGAGCTGGAGCTCGATCTCTCTCTCGATTTGATTTCCCCCAAGTTTTGAGAGAGAGGGTTGATTATTTGGTGGAAAATAGAGAGATTGTAAATTGTTGGCATATTTCTGCGAGTTTTCAGCAGTCACCAACTTCATACTCCCTCCAATTTCATCAAAAATTTCATATTCCAAATTTATTATTCAGATATTACTTTTTGAATTTTATGAATGGTTTATTATGAAATAAATAAACATGGTTTTTACGTTTTCGTCCTTACATGTTTTTTTTTTCTTTATAAAAGTCTTCAAATTAAAAAACATGAAAAACGTTGGTTTTTTTCGTAATAAACCATTTTATGAAATATTCCAATGCTTTTTTAATTCTTATCATAAATAGTACGTGACGCCAACTCTTTCTTATCATATGATCTGTTATGTCTTTTTATGAGTTTTATATCAATCAAGAAAAGAAGCTACATTTTATAATAACTTTGTATATAAACATCAAAAAGTTAATCGTTGAAAATATATTAAAAAATGACAATAATATCTTATATTACATCAGTGAGTAATCTTTAAAAGTTTACATTTTAATTAATACAATATATATTTTTCTCTAAATTAAACTTCATGAAATATTTGGTATTTACAATGCAATAAAATTATATTTTTCTGACATTATTGTTAAAAATTTTGAAATAACAAGTTGGTACAATATGCATGTTACGTCATTAGCCTATATCTTGGTTCTTGACCTGTGAATATTCAAAGTTACACATTTTGTATGGTTGATAAAATTAAATTAAGTTGTAGTATTTGTTTTTATTTCATAAAAATGTTCAGTAAAATAGACCTGTTTTAGCCTTAAAATTATTAAATGGACATCAAAGAACATAACTATATTATATAATAGTTTTAAACTGTAATTATTGAAAGGATAAAATATCATTTTGTTATACTAAAATTCTATCAATCTGATGTAAGTTGGATCAAAGCCAAATACACAAAATTATATTTTAGTCAATAATTACTGAATATTAACCTTGAGTCGATGAAATAGACAAAATTATTTAGTAGCTTGTTACGAACTTGAAACTTCATCAAATACACTAAAAACTTGATCTAACAAGGATAAGAGGAATGACACTAGTTACCAAGGGAGAAAAAAATAAACAAATACGGCCTATTGAAGACCTATGATAAACCAATAAAACCGTTATCAATACCCTTGGGATTTTTTTGGTTCTCAAGGTTGAGTTGTTACATTTATGCCAGTAAAAAATGCTTACATAACAAAGAAATGATTTGTAAAATGAAAAATTCCTTTTTATGTACATCACTGCTTATATATACTGTACAAAATATTTGCAGAGTCAGTTCCTTTGGTGCATGTTTCAGGGACTGATCTTCGAGTATGCCCATTTAGAAGTAGCTCATTTGCAGGGTTCAGAAAGCATCAAAGCGCAAGATGTTGGACGTTTAAAGATGCCTTGAACCATGCATAGTGACCAGAAATGCAAAAAACAGCCAACTGGCTGGATCTTGCAATTTACTCCTCTGACTACTGCATGATGTAACGCTTTTGTTAGTGAAAGCAGCAAGACATTCGAAGTTTTATTTATTTATATCTTTTTTCTTTGTTTTAGATGGTTCCATCTACATGATTTCATGGGAATGTGAAAAGAGGCTATACCTTTTTGGCAACAATAGATGATATTTTTGCCTTTAGCTTCTCAACCATCTGCATTAAGAAATAAGAGATTTAAGATCCACTAAGAATGCAACTTTTAATGTACTTTTATCATGATCACGGAAGTATTAAAATGCATACTAGGGAAGATGCTTTTGCCCATCGATTAGCAGAAGTAGCTGCATCCTTCAAGTGTTTGGAATTAGCACCATCATAACTTAAAAAGTATGTAGAGTTTTCAGTTGCTTCAGCCACCCATATATGATTCACTTGGTCCTTGGCGCACTTAATGAGATTACAAAAGCCAACCTGCAGCAGAAACTGACATCAGTTGCTTGCAGAAGAAGACTAATAATTTGATTCAACAATGCCAAACTGGCTCGAAACGTTTAATGGCATTAGTATTTTGTATGTGACGAGTACGCATCTGTTAGGCCATGGGGTTTAGAAAATTCAGAGTTTATTAATAGATTATGCTATGGAATTATAACCATAATTATCTTGGGAATATGAGACATTATTAGTCAGGCCTTATAAAAAATAATCGCTGTCACCACATTTGATGTTAATCACCATCATGCACATACCGTTGATCCGACAAGGTTGTAGTTGATTGGTATAATTGAATCACAGTCAACCGATGGTGAACAGAAGCTGATGGCAAGCAAAGCATCTGACAGTTCCTGTGGATGTGATAGAGAAATACTGCCATCTGCCACAAAAACCCATTGCTTCTTCTGATGAGCAGATTTATGCACCTCGCCCACATAGATAACGAATGCAGCGACATCAAATTCACTGACAATCATGAAAAATTGCATACTTGACTTCATTTACTTGCAGTTATCATGAGACAGCATCAATTATGTATGCACTTAAAGGAAGTTACCTGGAGAGAGGAACTTCACCCATTTTTGATAAGGAGACTGGTTTCCGAGGATGGAAGAACGTCCTAAAAGAAAAAAATTTGTTTGCCTGAGAGGAAATAATTCATCCCATTATGAAAAAAATAAATACATTTGAACTTACTGAAACTGTTCCGTCGTGGACATAGATAATGACTGCCATTTGGCTGCAGATCCACTCGAACGTAGATAAATAGTATCTGTATCAGAGTTAATTGGTATAAGACCGGAAACAGCATACGCTTGCCCCTCAACCAACACTGATTGCTGCAACAACAATGAGTTTTCAACGTCAGAAATTTCCAGCTACCGCTAAAATCTACAGTACGGTCATTACAGTGTGTTATTGTTGTATTCATTTATCCAATCACGGACTTTCATTAATAGTATGGGACTCCAAGTCTAGAACAACAAACATGTCAAATGTGTACTAGAGTCCCAAAACCCTTTTCTTATACATCAAGTCCTTGAAACTTAGTAGTTTCCAGTTACATGGAATTTAGTTTGCTTTGTTTTTTACTAATGTTATTTATGTAGCAACAATCTCAGGCTACTCTAAAGCCCTTTATAATTTCATATAATTGAACCAAAAAGTACTTTTAGGGACATCTGAAAGAGTTGGTTGCTAAAAACAAAATTAATCCTTTACTTTCTTGGAAGTGATATAAAAAGGATGAAGCAGTCTGTCGGTTAAAGCATGGAAAGGGGTAGAATTAACTAAAAACACAATTTACCTGCTTCTCAGTTGGGTTCCAGATTGTTATCAATCCCTGCTGTGGGGAGCTTTTCTGAATGCAGCTTCTACTAGTTAAACCAATCACTCTCACCCTCATAAAGGTGTTGACTTCCCTCCTACTTAGTCCGGCTTCCATTAATGCAATTTCAATTGATTTTTGCATCTCTGACTGTCTAGTTGCCTACCAAAAAAAGCCAGAGCCATTAAAGCTGGATTTTATTTTAACAGTGTATTAATCAAAGGTGAGCGATTACCTCAATTTTTTCCTGATAAGTAGTAAATGAACTTAATTGTTCTGAACTCATCTCAGCAATTATAACTTCTGGTTCTGCAGCTTTTTCTAGTAGCCGTGAGATCTTCTCCCCTTCATCGCCAGTATTTTGCTCTTCATCAATTTGGAAACTTTTGACTCCTCTTTGAAACTCGGACATAACACCTTCCACAATGCTTGAACGTCTACAAGATAGTCAAGCATAAAACTCTCAACAATGATTAACAGCTATTTGGAGATCATGAGTTCAAAAACTTGAATAACGAAAATGGCCACAAAATAGGTGAACAGATGTATTTTCTTATCAAAGGCGCGATGGTGTTATTAAGATGGCAAGGAATGTCCCAAGCAAACATATAGCTCAAAAACCAAAACCTGAATTGAGTCAGAAACATAGAGCCTAGAAGATCACACGTGAAACAATCTAAATTTTCCTTTTTATTTCCACATGTTGTTGCTACGTAGTTCTACAGCGGTAGGGAGATGTTTTTAAAATCTTTCCCTGGTGCATTTTGCAAATAAATGTCTAAAGGAGAAACCAGAAAATCTATTTCATTCATCAAAAGAGGAATAACTTATGTAAAGTGGGTCAAACAAAGACAAATTCTAGTGAAGACCTTAGAAAATTTCATAGCAACGACATATTGTCCAATATATCCAAGTCTAACACTAATCAACTAGATGCAAATATATTGAGCTTGGATTAACGGTCGCCTACTGACATACACACAATATAATTGCAGGAAAAGGGAGCCTTCTTAGAAATGTAAATATGTTACAATATAAACATTTGCAACCATCAACAATCTAGGGAGGTAATTCAACAACCAAAAAATGAACATGTTCATCTTAGCAGACACCAGAAAGATAACAACTAGCAATAGTGAACATTCATCTGGATTATTAGCTCCAGAATTATTTCCACACACCAGGCACCATCTTCCAAAGTTGGTCCTGGAATGAAATATTGGATTCCTTGCAAGCAGAGTTGCATGCTAAGTTGCTAACTATGTTGTTTCTTCTTGCCAAATTGCTCAGAAAAGTACTTAAGAAGACCATCTCCTTGCCAGCTCAGAGATGGATATTTACCACTTCTTTACTAGGCTGAAGTTCTGACTCTCAACTTACAGTTTTTAAAATCTGCTTTCCAACTCAGTAAGATATGCAAACCTAATTTTGTGCTCAACCAACAAAACAATAAATGCAGGTGCAGATGCAGATGATCACAAAGGTTATTTGAATCAGGATCATATTTGACATCATAACCAAAACTGTCTCATCATTTTGATCACAAAGAGTATGCAATAATTTCCAGTGAACCGCAATACAGTTATCGGCAATCATGTAATAGTTTTAAAGAAAATGTCCATATAAGCCCAACTTTCGAACGACGATAAACAAGGATAGCAATGATCGCATGAGTACCAAACAATACCAGTTCACAAGATGATCCGGCAATTGGAAAATTGTCCCAACAAATATGATTTGATAATCAAACCCTACCCATATCTTAACCATTTTAACAACATAGACCGAAAATTATACTGAGATAGACTAGTTTAGATGAACTGGTGTTTTCATAAGCAAATACAAGTTAGCCATAATACAGCTCATCAAGGCATCGAGGAAAGGTCAGTAATGCTAGTGAATGTAGGATTCACAAAATAATGATGGAGAAGTCCTCATTAATTAGGAAAACATGCATACATAGTAATTGATGGACTAGATCTTACCTGTGGTCATACAATTGCACTTTTTTGCTTTCCATCCTCTCAGATCTAATCACGAAGCCCCCATCACTTAGCCTGAAAGTGAGCAACAAGAGCTAAACATTATAACTAGAGTAGATAGTCGGGTATCTTATATTAGCTTCAGCATACCTTTCCCTGTACAAAGTAGGGTATATCCGAGTGACTCCAACTAATGTAATGGGAACTACCCCTCCAGAACCTTTAATGCACTTAAATGCTAATGGAGCACAGCCACTTTTACCTAGAAAAACAGCAACGCAATCAATCATGTGAACAGAAGAAGAGAAGATGGTCAATCATCTAAAATTGGACATCTTGTAAAAGCAAATACTGCATATACATGTAATTAATTCTTACAGAATCCCAAACGGTCAGCCCAGTGGGCTCTATAAGTCCCATTGATGTGCAAGCATAAGCTAATCATCGTTGATGCCTAGTTAAAGAAAGTCGTATAAAAACAGATATTGGTTACAACAAGTATGAACATGGTTAAGGCTCAAACATTAATGCGGCACTGACCTCAAGGGGTGAGACAGGTGCATTCCAACCACATAAACCAGCTCCACAGATCTCCGAACAATGACGAATGGTTAGTACATATGGATTGTAAGGGAAAAAATGCCATTTAAAAAGAACATTCTATTTAGGTGAATATCAAGTACCCTAAGTTTTTGTCCCACAAACAATTTTCCACCAATAAGTTGCTTTAAAAGTAATTCATCCAAGAGACCTTTCACTGAGTACCTAGAAGACGAAGATATCAATCATCCTCACAAGAAGAACATATTCGAATCTAAAATCTTAATTTCTCTTTACCATCCATCTGTTAGTTCGATGCTTGTAACTATAGAACTTTTGATAGCATTTGACGTAGGAAGAGCCTCTGTATCTGGTTCTGCTTTACAATACTGTATGGATGCTATGCAAAGTATCAAAGGAGAAGAAGGGGGAGCATCTCCCTCCAAAATTCTTTTCAGAGCTGATCTGTGACCATTGTTAATTTCTCTCTCATATCTATAGGACATAAATAGCATATCAGAGAGGCAATAGCAGGAATGCCAGTTTAACCAAAAAAAACCTCCAGTTTTTTTTTTTCATTCTTTCTACTCCATGAAAAGATCCGACGTCCGACTTCTGAGTCATTCCAAAGTGCACATTTTGATATTAAATCAATTTACCTTTTCACATTAAACCCATCCTCACATCTTTATAAGAACTAGTCATAACTATTCTTATAAAAATTATTCATACAAATTTTGAAGTTGAAGAGGGTCTGTCAGCCAATAAGAAACCTAATCAGAGAAGTTGCAAGTACCTGTATTTCAATTCCTCCATCACATTGGAAGCAGTCAAAAGTTTCCCAAAGAATTTAGAAGGATAACATCTCTCGTAACATGCAAGTTTCCAGACAATCCATTTGTAGTGATTTGCAATCCACCTTGATAAATAGAAAACTTACATTCACGACATGCACATTGATGGATATAATAGCTCCCTTTATCCGGAAGTCAAGAAACTCTTTTTAGGAAAATGTTTAATAGTAAGTGATATTGGACATCTACGATATAGTGCCTAGAGACAATAGAACACGAGATGGGTAGTTTATATGCATACAAAAATACTATTTTTTTTGGGCATTAACTTATGTATTTGATGTGTAGCAACTGTATACACCTTGCAAAATGATCATCACATGAGTATACTAACTTCAATCCTTTTTACTACCAGAATTTGAGTATCCTCATTTTAGACATGTACCATGGCAACATCACTGTTGACACTCTTTTCATAAAATCCACATCCTGAATGCATTCAATTCACCTTCAAGTTCTAATCCCATAAAAATGAATCTTCACCATATTACATAGTTGTGGATATGTAGCCATTACTTACTTTTTCGAAACAGTTGAACATCCTGATTGAGCCAGCTTTTGAAAGAAGAAATCCACACCAATGCGTTTTAAACCAGATCCATCCTCTAGCATGTGTTTGTCTGCATTCTCTGAATTTATCTTCCTTAACCATTCAGGCAAGTTCCCGAACTAGTGATATTAATGCATTACAAACTGTCAACAGATGAAATGAAAACCTGTATCCAAATTGCAAAAATGTGGTTATGGTCTACTAACCATGTTCTGAAAGGATGGAGGCTCTTCAAAGTACTCCTTGACGTACTTGCGAGAAAACAGAAATGGGTATCGAGTAGAAACACTTCTTTTGCAGCATGATCCTTCTGACTTTATGGCCATTGTACTACCTAATGCCAAAAAAAATGCTTAATATCCTCAGAAGCAAAATTTTAAGAACAAATTTTCAGAATTGTTTACCTTTAGGAACTACTGCTGACTTTTTATTCAATGGAGGGATAAATTTGGAATTGCGAGGCTTCTTGAATGGAGATGTATATTTTCGACTTGATAATTTCCTCTTTTCTCCAGTGACTTGTTCATGGTCAGTGCTATTCAAAACAAAAGTATTTGAAATATCCACCAATGGCCCATTCATGGGCTTTCGCACACCTGAAGTGCAACCATTGTTGACCAAGGCCCATCTTACTCCCTCAACAGCATGAGGTGTATTTTCTGTTGAAGGTGCTAAAGAACAGGGTGTATCCTCTGACTGCTTGATGGTGATATCTTGTTCTGTCGCATCAAACTCTTTGATCAAATTACTTCTCACATCTATATGCTCTAACCTGACTGCATTTTTCTGATCAGACAAAGCTGATCTTGCTGGGGAAATAAAGCTTTTAGACATTTGTTTTGCTTTTGGAATATCATCACTGAAAAAAGTACATGCATTATTTTCTTTGTTCAGCATATAGTCCCTGGAGCTACCATTCTTACGGGATGAACATACAGGATAGCCTGCATCTCCATCCTTTAAAAAATTCCCCAAGTCAGGATCTCCTAGAAGATGTCTTGCTCGTTTCAAGGCATCACTGGAAACTTTTACAGATCTTCCACCAGCTGTGTGAAACTTGATAGGTGGCGGTCTAGAAACAGAACGAACAGAACCTCGAGCAACATCCTCGATTTCACCTACATATACACACTGAAATTTGATTTTTGGAAGTAGAACAGACCTCTAACATCTTGAAATTGTCAACTAGTCTCCACACTTGCAGCAAGAAACTTAAAGAAGATTAACAGGTGAGGAATTTACCTGCATTTGCATGTTTTCTTGATTGTTCAAGGCCTTTGGAAGCTTCATCATGATCAGAATTTTCTTCCAATCCTAACAATGTTCTTGCTTTGATGAGATCTTTTGAGCATATGCTTACAGTTTTCCCTGATCCTGTTTGGAACATTGAACTCAAGCAACTGGTTCCATCATCTCTACCAGCTGATCCACCTGCCCGATCTGTCATATTATAAATAATATATATAACAAAAGTACAAATGCAAACAGGTGTAAATCACATAACCCAAAGTCAAGGGGCATGTGCTAGGGTTTGATCCCGGGACCTCCACAAAGTTTTCTGTGTCACTGAATGCTAAGCTACGATTGCAGGAACAAAAATCATGGTGTTGATAAGCAAAAATTCTAATGAGTCATATACATATTCTTTCCCTTTTCCAAAGATTCTGAGCTAACTTTAATTACATGTATGTCGAGCTGGACAAGAACAATTGAAGCATATTAAGTCAGAAAAACAAGACTCCTCAATAAGATTATATTATGTTCTCTTTGCATACTCCTGTCTTATGCCTAATCTTTGCTTTTACCGTCACTTTTGCAGCTGTGGTGGAATGTTAGCATCGAGTATCATTATCAAATTGCTAAGGCTGTATTATATCTGTCAATTCCATACATTATATTGATAAAAGCAACACCGTGTGACCTTAGGCAAAAGAGAAAAAGTGGAGGGTTACCTGAAAAGGCGTCATCATCTTGATCTCCAAGAATAGATAACGCCTTTTCTAAGGAAGACTTTCTTGTCACAACCAAATTCCCTGATCCAGTCTGAAACGTCAAAGAGGTCTTAGCTTGATCATCTTTATGTTTAATTACCTTTAAACATTCTGTTCCAAAACAAAAAAGACTCCAGCACTCAGTATAGTTTGATGAGTATTCATATTCATATGATAAAATTATTTTATTTGACCTTGAACAATTTTGGTTAAATCAATCCATTTACGCCTTCTACCACCTAGACGAACACTGATTTTTAATATACTAGTACTCAAATTTTTCTATCTACAATTGAACATGTATGTAGTAAGATAGATCCTAGATTGTATATTATAATTAAAATAACTATATCTCTTTCTGTACTAGTAAAAACCAATGAAACATATGCATATTGGAAACTTCATTTTTCCCCATTACAAATCCCAACCACAAAAGTTAGTACTCCTTGAGACCAATTTCAGATACTTAAATTTCAAACCATTTGGATGTGAGCAACATAAATATCCTTTTCCCATGCTACAAGGTCGTCAAGTAACCTGCTGACCATACATGTCCAGCGTTATATGAACAAAATTGTATAACATTGATTCATACTAGAAAAAATATCAAGCTAACACAATTACTTTCTGATATATCATAATCTGCCATAACCAAGGTGTCACTTTCCGTCTCTTTATTGGAGTTATAGCAAAGAAAATAGAAACTACAATTTCAAGGTAGTTCACCTATCAGTTTTCATCACCTTTTTACAGGCAGCACTGTTTTCCTTAATTGGGGAATATTGTAAAATTTTGTAAGACAAGCCAAGTGCAACAAGACTTGTGGGCTTTAGAAGTGTCTGGAGAAGCTTCCATACTATTGTTTGGGAAGTTAAATAAATAGACAATAGAACAGTGTCTATAAAAGGATCATTGTCTTGTTTTCCGAACATATATAGTGCTTTTGCCATGAAAGACTGCTTTATAGACCAATTTCCCCCAATCCAGTCCCAAATGTGAAGGGGGTGCCAATTAGTTTAGAATTATCCTCTAGATTCAAACATCCTGCTTCAAAACAACTAATACTTCATCACTCGGTACTGAATTTCATTTAAATGATTCTTACTAGGAATCTAGGATCAATTTTCATCAAGTATACTCATTAGCATGGCACTGATAAATCAGAAAGAGAAGTTTAGAACAAAATCACCTGTATAATCTTGATCTCCAAGAATAGATGATGCTTTAGCTATGGAAGCTTGTGTCAGGACAACTGGTTTCCCCAATCCAGTTTGGAACATCAGAGGGGTCTCAGTTTCATATAGCTTTGAATATCCAGTCCTGGAATTTTCTTGATCTCCAAGAATAGATGATGCTTTCAGTAAGGAAGATTGCTTCACAACAACTGGTCTCCCTAATCCAGTTCTGAATGCTGGAGCGGTCTCAATTCCATCGTTTTGGTTCTCACATAGCTTCGAAAATCCTGATTTAGAAATAACAGTGGCTCCATCATCTTGATCTCCAATAATAGATGATGCTTTCCCCAAGGAAGATTGTTTCACAGCAACCGGATTTCCCAATCCAGTTTGAAAAGTCGGAGGAGGAGTCTTAATTCCACCAGTTTGATTGTTATCTAGCTTTGAATATCCTGTTTTGAAATAACCAGTACCCTGTTACTAAACAATGTACCCTGTGTGTTTGTTTCATTATTTTACAAACCTTTAACAACTCAACTCAATACTCAGTACCCATATACACATGCTTGAATTGACTCTCAGATTTAACAAACACCAATTTACATAGATATGCTTGTGTTTGTCCAATTTCACATGTATCAATTCATTGTTTCATATTCATCCTATTCGTATGAAAAATATTGCAAACTAAACTCCTATCATTTTCCTCTTATTATATGCCGCCAAACTTAATTAGCAAATATAAGATTTTTAGATGTGAATCACGATTTGAAGATGATACCTTGAACCAATACGTCGGCGATAGAAGGAAGATGATGAGGAGAGCTAGGTTTATCGATTGGGACTTTCTGTGGTTCCCTTGTTAGGTTGATGTGAGAGCATTGCCACCGAAAATTGTTATTGGCGTCGGAGAAGACTTGCCACGTAGACATTTAACGGTGAGCGGCCGATTCGTGATCTTCCGGAGAGTACAATTATTAAAGGAGACGATGTGTTTTTGACTTTTGTTCCTTGAAATTTTTAGCTAAAAATGAGAAGAGTTGGAGCCTTGGAGAGTTGAAGGGCAATAAAAAAAGGCGGGAAAATTTATTTAGTAAAAGTTTCAAATATAACCCTCGTTTCTCATTTGTTTTACATTTTTTTTTCTTTGTAATTTTCTTGGAGTGAATCAATTTTAAGAAATCATTTATTTAAAATTACACAAAGCAAAATGTAACATCCAAATAGTAATCTTATGCATTCACATGATAATCATCATTTAAATATTACTACTGTATTTATACATATGTAAATCAAACATAACTAAGTGCACATGACTACATGTTATGTCTATTTTTATCATTACAACAAACATGATATACAAGTTGTTATCTGAACCCCATAAGTTTATTCAAGTTGCTACAATACCACAATTAGATGGATAATGGTTTATGATCTTATTGCTTTATAAATGGCCAAAGATGAAGGTACCACTTGTTGTTGTTTTTTTTTTTTTTTTTTTTTTGCCTGGAAATATTAAACATTCGACTTATAAGATTTCTTTAGTAAGTAAATAAATAAAGTTACAATGCGAATTATGTACACGAAAATGCTTTAGCTGTCAAAGTTTTTATTATTCATATTTGGTCATGTTTTATTATGTTGTCTTGTTATGCTTGTTTTTGGTTGCTTACGACACTTTATAACTATCATTCGCTTGTGAGACATTTAGGTTGTAGAACATGAAATGTTCGACCACCCGCACACATTTGATTGTAAGGTTCAACCTAGGGGTGACAATCTTGAACCAACGGGCCGAAGAATTAAATGGACCCATTGTAAAAAACTAAAATAGAACTTAATTTTTTTAAAAAAATGAAGATTTATAAAATGATGTATTAAAAAATCTGTTCTTTGAAAAAAATTTCAAAATTATGTAAAATTTATGACTTTTGGTCGTCAACCCGTTTGACCCGTTTGCTTGAATGGACTCAAATTGCCACCCCTAGTGGGATTAGCTACCCACATTAGCTTATAATGATGTTTAACACCAAAGTATGTTTTAAGTGTTATTATCATCATGTAAATTTAACACATAAGTCTGCACTGGTTGTCATCCATTTACTTAGATTGAGCAAACATATAATAATAATGAAATGAACGAAGTAGAATTTGACAACTTAAACTAACATTCGAATACTTTCGACACTATCCAGATATCATATGATTATATTTGAACATGCTAAGAGGACCAAGGAAATAAAATTGTAGGAACATATGTTACAAAATACATGATAAACATATAAATATTATTATCTACTACTCGGCTACTCGCAGTGTCCTTAAGGCCGTGTTGTGTTGTCTTTTACACTTACTACATTTGTATCACCACTTCCCTAATTATTTAGGAGAACTTTGACTGGAGTTTCACTTTCAGACTTTATAACTTTACATGGTTTTAAAGTTTTAACAAGCTTTTCAGACTTTAAGTTTAATAAGTGTGTTAGCTTAGACTTGTACTCATCTTTGTTAGACTTTGTACTTTATACTTTGGCTAGAAAACTTTTATTATGAAATTAATACCATAATTCTGAGTTTAATTACCCTTATTGTGTCTATGTTGTCTTTAACTATTTTATACTGCTTACCTTTAATTGCTTTTACTGTTGTGCATATTCTAAATACTCCGTAATACATTATGCAATGTGCATATAAGCTTACATGTGTATTCTGTTGAAAATTGATTAAATTATAAAGTTTTCTTGAATATCAGTTGATACAGAGATTCAAATCTTAGAACCTTCTATATCTGTTGATTCCGAGTTAAAGATCTCGGACCCTTCTAAGTTTGAGATGACTTAGTTGTTGCTACAACATAAGTTAGTTAACTCAAAGATCTTATCTCAGAGTATGTATGAGATTCTTGCCATAGATGATTTTTGGCTTTGCTTTTGAGTCAAAAGTAATATTTTCGAAATCATTAAGACTCTGAGTTCGGTATCTCAGTGTCCTTTATAGGCTCCAAGATTATGCATCAGACTTGGTCCATATTCGTTGATTTCGATTTGTACTAATCTTGTGTTTGAAATCGACCAGTATACATGTAATGAACTATTTACAACTTACTTTTAACATCAATTTGATGTTTCATGTTATATTGGGACAATTTATCTGAGTTTATCACTGTGTTGAAGAACACAATACACATGCACACTCTAGTGCGGAAGAGTAGTCAAAATTAACGTATCTTAAACTTGAATCTAACTTCAAATTATTGTTTCTAATACTTCAATATACTTTTAGTATTGCTTGAAATATGTTATTTAACACATGCAACGACATTTCACTATTCTATGTTCCAAATCAGTTACTAAAATTATAAATAGTATACATTAAAAAAACATAACATTTAAAAATTACATTCTCAACCCCAACGTGCCGCTAGATCGTCGAATCTGACAGTAATTTTTTTCACGAATATTGTGGTTGTATCGTAAAGTATTAAAAAGATATTTAAAAATATTTAAAAACTGAAAAAAGTACAAGTAACGTAAATTGTGGTTGTAACATAAACTCGTAAAGTATTAAAAAATATTGAAAAACTAAGAAAAATACAAGGCAAATTGTGGTTGTAACGTAAAGCTGATAACAAAAACTATATGTATTTTGATTGGATCGCTTTTATTCGGGTAAAATCTAATAAATAAGTAGCTGATTTAGATAGTTTTGTTCTCTAAATAAGTAACAAATTAGGCACATGTCATTTTCATTATTTCATATAATGTGTCACTCATATTTTACATAAATATATAATAATTAAACTGATTATACAATTTGAAAATTAAAATTGAAGTTATACGAGATTCTGATGTTTATACCTTAAATAAAAGATGTAAGTTGATATAAAGTTAAGAAATCACATTTAGTTTTTATGCATGATTAACAAATGTTTTATTTTTATTTATGATTTATGATATCTTTATACGAGTAAAATAAAAAGCTGTGAAAGTAAAAATAAGTTATGAAATAAGATCATTGATATCTGATTAGCTATAATTATAAAATTGATATACATAAATAATTAAATATCTATTAATTAAAATCTCATCTAAAATCAATGAGATCATTAATTTTTTAAAGGGAAAATGGCGTCAAATAGTTGTGTACTTTTGAGTTTGTACTCATTTATGTAGTGTACTTTTTTTTGTGCACATTTGGTAGTTAAACTTTCAAAAATGTTTCAATTAGGTAGTTGGGTGACTTGGAAACCGGCACCAACCGGTCACCATGCTTACGTGGACGGGTTTTTCAAGAAAAAATGGCATCAAATAGCTATGTACTTTTAAGTTTGTACACAATTATGTTGTGTACTTTTTTTTGTGCACATTTAGTAGTCAAACTTTTAAAAGTGTTTCAATTAAGTAGTTGGGTTACCTAAAAATCGATACCAACCGATTACTTTGCTTATGTGGACATATTTTTTATAATTTGAAATTAAAAAAACTTAAGATGATTTATTTTTTCTATAAAACTATAAAAAGATTTATAAACCAAATATGTATCAAATTGATAAAATATGCTTTCATTTTATAATAATATAATAGAGCATTAATTTTCAACTCCTAAACATGATGTCTATCAAATGGAAATGATATGTTTTGAATTTGATAAGCATCGTGTTTAAGAGTCATTAATTCTAAGGAGAATTTCATATATATCCTTGTAAACTTCCAACATTACGTATATATCCTTACAAACATTCTTATTACATATATATCATTCTAAACCTTTAAATCTTACATATATATTCAAATGACTATTTAAATTTAGTTACATCATTTAAAAAATATTAAATATCATTTGTTAATTAATTTATTATTGAATTAAATTAGAAAACGATATTTCTTTATTTTTCTAATTTATTTTTGTGGGAATTTAAGATGGTAGTTTAGGTATTCAAAAATTTTTTAAATGATAAAATAAATTTAAAATAGTCACTTGGATATATATATATATATATATATATATATATATATATATATATATATATATATATATATATATATATATATATATATATATATATATATAGGGAGGTTCCATTGAGAACTTTTGTGAATCGAGGCACAAAAGAACCTCCATTGGCCATTGGATGAAAAAAATATGTGGGTTAGATCAAATGGCAAAAGGGTAATTAAATAGAAAGTTTTATGCATCAAGTGCACATAATGAAATTCATGGAGGGGTAAAACAAGAATTATGCAATCCTTATTTAATTATTACACTTCCAAAATTAACAAAAATAATACAAATTCAAAATGCATCAAAATATATGCATATCGTTCATCTCTTCCAAAAATAAATCATGCATATCGTTCATCTCTTCCAAAATCAAAATACATCATAATACAAACATGCATCGTTCATACAAACATAAATCATGCATATCGTTCATCTCTTCCAAAATCAAGAGGGGGCTAAGAGAGAGGAGAGAGAGAGAGATAGAGAGAAAGAGGGAGTGGTTTTAGGAAAGAAGGTAATGATGATTTTCATACCAAATTTAGCTATTAATTATCTTAAAAACATTTAAATTCAAAAATAATTTCCATACATTTAATATCCCCTAAATGTCCTTTGTGCACCCTTGGTAGATAGTTCGATGCACAAAAGTTCTCAATGGTGCCTCGATGCACAAAAGTTCTCAATCGAACCCCAATCTATATATATATGTAGGTATGTATGTATGTATGTATGTACTGTTATTATCAATATATGTGTGTGTAATTTATAGTGTGATATTAATAAAATTATAGTTTAGTATTCTCTGATTTATTGTTCTACATACTCTTACTATGCCCAAAGATCATTACACTACAAGAAAAAGCAACAAAATCGACCAACACCTTCTGCGACGAGTCGTCGCCAAAGGCTCGCTACACGCCAAAATACATTACTTTTTGGCTTCCTTTAGTAAAAAAGTCAGACATGACCTTCCGCGACGACATTGTCGTCGCCAAAGCTCTCACTATGTATATATCAAAATTTTTTTTTTTGCACCAAAAATCTATTTACGCGGTCAAAACGTTTTCACAATTTTTTCACAACATTCCGCGACGATAGTCGTCGCAAAACCTTTATATATATATATATATATATATATATATATATATATATATATATATATATATATATATATATATATATATATATATATATATATATATATATATATATATATATATATATGTAATAAGAAATTTTGCAAGCATATATGCGTAATAATTAAAGTTTACAAGGATATATATGAAATTCTCTCATTCTTCTATGTCATAAAATATGTCAACATAAGTATCATAATCGGTTTGTATCAATTTTTAGGTAACTCAATTAACTACTTAAATGAAACACTTTTAAAGTTTGACTACTAAATGTGCACAAAAAAAGTACACAACATAAATGTGTACAAACTTAAAAGTTCATAGCTATTTGATGCCATTTTTCTTGAAAAAAACGTCCACGTAAGCATGGTGACCGGTTGTTGCCGGTTTCCAAGTCACCCAACTACCTAATTGAAACATTTTTGAAAGTTTGACTACCAAATGTGTACAAAAAAAAGTATACTACATAAATGAGTACAAACTCAAAAGTACACAACTATTTGACGCCATTTTCCCTTAATTATATTAAGCTTTATGCTAGATAATATAGATTAAACAAAAAACTTTTAAAAATATATACTTTTTGGACCACGTTTTTTAGTAATAAACCGGGCTATATGTTAGTATGTTTCAGAGCTTTTTGGACCCGATTTTTTTTAAAGAAACTTAGCTCTATTTAGGTATTTTCAGCGCTTTATTTAGTATAAAAACGGACTTCATCATAAATCGGACCCGGTTGAATAACCAGGCTTTATTGAGGTTAATAATAAAGTCATCCCCCATTCAAGCTAGGTTAAATAACCGGGCTCTATTTCATTTTTAACCGGGTTTTATTAACTTTTTTCTAGTAGTGAAGGACAAAATTGTTCTTGATGTTGGTGCTGGGACGGGGATTTTATCTCTATTTTGTGCAAAAGCTGGTGCAAAGCATGTTTATGTTGTATGTATCCCATTCTCTCTTTCATACTTCACGAACCAGTATTTGCATGAGTATTTGCATGACCATTTCATTGATAACCTGTTCGTATTAGAAGCCAGTCACTAACGTTTCTTATATAAGTAGTAAATATTTGGTACACTAAGTGTGGTCCTCTGCTAGCAAATTGCAAAGTCTGGTCAATGGACAAGTCTTAACTCCACGAATTAAAAATAAAAGTCAGACCTAAAACGATGTTGTCCACATGTTGTTTGGTACTGTTTTTGAATCTAGAAATGGCCAAAGGAGGTCATTTGCCTTCGGTTTGGTTTTATACGGTTTATATATTGTTGATATATCATTTGTAAATTTGAAATTGCCATTAAGCCTTCTATTTTGCTGCTGAAATATATGAAAATTAGTGAAACCAAGGGGGCTGTAAGTGTGCAGTAAATATAAGTCTGCGTGTAAATATGTTGGACAGTTAAGTCATGTAACAACAGCCCCTTTCCAGCCTAGAAACAATAGTATAATTAGCTAAATATTGGTGTGTTAATGCATGTGCAGACTCCGAACTTAGCATATGGCTAAGTGTCAGCCTGAACAATAAAAGACAACAGCAACAATCTTATAATTAAACAAAAACAAAAAATATTTGTGTGTTCTTCACGTTTGTTTAACTAATATTTTGTCTGTAAAAATGGTATATATTGTACGTTTTTGTTATCATTTATAATTTAGAAAACACACTAACGATATGATATATATTGTACCTGTTTTCATATGTTACAGGTTAGTTACTTTCTTTTGACATATGCAAAGTAATCGACAAAAGGAGAGTTGTGCATGATAACCATCGGTTTCGTATGAAAGAAATTACAAGAAGAGAAATTGAATATGCATTCCCAAGATTGTAATTTACTTTTTTGTTGTATCGCTTGTACATTTGATGATCCTTATTTTGGTTGTAAACTTTTATATACTTGAAATACTTTTTGATCGATATGTTATGAAATGATATTATTTTTGTAAAATTGAATTGTAAATAGAAAAACTATCACGAAGCAATTAAATAAATATTTGTATTTGCATTAAATTTAAAAAATAATGAATGTGTTTCTTTTGTTTAGAAAATATTGCATTTATGTAATTTAAAACAATAATAAAGTGTTGCAATAGATTGATAATGGTGTTGCATTTACATAATGACAACATTTGATATGTGTTGCTATAAGTTGGTAACAATAAATTAAAAGTGTTGCTTTAGAGTATAAAAAATGTTGCATTTAAAAAGTGTTGCATTTATTAAATAATGACAACACATTAAAAAGTGTTGCTTTATAATATAAAAAGTGTTGCATTTATAAAATAATGGTAACACTTTTGAAAAGTGTTGCATTATCTAGTGAAAGTGTCGCTTTAGACCTAAGGCGACGTTGGCTAAGGTGGCACTACATAAAGTGTCGCATTAGGCCTATAGCAACACTTTTAAGGCCTAACACAACACTTTTCCCATGTTGCTTTAGGTTGATTTTGTTGTATACCATCGTCTGCAACCGACATATGATCAAGATCAAATCACCTTACAGACGTATACTTTAGATCAGGGGTGATAAGCGAGAAGGTGTGCATTGTTTCATATCAGTAGAGAAAGCTTATAAACATTTGTTCAAAGGTCATTAATCCTACTTGTGTTATCTCATTTCTAATTCTACTTCAGAGCCTAAAAAGAGATTGTCTCCGGTGTTCCGATCGTCTATGATTTTCCAGACGATATCTGGAGTTCACATGCACGACAAGTTGAATTTGGCATTAATCTGATTCTAGGTGCTGCTCCAATAGCCCGAGCTCCATACAGATTTGCACCTATAGAATTACAGGAGGTGTTAAAACATTTGCAAGAACTGTTAGAGAAAAGCTTTATCCGACCTACTTCATCTCCTTGGGGTGCACCAGTTCTGTTTGTATAGAAGTAAGACGGAACTTTCTGCATGTGCATAGACTATAGAGAGTTGAACAATGTGACAATTAAGAATAAGTATACTCTGCCCAGAATTGATGATCTCTTTGATCAACTTCAAGGAGAAAAATGTTTGTAGAAGATTGATCTTTGTGCTGGGTATCAACAACTAAAAGTGAAAGAAGAAAATGTTCCTAAGACAGTGTTCCGAACTAGATACGGTCATTATGAGTTCCTAGTAATACTGTTTGGTCTGACTAATGCACATGCTGCGTTCATGGATCTCATGAACCGTGTGTGCAGACCGATGCTTGACAAATCAATTATTATTTTCATTAACGATATTCTGATATACTCTAAGACGAAAGCTGATCACTTTGTTCATTTAACGGAATTGCTAGAGTTGCTGCGAAAAGAACGACTCCACAAAAATTTTTCTAAATGTGACAGTACGTCAAAACTGTCCTCGTCTGTTGAACAAGTTTGACAGTTTATGTCTAAGCTGTTCATGCATGTTGGACAGGTTTGACATATTTAACAGAGTTTGTTCTTTCTGAACAGGTTTAACACTTGTTGGAGTTTGTTTCCAAGTCATCATGTAATGTTTTGAACGTTGGGATCAGCCTCAAGATTCAAGACAAAGTGGAAAATCAGAACTGCTACAACTCTGCCAAAGCTGTTATGCTGAAGACAAAGAAATATTTGAAATGATTGACAGATCATTTCTTATACCAAAATGGATTTACAAAGAAGAATAAAGGTGTTGGGATTTCGCATTGATTTTCATAAAAACATAAACATTAATCATATTAACGCACAACGGAAGCTTTTAAAAATTACGAATTCCGTACACGGATCATCAAGTATACATAAGATAAGTAATTATGAAAGCATTAAAATCCGTACCTTTGTATTCGTTGACAAGAATACACAAATGAGATGCTCTCGGTATCCACCGGTGATGACACGATCGCGGCGCCAAGTATGCAATCAAACACACGAAGAACGGGGAAAACCAAACCCTTTTAATTTTATTTCTTTCTTGCGGCCGTACCACACTAACATCACACACACTTAATGTGTGTTCGTGTGTGTGCCTCACCCCAAAACCCTACGTGGGTTTGGTGTATATATATATATACATATTCTTAATGTATGTTTCACACACATATCTTGCGGCCGTATCTTTATATATATATTATTAAGAGTTTTAGTTTTAATCAAACTCTAATATAATAATATAATATATATCTTAATAACTATCTTTATTATCTAAACCTTATATAATTATCTCTATAATTATATACCCTTTAAATAATATAAATATTTTATACATTATCTAATAATATATAAATGACTAGATAATTATTTATAATTATCTCTTATTATTTGTTTATAATTATACATCCAATTATCTAATAATAGATGATAATACTAATTCAAATAAATCAATCTTTTATTTAATATCGAATAATAAATAAAAGACCAGATAATTATTTAATTATCATCCAATGACAATTAAATCACTACAATATCTAATATTGCACTTATAGTCCCCGTACTTTGAGATATAACCAATCATCTATTAATATAATCTCAATAATCATTTTGTGTAATAAACAATATCCAATATTATTTATTCAATCGTTTAATTGCATCTGCTCAGTTGTGCTCATCGGTGTAACCGTCAAGTGTCTTATGAAATCAACCATGATGCAGTAGTAATGTCATCTTTACACACCATACACTAACATACTCCCACTTGTGTAAGACGACATACTATCTTGCAGCATGCACCTAAAGGAGGTCATGGCTAGACACTTTAGGCAACCAGGGTCATAAAAACTCTGACTCCCATTCGGGCATTCTTGTTGAAACAGCCTTCCAAAAAGAAACTTAGGTTATATCCCATGCATCGTGATATTTCAATGTGAAAGCTAGGCATGGATTAGATCAACCGTAGCAGTCAGGATTATGTTTCTAGAACTCCCTGATCCCATACTGAACCGTAACAGACAGAGTAGAACACATCGGTTCTGTTCGAGCATGGCCATGCATTTCTGTCAGTATCGATCGCTAAGGGGCCCAGAAATATCTATTCTTAGTTAAAAGAAGGTGCAAATCCCATATTGACTATCTAGGCCTCCAGCACAACTCCCACTGCAACCAGCCTCGAACCGTTATGATCACCCAGTTACGGATGGCGTTAGGTTAGGCCAAATGTACAGCAGCACCCGCACTAAAGTACGTAGACATCTCAGGTACTAAGGATTACCTTTTTGAGACGACTCATGACTATGATCCACAAAGTGGTCTCAATCGGTGGGTCAATCCAATATTTGTTCGCAATAAATACCTGTGAATTTGGTCCAACCTTTGCTATATTCATCACCCATGAATATCAACCAAAAACCACAGTAGCCTTTTAATTCTCGTTGTGGTTCCCACGACAACAAGCAGCTATGGAATAGTTTTAGAATAACTTCAAATTTATTCTTGGATTTCTAAAACATGCAAAATAGAACAACATTAAAGATATCATGTTGATCTCTTTTATCTCAATAAACACAACATGACTTCCATCAATTTAATGCTATTGTTCCTTTATCAAATGTAACGGTAACACGATCTATTAAAAAATTAATTTCAGACATGATATTAGTGGGAGTGTTCTCTAGTTAACTGACTTAACTTCCATTACCGTTTATCTTTGAAAAATTACACTATTTCTTTACTACAACTTCCTGTAATATTATTCAGACCCATTCTGAATCTCCATACAAATTTATATCCATTATCTTTAGAGGAACCGATAAATAACTCATAAAGACACCAGGATTAAAATTTAGGAGCTCTAGCAATTCAGATTAATTGCTACTAGTGGTACGTTTAGATGTTTAGTCCTGAATATGACAGTATGCGGTTTATCTATATCTTAACAAGACATATTAACTTAATAACATAGTGTTCAAAATTTGTGATATGTATCCATAATCACCAGAACTTGGTTATCTACAACATTTCCTTGTGGTGTTCCATCAAGTTTGCCGACGAGTGTTTAAACAAGTCAAAGGCTACTACTTTATTAACCATCTCACAAGTTGTATACATTTCACATGTAATTTTATAAAATGAGATTACTTCTTGTCTAAACAATCCTGACTCATCAAGTCTTTAATTGTTTCTGACAAGTTAAGTGAATTAACCTCCATGTGATTCATTTACATTTAATTCTGCATTTTATTAGTTTCATCTATATAATCACATGTGACTATCCAACTCATATAATCTCTTGAACTAACTTTCAAGAATTAACAAGTTCAATGAAACTGCATTTGAACACTTGAACAATTTACACAACAACATAGTTAACCCTTTTTATCTGAATATGACTACTAGCTTGTCCAATCTCTATTGACAAGTTACTATTCAAGTTCCACTTGAATCAAGAGTCTATAATCATGGCTTCGTAATCTCAAAACAATAGAAATTTCAAGCAACAATTTTTCTACTCCAAAAAATTCTTTATTTATCCCAAAAATATTTGCATGAAATTAAACTACAAAGTTGTTTACTATACCATGATAAACTATTGATGACATGAAAAATAGTGTCCAGCAAAGTATTCTCTAAGATGTCTCTATGCTCCCATTGAATCTGTCATCTCTTTTCACTTCATTTTAGTCATTGCAGACATTATGCATAAAACTTTGTTCAATTGGGTATCACATATCCAAGAACAATAGAAGTGACTGATTCAGATACACGAAGTCTCAATGCGGTCAACCTTGACCGTTTCAAAGTACTTGGGACAATTCCTTTCCCAGTGCCCAGTTTCCTAGCACTCAAAGAATTTGTCATCCTTGGATTTGACTTCTCTGGTTCTAGGTTTTAGCTACTTGTTAGCTTTAACCTCCGGCTTGGAAACTTACTTTCCCTTTTCTCTTTCCCTATCTTCTCTTCTTAATCATTCCCTCAGCAGTCTATAGCATCTGATGCAGCCCACTGATCATCTTCTCCGTGCATGTTGTAACAAATTACAAATTGCTAAAATTCCTTCAATAAAGAATTGAGAATCAAATTCGTGGTCATGTTAGTGTCACGGGATACCCAAGTCTGCTAAGATGTGTTGGGTTTCCTATACCCTTGCTAGGTTAAATTAAAACTTTGCGGAAAATTAAATAACCTAACTATGCAAGAATATAAAACCTTAAGGATCTAACCAAACAAGCTAAGCAACTAATTATTAAAATAAAGAGATGAATAAAAACTAACCTTGAGAAAATTTGCAATTTTCTCCACGAAGAACGATTGCACGAACAGCCTCTGAATCAAGCAACAAGCGTCTAAAGCAAGATCGCCTCTAGTTGTTCACACCCAATGAACAAAAGAAAAGATAATTATAACTTTTCTAAGCTCCGATCGCAGAGTCCCAAAACTGGTATCCCTTGTGATCGTTAGAGAACTTAGAATTGAAATGGTGAGGAATGAAGCAGGCAGGGGCTGCCTATTTATAGGTTTTAGAAACCTACAAATTTTTGATCCCAAATCCATGTGGGATGGATTGGTGGCCGCCCCCCCCCCCCCCCCCCCCCTATTAGGGTTTAGGGGGTGCCCTGTTGACTATCAACTAATTGCAGTTTAGCCCCTGTACTTCCTCAATTAATTCTATTAGCTTCCGGTTAATTTATTAACTATTAATAAATTAACAAACTAACCCATTAATCAAATATAATCAATTATTTAGTTTCTACTTAATTTATTAAACATAATAAATTAACAAACTAATTAACATTATGTATTTAAGTTAATCATCTTCTCTTTACAATTCATTGCATGCACCCAAAAAGGATCCAGCCTGATAACAATATGTTTACAAATAATTGTGACTTGGACACTAATTCCAACAGTCTCCCACTTGGACAAGTTGGCAACTATTTGTCTAAACACATTCTATTACCAGCCTTCCTAGCTACTCGATACAGCTGCCGAACTCTGAATCATATCAGAGCTAATCCTTTAGATAAGGGATCAACTATTCCTTCGTTCTCTGATATCGTATGAAACTAAGACATCGATTATAACCAATCTTGGGTTTCAAAATTATGTTTCTGATTTCCGATTAATATGACTATATGAGACTTATTAATTGAACACTTCAATTTTGTCTCGGTCGGGCCCGACACTCTAGAGTCAAAGTTTAATCATCAGAGGGCCCATAGATATCACTTTTCCATTTAGGCAAAAGGAACGAATAAACTTCACATACACAGCGCTAGCTAACTAATAACATCGTAACTAGATACATCCGTTATAACTGGCAGTTACGCACAGCGTTTGAATGCACTAAGGTATGACGGACTAGGAAACCGCAACTTCAATGTATCTCCGTCTGAAGAATAGAGGATATTACCATCTTGGAAATACTTATGATTTGATCCATGAAGTATTTTTCCAAGTGCGAGTGCCCTATACTTAAATCTCCATTAAGTACCCATGAATGTTGCAGCAATCTCTATGCTATGTCAAACTCTTGACAGTCTACTAACATTCCATGACAGTCTTTATTCAATACTAACTCCCGGTAGTACGAACGACTGAGGTATTTGAATAAAATTTATTACTCTGGGAGTTGGTTCTAAACATGCAAAAGGAAACACAACGATAAATTAATAGAAGATGGCAACACTTTGCAAATAAATAAATCTCCATTATTTAATCACCAAATCCATTACGATTTCAAATCATTGTTACAATGTTTCAAATTCAAAACTAACTACTAAACTTTACATTATCTCGTAATCCTATGCTAACAGCATGACTACAGTGTTTCAGTTGAGAAAGTGGCTTTGTGAACGGATCAGCTGGATTCTCCTCTGATCGCACTCTTTTCACAATCACATGTCCTTCTTCAACCTTGCTACGAACAAAGTGGTACTTCCGATCAATATGCTTGGACTTTCCATGATCCTTGGGTTCTTTAGTCAACGAAACAGCATTTTCGTTGTCGCAGAATATTTCGATGGGGTCTTGAACCGTTGGGACAACTCCAAGATCTCCAATGAAATTCTTCAACCAGATGGCTTCCGTTGAGGCTTCTGAGGCCGCAATATATTCTGACTCGCAGGTAGAGTCTGCCACGGTTTCCTGCTTCGAACTCTTCCACGTCACGGCTCCCCCGTTCAATAAGAACACCCAACCAGATTGTGACCGACAGTCATCTCTATCCGTTTGGAAACTCGCATCGCAATAACCGGTTACTTTGAGTTCATCCTGTCCACCGTAAACCAAGAACCTGTCTTTAGTATGTCTTAAATACTTAAGAATATTCTTGACCGCCATCCAATGACCTTCACCAGGGTCTTGCTGATGTCGACTCACCATGCTTAAAGCAAATGAGACATCAGGCCTCGTACATGTCATGGCATACATTATAGATCCTATGGCCGAAGAATATGGAACTCGACTCATTCTGTCTCCTTCCTCCTGTGTCTTCGGGCTCATGTCTTTACTAATCTTTATGCCATAAGCAAAGGGAAGGTTCCCCTTCTTAGACTTCTCCATACTGAACCTTTTCAGTATTTTGTCCAAGTACGTATCCTAGCTTAGTCCTATTAGACGTCTCATTCTATCTCTATAAATCTTTATACCCAGAATAAAATCTGCATCTCCTAGATCCTTCATAGCGAAACATCTTCCCAACCAATCTTTTACACTCTGTAATGTTGGGATGTCGTTTCCTATAAGTAATATGTCATCGACATATAATACCAGGAAGAGTACAGTGCTCCCACTGACCTTGACATATATGCAGGACTCATCTTCGCTTCTAGAAAATCCAAACTCTGTGATTTTATCATGAAAGCAAAGATTCCAGCTTCGAGAAGCTTGCTTAAGTCCATAAATGGACTTCTGAAGCTTACACACTTTCTTAGGATACTTGGTGTCTACAAAACCTTCAGGTTGTGTCATAAACACATCCTCTGTCAATTTCCCGTTAAGGAAAGCGGTTTTGACATCCATCTGCCAGATTTCATAGTCATGAAACGCAGCTATGGCCAGAACTATCCTTATGGATTTAATCTTAGCTACCGGTGAAAAGGTTTCCTCATAGTCAATCTCGTAGGTTTGAGTATAGCCCTTTGCCACCAGCCTAGCTTTGTAAGTGTGTACTTTCCCGTTCATATCCGTTTTCTTCTTGAATATCCACTTACAACCCACCGTCTTTAGTCCGGGTGTGGGATCAACCAAGTTCCAAACTTGGTTGCCATACATGGATTCAATCTCGCTATCCATAGCTTTCTTCCATTTGGCTGCCTCAGGGCCTGCCATCGCTTCCCGGTAGTTAGCTGGTTCATCTAAGTCGACTAGTGTACTATCACTAATCATATCATCCTGTTCAATATTGAAACCATAGTAGAACTCAAGAGGATTGCTAACTCTACCGGATCTGCGCAAAGGTAAGGATATGTCATTGGGTTCAACAGGCATCTCAGCCTCATGTTGATGGTCAGTGTTTGCAGTTGGTTCTTCATCGGTAGTATCTTGAATCTCATCAAGATCGATCTTACTCCCACTGTCCTCTTTAGATATTATCTCCTCTTCGAGATACAAACACTACGTTTTCACGTGGTTTGTAAAATAGATATCCAAATGACTCTTGTGGGTAATCGATGAATATACACTTTTCAGAACTTTGACTGAGTTTGTCAGAGGTCTCTCGTCTAACGAAGACTTCACAACCCCAGATCTTGATGTGACCAAGGGAAGGACGCTTTCCCTTCCACATCTCGTAAGGTGTCTCTGAAACTTTCTTGGTGGGTACTAGATTTAGAATATGTGCCGCAGTTTCTAATGCATAACCCCAGAAACTTACTGGAAGTGTTGCTCGACTCATCATAGATCGGACCATGTCTAACAAGGTCCTGTTTCTCCTCTCCGCAACTCCGTTGAGTTGTGGTGTTCTAGGAGGTGTTAACTGGGAAACTATTCCACAGCTTCTAAGATGATCGAGAAACTCGATACTAAGGTACTCTCCTCCCCTGTCGGAGCGGAGAACCTTTATCTTTCTGCCTAGTTGATTCTCTACTTCACTTTGATATCTTTTGAATGTCTCAAAAGTGTCGGACTTATGTTTAATTAAATAAACATATCCAAATCTACTATAGTCATCTGTAAAGGTGACATAGTACCGATTTTCCCCTTTTGTAGCACATCGGAATGGCCCACATACATCTGTGTGGACCAAATCCAATAGTCCTTCACCTCTTTCACACGTTCCTGTGAATGGTGATTTTGTCATCTTGCCCAGTAAACAGGATTCGCATACATCATCCGATTTTAGGTCGAATGATTCCAACACTCCATCCTTTTGTAGTTGGGCAATGCGTTTCTTGTTAATGTGCCCAAGGCGACAGTGCCACAATTTGGACTTATCAATTTCGTTGGAATCAATATTAAATAATAGGTTGTTATCACACTCAACAGTTTCATATATGCCATTATAAGGACAAGCTTTGAATATAAAAACATCATTCAAATAAACCAAAATACTTCCTTTATTATTATCAAAGCTGAAATTGTATCCATCCTTATACAAGGCAAACAAAGAAATGATGTTCCGATTCATATCGGGTGAATAACAGCAATTATTTAAGCTAATCTCTACTCCTGATCTAAGCACGAGCTGGAACCTTCCGACTTTCTTCACAGGCGTGATCTTTCGATTCCCCATGATTAGGTTTAGCTCCCCATGCTTCAAGCTGCTACTTTTCCTTAGTCCCTGCAATACAGAGCAAATGTGAGTACCACATCCTGTATCAAGAACCCATGAATTAGAGATAGAAGTGTTATGGAGTTCGATCATGAACATACCTGAGGTGCTGGCCTTTTCGACTTTGCCGTCCTTAAGGTCCTTCAGATATGATGGGCAGCTTCGCTTCCAGTGCCCCTTGCCATTGCAGTAAAAGCATACTGCTTCCTTCGGATCTTTAGTAGGCACAATACCGGACTCTGTTCTCCCTTGATACCCTTTCTTGGACTTTCCTTTTGGGGCCTTCCAGGATGACTTCCGTTTCTTTGAGGCCTTACTGACAGTAAGCACACGGGCCACAGGGGTCTCATCTTTCTTGATGCCCTGTTCAGCGGTTCGGAGCAGATTATGCAGTTCCATAATTGACGTCTCCTTCTGATTCATGTTCATCTGATAGGAGAGTACGAACTGATTATAGATGATGGGCAGTCCAGAAAGAATGATATTGGTGGAGAACTCAGAGTCAAACACCATATTGAGAGCCTCCATCCGGTCGAAGTACCCATTCATCTCAAGGACGAAAGTGCATATAGATGTTCCAGGTTTTGGTTTGCAGGCCATGAGGGATCTTACCACATTAAGGCGCTCTTTGCTCGCCTTAGCCTCAAACATCTCTTGCAGCTGCTGATTCATCTCAAAGTCCCATGTATTCTCGAAGGCTTTAGCAAGCTCAGGAACCATGGATGACGCCATGATGCAGGACACTTTGTTTGCATCATCGTAATGTTTCTGGTGTGCGTCCATTTCCTCCTGGGTGGGATTCTCATTCAGTGTTGGAATTTGTTCATCGAGAACATACTCCTTGTTCTCGTACCTCAGCGTAAACCTGAGGTTTCTCATCCAGTCCACATGGTTTGGACCGAATAGTTTTTCCCTACCCAGAACGGAAAGGAGTGAGAAGTTGGATGCGTGGTTGGGAGCAGGAGTGGGAGTACCAGTAGAAGTAGACATCTGTGAGATAAAGTTTTAGTTAGTATGAAGTATTCCTTAAACAATTTACCCAATTTGAATTAAGGCTAGGATCCATATTTTCGATTCGTTTTATGAAAAAGGGTCGCCGTAATCACGTCACGAATTTATTTTAGGTGGACAAACTTTTTTCGATTTCAATCTCTATGAAATTCCTAGATCTTTTGAGATTCATTGAATCTTATCAATGGCATGTTAATCTCGGTTATGCTCAACTACTATCCGTGACTGGGTTGCCGAGGATCACAGACAAGATGGTGAATCTAACCATGCAAAACTGCGTAAGACCCGGCACGGATCAGTCCGGGAATCGCGAGTCCTACATCACCTCCTAATATGTCTCTCATTAGTGTGCCGGTCAATACACACGCTCCACTAACAGTGCATATAGGAGATGTGCATTTTTCATGGATTTGCATACTAATTCACTTTTGATATATCTAAAACGGGATTTTTGTTTTAGTACTTTAGATTATACTTTTAATCTGGACACCATCCTATCAAAAGTCCTCAGTAGCTCCATTGAACGCACAGCGAAGCGGAGGAGGTAGGTCAGCGCGAAGCTGTTAAAAACCCACTCCTTTAGGGAAGCAGAACGACCCGCCTTATACCTCGTTTATAGTTTGTTCACTATGGGTGAGCCGATTTATCAATTGACTGACGATGTAATTAGATTTAAATGATATATATATATATATATATATATATATATATATATATATATATATATATATATATATATATATATATATATAAAATAAATAATACATATATAAATTTTTTTTAAATCTTAGGGGTTTAATTTTAAACTTTTAAAATTAAAGGGTCTATTTTAAAAATTTTAAAATTCAGGGTATATTTTAAACAATTTAAAATATTAGGGTTTAAATTAATATTTATTTTTTATATATATATTTCGGTTTCAATATTTAAATAAAATAAGAAACATTTAATTATTAAATATATATATTAAATCCGAAACCTATATATATATATATATATATATATATATATATATATATATATATATATATATATATATATATATATATATATATATATATATATATATATATATATATATATATATATAACCATATAAATCCTCAAAATTTAAACCTAGGATAATACAAGTTTATCCTAATAAATTATGATATTCTAAAACCTTTAGGATAAACACTTAATTTAAATTAAGGTAATTTCTAGATAAATAGGATTTAGGATAAACCTAGAAAATCAAGCTTATCTCTAAGGATAAGCACTTAATAATTTATTTAATATTTCAGATTTATCCATTTAAAACTTTTTAAAAATCCGAAAATTTGAAGATAAATATGAAAAACAATTTTCAAAATTTAGACAATTAATTTAATATTTAAAAACTATTTTAAAAATTAAATAATTATCAAAAACGAATTTTACTCCAAAAATTTCGAAAAACTAATTTTTAATTAATTTTTCGGATTTATTTAATATTTAAAAATTAATTTTAAGTTTAAACAACTTAATTTAAAATTAAAAACACCATTAAAAATAAATCAAAATTCTGAAAATTAATCAAAACAAATCTCGAAATTTAAGAACAAGATTATCATCTCAAAATTAGTGCAAAGCTCGTTAGGTTAACCACTTTGATACCACTGTTGAGTTTCCTATACCCTTGCTAGGTTAAATTAAAACTTTGCGGAAAATTAAATAACCAAACTATGCAAGAATATAAAACCTTAAGGATCTAACCAAACAAGCTAAGCAACTAATTATTAAAATAAAGAGATGAATAAAAACTAACCTTGAGAAAATTCGCAATTTTCTCCATGAAGAACGATTGCACGAACAGCCTCTGAATCAAGCAACAAGCGTCTAAAGCAAGATCGCCTCTAGTTGTTCACACCCAATGAACAAAAGAAAAGATAATTATAACTTTTCTAAGCTCAGATCTCAGAGTCCCAAATCTGGTATCCCTTGTGATCGTTAGAGAACTTAGAATTGAAATGACGAGGAATGAAGCAGGAAGGGGCTGCCTATTTATAGGTTTTAGAAACCTACAAAATTTTGATCCCAAATCCATGTGGGATGGATTGGTGGCCGGCCCCCCTATTAGGGTTTAGGGGGTGCCCTGTTGACTATCAACTAATTGCAGTTTAGCCCCTGTACTTCCTCAATTAATTCTATTAGCTTCCGGTTAATTTATTAACTATTAAGAAATTAAGAAACTAACCCATTAATCAAATATAATCAATTATTTAGTTTCTACTTAATTTATTAAACATAATAAATTAACAAACTATTTAACATTATATATTTAAGTTAATCATCTTCTCTTTACAATTCATTGCATGCACCCAAAAAGGATCCAACCTGATAACAATATGTTTACAAATAATTGTGACTTGGACACTAATTCCAACAAGATGATCCAGATAACCTTTCATCTTCAGCAAATGGGGTCTAACAGTTGTTCCTTCTGCCATTCTGCAGGAGCTCAGAGCCCTAGTTGTATATGTTTCTCTGTCCGAGCCTGAGTCTAGAACATATCCTTTAGCCAGCGATACATATGGTAAGCTGAGACGTCCATAAGGCTAGTCCGCAGCTCAGATGTCATGATCGCTAGCATTAGACATGCAACATTGACCGAATCCTCAGAGTGCTTCTTGTGGAGATTTCTCTCCTCAACTGTAGCAGTCTTTACAGGAGCAGGTTCTGGTGCCCTTTCCAGAATATACGACTTTCACTCTGTATTCAGAACATTTGTCAGATCTTAATCCTAGTTCAGGAAGTTGCCTCTTTTGAGTTCTCCATATCCCGAATGGATCTCAAAGTAGCAACATGTGCTTTTGGGGAGGATTTTCAAGTGGGGGAAGGATATTGACGTTATCATTGTTGTTGTTACTGTTATTGTCATTGTTATTATTAAACCGCTTCTACCTCTGTCTTTTTCAACCATCTAAAACAATTTTTCAAAAATTAGTATTTGATTAACCATTAATAAATCAATAACCCAAAATTTAGAAAATGATTTCTTAATCCTAAGAACCATTTTACTTATTCATGCACCCAACGGAGGCTGAACCTACATGAATAAGCTACTCAGGCAGACAACTTATTACCAATTACTACCCCTTTGCAACTCTTAGATCTGATGAGATTTTCAATTTCTTAAATTGATCATGTTTGATCTCATCCACACCTTGCGCAACAGTCTTACTGAGGAACCACCACTTACACACACCATATAACAACTGCAAAGTCACTGGCCCAAGTCTCACTTAGGATCCGCAATGCTCACCTCACAGCGCTCCGAGTTTGCGGCGTAAGCACCCAACGAAGGCTGAACCTACTTATGACGATCGGTCACCGTGAGTGCCACTATATGGACGGTGTGTTGTGTCAGATTTTTAATTTGGGTTTATAACCAGTCTCTTACCAAGAAATAGTGGTCAGTCAGGTTAGTCAGCGGGCAGGATCCTTTCGGTTATAAACCTCTCGGAAATTGCTACAACCACAGCCCTAACCTGACTGTCCTAGACACCACCTATTCTGGTAAACAATCTAGTTAATGTACCAGTTAGAAGAATTTCAACTCTTTGATCATATGACATTTTAAAAATCTCCTTTTATTTGAAAAACTATTTTCATAAAAATGTCATATCTAACACCTAACAAAATAAATAAAGTTTCCAATTTAAACAACCTTTTAAATACTTTAATTTTTTTTTATAAAAAATGATTGTAGTTTTAATTTCTTTTATTTATCTACTTTGTCACCACAAGCACGCAGATATAAATAATGCATAAAGAAATAAAACATACAACCACACGGTGACAAAGCTTTGCCAAAAACTAAATTGGTTTCCGAGAGCCATACGGACAAACCAATTATGTCAAAACCTAAGAGACAAAATCAACACACAAGGCAAGAAGGTTGAACTCTTTCAGCTCCCACTAGCCTCAGCATCCGATGATGTCTCCGAGCGTCCTTGATGGATGACCTCCTTCTTGATGGACATCTTCGCCAAGATTTTTTACATAATTTTAATCTAAATGCATTTGCCAATTTTCTAACCTATTACAGATTATATCATAAAACCTGGGATTCCAATGGCACGCAGGCCTTCGCAAATGTATAACCAATAATAAAATAGCAAACATTGAGATTAAACAAACAACCATCACAAACAAGGGGTCTCAAGGCTCGACTATGTCACAAACTTAAATAAAGCAGTAAAACATATTAATAATCCAGAATTCATTTTCATCTTGCCATGAAAATAATTCCAAGACCAATTAATCTACCATTAATTGAAGTAATCATGTCTAATATCATTCTTAAATTAAATACGGTTCGTAAATTCGAAATTGAAGGACACTTTCCAAAATTAGAAATTTTTTCCCAAAAATTCAAATTCAATTCCATCTTTGCATTATCTTTGGATTCAAAACTACACTTTTCTTAAAATATTCAATTAACAATTCAAACACCTCTGAAACTTAAACTTACTATTTTAAGAAACTTTTTATTAAACAACCTTTAATAAATATAGTTATTATTTTCAAATAATATTGATAAATTAATTTAAACTTCCTTTAAATAATTATCAATTAACTATTATTCAATAGAAACACCTTTCCAGAAATAAACAAACTTTATTTAAAATGTCAATTTTCTAAATAAACAATTTTACTAATAAAATATGTCTTTTAAAATATTTAAAGAAAATTGACCATATTTAAATAGCACCAAAAACTTTCTTTATGGTTTTAAACAACTTCTACCAAAAACGTTAATGTCGAGATCAAATCTCAAAACATTTTACCATGGCCGAACATGAAATTCAAAGTCACGATTTCATCAATTTGAAAATAAAATCCTTAAATTAAACTCCCTTTAATTTAATAATGTGTTGGAATATCTTATGATGATGAAACAAAAGTCTAGGGTACAAAATGTAATTAGCTTAAAGTTGTAAATATTATATAAATAGGAATTTGACTTTGTAATAGTTGTAGATTTGACATTCTGAATATTACTTTTTGCATGGAAATTCAGAGAGGAAATTAGGGCTACAGTAACCGTTCATATCCATTTCATATCTGTAATCGTTTGTGATTAATACAATCATTCGGTTAGTGTTCTTGATCTTGTTCTTTATTAATTGCAATTAATTGTTGATTGATAAATAGAATTCATAATTGGTATCAGAGCTTTAGGATGATTTTTTGATTGAAAGTTGAAATTCGAAACTGTTCTTGACATATTTTTTCGAAATATAGAAAAATCATCTAGGGCTTTAATCTAGTTGATTGTTGTTCTTGATTATTGGATCGAAGGAAAGAAATTAGTAATCGATTGGATTGATCATAATCTTGTTTTGAATTTCCAAACATAGCAAAAGATATTTTGATTTTTCTAGAAAAGTTGAAAAAACGTGTGTTCTTCACTGTTTCATTGAAAACACGTACTTAGATATGTTTTTCAACAAAATTCTTTCAGAAAAAGTGTCTGAAATTAAAAATCTTACCTTCGATATCAATTTGGGTTCAATAAAGGCATTTTTACAAAATTAATTGAAATCTAGTCTTGAAGTTCTTCAAAAACTCAGAAACTCGATTATAACTGTGTTCACTTGTCATTCGAGTTGACCACACTTGTAATTCGAGTTGAATAGAAGATTCAATCGAGTTGAACCAAAGATTCAATCGAGTTGATTTTCAGATATAATCGAGTTGACTTGAACTCCATTCGAGTTTACTTACAATTTCAGTCGAGTTGAATTAGATTTTCATTCAAGCTGAATTGAATTGTAGTCGAGGTGCCAAGAACTTCAATCGAGTTGTAGAAAACAAGGATTAAAATTTCAATCTTAATTCGAGTTTTCTAAATAGATTGATTCGAGTTTACTTCTTGATTATCCGAGTTTACCATTGTTTTGATCGAGTTGACACATGCCTTAATCGAGTTGCACCTCATTTCATTCGAATTGAACAAAAGCCAATTCGAGTTGCACTGTACTTATAACAACTGATTGTTTTCTAGATACGAGTTAAATATCTCATTGATCGAGTTTTACACATTCATTGATCGAGTTGATCACTTCATTATTCGAGTTGATCACTTCATTATTCGAGTTTGCCATCTTCTTAATTCGAGTTTCAATACATACACTTTCAAGTTTGATCAATTTTCATAAGTTGATCAACTTTTCCAATTTCAATCAAAATATCATTCGATCTTGGAAGAATCCTATCAGTCAATCATCATGTCTAAAGACGCACTTGCAATGGGGTCGGAGACAAAACCTCCAATTCTCTACCCGGGAGAATACGTACAATGGAGGGAAAGATTTCTAGAATTTATCAGTTTCCACGACCTCTCAGAAGAAATGTTAAAGTCATTAACTGATGGACCAACTGTGTTCCTGGAAACAATGCCTGCTGTACCCAACGACAATCCTCCAATACCGGAAAGAATTATTGAGATAACGAACCTGACAGAAACACAGAAATAGAGAAAATTGGGGGACAAAACAGCAAGAAAGTTGTTACTGATATCTATCCCCAATGACATCTACACTTGCTTAACCAACACTAAGATAGCCAAATCCATCTGGGATGAGGTGTGTAAGCTGATGAGGGGATCCGACAGGGCAGCTACCAACAGAGCAAGGAACAACCTAATGACATTCGAGAATTTCAGAGCAAGAGAGGGGGAATTGCTAGAGAACACGTACTTGAGGTTTGTCAGCTTAGTGAGTGAGATGAAAAGGAACAGTGACCTAAGCCCAACCTAGACATCAACGTGAAACATCTGAACGTACTTAACCCAGAATGGGAAAAGCATGCAATTATCATTCAATAGACAAAAGACATTGAGGATATGGATTTTCATATGGTCTATGAGAACCTTAACAACTATCAAGAGGTTGTTTTAAGGAAAATGTTTAGAAAGAAGAAAGCAAAAAAAGATACCGTTGACCTTTTATTGGCAGATAAGAAATACAAGTATAAGCTAAAGAAGGGAAAACGGGTAGTCATAAGCAGCCCCTTCTGAATCAGACTCATCAGCAGATTCTGAAATAAAAGAAATGAAGAAGCAAATGGCCTTACTCACTAAGGCATTTCAGAAGAATTTCTACCGAAAGCCCACCAATAACAAAATTAGATACAAGACTGGCTCAAGAAAGTTTGATAAGAAGGAAAAATATGAAAAGTCTGGTGAAAGTAGTGGAAAGAAAGCCGATAAATATGATAAATCTGAAAAATCAGCCAAGAAAGATTCAGAGCAAAAATGCTACAACTGTGGCAAGCCAGGACACTATGCCCAAGAGTGCAGAATGCCTGTAGTCAAAAACTCAGAATACTACACAAGAAATGCACTTCTAGCTAAAGAAAAAGAAGCTGGCAAAGCTCTAATGGCTGAGGTTGATCATTGGCTACAACTATTAGAGGATGAAGACATCTTGGATGAAGATGCACATATTTGCTTGAAAGCAGAGGTTTTCAATGAATCAGTACTGAGTGAGTCAGCAATGGTTGCAGAAGATGAAGTATGGGTTGGGTTAACGGATGAAGAGAATGAGGAAAAGGAGGAATCTGATGAGGAATTGACTGAAGAAATTGCAATGATGGCAACAAGAGATGCTGGCTGTAGCAAATATAAAGAGAGTGATGAATCAGACTCAGACAAATCAGAGAGTTCAGAAACACCGGAGGTACATTCTAACTCTGAATCTGAAAATGATGATTCCTGTTTGCTTGAAGAAAAACTAACGCAAATGGATTTCATGCTAAGGAAATTTGAAAAATCCTTAAAAGCCGAAAAGAAAAATGCTCATTCCTTGGAAAACAAGCTAACTCAAGAACATGCGTTAGTATTGGATTTTTCCAAGGATAAAGCATTAGCACTACGAGCAATATCAGATTTGCAAGATAAAATAAATGATCTTCAATGTAAAATCCAAGAACTAAATAACAATATATCTGACTTAAAAGAAAAACTGAATTTGGCAGAATTAGAGGCTTCAAGTTATTCTGTAAAATATCATGCCATTTTTGAAGAAAGAACAAAACTTAATGAGAAAATAAAAACATTGGAAGATGAGTTTATCAAAAGAGGTCAAACAGATGAAACAATCTATTTAAATCAACCAAAAGATACCGAATTTTAAAACTCTAAATCTGGTGTTGGTTGGAATAATTCTAAATATCTGACAAAGGCTATTTCAAATTCACCTACTTTATATGATGTCAGATATATGAATTTAGGATTACAAATGATATTTATGAAAGCATCAGATGAGATAGAATCAAGTGAAGATTCAAAAAGACTAAGATCTGATAAAATACAAAATTCTGTTGATTATAGCAGAATAAATGAATCAAATTAAAATACTTGCATTAAAGAGGAGTATATTCAGACATATTCTGAGAAGGATTTATCTGAAACTGCTACTCAATCTCAAAAGTTATATTTACCAGTTTCAATTCTTGAAAAGATAAACTCTGATCTCGAATTGAAAATCAAAAATTTTGAGACAGAAAATCAAACTCTTAAGGCTGAACTTAAAACTCTGGAACAAAAGTTATAAAAACAGCCTGAGAGCAAATCAATATCAGATCAAACATCTTCAATTCCACTTGATTCTATTAATTCTGAAAAGGACTTTGATCTGTATATGAACTCTGATTTTAACTCATTGGAAGAAATGTTTGTTAAAATAGACGAGTTTGTAAAACCTTTACACAACAAACAAACTGATGACCTTAAAGAACCTGTTAGAATTCTGCAAAGAATATCTACCAATTCAAAGGAATCATCAGAACAATCACCAAGTTTACAACTGAAAAAGGAGAAAACAAAAGTTACTTTTGTGACTCCTACTTATGAAAAAGGTGAATCATCTTTCACAAAGGACTCTATTGAACTCAAGGTCCAAAATTCAAAAGGTAAGAGACCTTTATAGTAGAAACAAGTTTCTAAAATCACTAATTCTCGTGTTTCTTGTATGTCAGATTATATTGTGAAAGGTTCTCGGAAGCAAGAATGGAGAAAGAAGCAGAAAGAAAAGAAAAACAAGAGTGAAGAGTGAAGGAAACTGTTGTTACAGATAGAAATAGACAATTTGAAAAATCTGTCTGTAATAATAAATTTACTGATAAATCTTGTACTAAATACTCTCGGACTGCTTTAATTGCTTTAAATTCTGTTTCTTGTAAATCAATGCATGCTAAATCTGATAAGCTTGTATGGCTACCAAAGAAAAAGGATCCATCTTTTATACAGAAAAGGGTTCCAAAGCAACAACTTCAAAAACAGTTCCACATCGAACTGTACAAAAATGGATACCAAAAAGAACTGTTAAAAAGTTGCTACCTAATAAAAGACATATCTGATGAGAAAAAGCATATTCAACCGCATGATTTACCAAAGTCTAAAGTACCCAAATATAAGTGGGTACCTCATGTTTTATTTTGTCTTATAGGTAAATCATGTGTGGTACCTTGACTCCGGATGCTCAAAGCACATGACCGGACAGAGAGAAACACTCACTAACTTTGTAGATAAGTTCTGTGGGACGGTAAGATTCGGGAATGATCAATTCTGTCCGATCAAAGGTTATGGGAGTCTTGCGTACGATAAGATTAAAATTCAGAAAGTCTTCTATGTTGACGGTCTTGGTCACAACTTGTTTAGCATTGGACAACTCTGTGACAAAGGATTAGTGGTCAACTTCAAAGCAAATTGGAGCAACATAAGATCTGGAGAAGGAAAAGAAATCCTTGCAGGGAACAGGAAAACCAATCTGTACTCAATTGACCGAGCCTCAATCAATTTGAAGAAAGATGTCTGCTTAATGTCAAAAGCAACATCTAAAACATCTTGGCTATGGCATCGTCGTCTTTCATGTAACAACCTAGCTTTTTACTTAACTTAAATTTCTGTTTTGATTCAATAATGTAATTTTTATTACATTATTTACATAGTAGTTTTAATTAAGTAATAAAAAATATTTAATTAAGATAAATTATACTAGTGACAATAAATTATAGATGGAATTTTTAAATTAAAAAGAATTTGATGTTGAGGGACTAATAGTGACAATTTCCTAAAGTATGAAAATAAAAAGACATAAAGTCTTTTAAATTCTCATTATCTCACAATTAAGAAATCATACTCTCTCTCTCTTTTCTCTCTCACTAACCTACGACTCTCCCAAATATCCATCAAAAATCCATAACTTTGCATTAAATTGATGAATTAAAGACAAGTAAAGGTTATAAAGATCATCAAACACCATCAATTGACAACATTCAAGGTAATTTTTAGTTTAATTTTTGAAGTTTTATGTATTTTGGTTCGGTTTATCTAAAAACCGAAGCTTGGGAACAAAAATATGAATTGTTGTAATGCATGTATGAATTTTTAGTTTATAATCATGAATCTAAGTTAATAGAAGTCATAAAAACACAAATTTTGGGTTGGATCATTCAAATAAAAAAAGAAATAGGTATTTTTGTAAAATTAGTGTTCTTGATAAAAATAGCATAATTTGGATGATCTTGATAAATTTGTGATGTTTGGATAGGGAAAATAATATAAAAACAACCCAAAAATGATAATATATCAATATAAGACATTGCATGTTAATATAAATGAATTTTAGTGAATTTTATGTAAAAACCCGTATGAACAAATGTTAGAACATGAAGAACAATTCTGGAAAAAAAATTAACAAGTCTTGGGTCCGAATTCGGAGTCCGAATTCGGATGAAGACTAATTCGGGTGCCAATTCGAATGGCTGCTTCGGATCTTGTTTGGTCCGAAATTCAATTGTCCAAATTCGGATGATCCTAAATTCGGTCCCCATGTTTCAATTCGGAAGATATACTTGGATTGATCCTAATTCGGGTTAGCATTCGGTCCGAATCCGGTTGACCCATTTCAGATTGGTCCGAATCCGGATGGTCCGAATTTGATGGATCCGGATCCGAATTATTATTTTGATACTTTAAACATCACAAATAAAAGATACTCTATAAATACAAAACCCATGAATTATATGATTAAAGATTTATGAAATGAGCAACATAACACATATTTATATATCTTTTGAGAATTCAAGAAACAAAGAAAATAAACAAAATAAGAGATAAGATATCAGTTATCAGAATCAAGTCAGATAAAGAATTAGACTTAAAATGTTCTTGCTATGATTGATTTTTGGACAGGTTCAGTTAAATCCAGAACACAGATTTAAAGATATTGAAAGTGGGTCACTGATTAGAAAAGAAAGCCAGAGATCAGATAGATCAAGATCAAAGATAAATCCTGGGATAACTCAGGTGGTGGATTATAAATCTGCTTGATAAAGACTACAGAACCAGTGAGTTATAGATATTCAGTTTTGCATGCTAGACTTCCGGTTGAGATATATTGTTGATGATAGATTATTTGACATTCATGAATGCTCAGCTGGATTGTGACCTGTGCACACCATGGTTCGGTGATGCCCTGTGGATCATGATAGCTATTTGACTTATCATTTCGCATGACATTGTACTTACTATTCATTTCAGATATTGCTATGAGTTTATTGCTATCATGACCTCGATGACTTATGCTTTCATTATTACTCGCATCTTTGACATATTGATTCAGCTTAGCATGATTAGCCTTGTCGGTCTATTGTTCTAGACCATGCTACTTCACCAGTTCTATTGAACTTGGTATAGACACTCCGATGTTCCCCCATGAAGACCGCTGGTAGCTAGCCCAGCATAAGTGGATAGCTTCCACTAAAAGCGTGAGCGTGGGCTGAACATCATCCAATTCTATGAATTCTATGTCTAAATCATGAGTGGCTGTAGCGGCAGTCCAGATATATCACGCTTTGACCCATGATCCGCTTGATTAATGCATGTAATCTGAAAATCTATATTCTCACTAAGCTTTGCTTACAGTTGCTATTTGATCTTTTTACAGGAAAAGATAAAGGAAAGTCACCTGCTGGACCTAGTTCATAGGTCTTACAAGATCAAGATTGAAGTTTTCTATAGACCACTACTCAAGAAACCCTTCGGTACTGATTGGATAATGATAATTGTGGTGGTCTGGGTAGATTTGATTTGAATGTATGATGACATGAATTAGATTAGTCTGGTACCCTTTATAAGTTTAATTTGAAAACTGTAATTTGTACTAAAATTGTATTAAACTTATGCTAATGTTTGTACTTGTAATCTGAAATTCCGCAACTTAAATTACTCTATCTTAGTTATGATTGATATCGTGTTGCAAGATGTGGGACCTAGACTCGTGACGACTGCCCCGTAGGGGTGGTCTTCACATTTCACATCTGAATTTTAACAAATTAACCAACCTTGCAAAAGGTGGGTTAGTTAAAGGGCTACCAACTCTCAAATTTCAAAAGGAGCAGTTGTGCGCCGCTTGTGAAAAAGGAAAGATGACTAGAGCTTCACACAAGTCCAAAACAGAACACTCATCAACGAGAGCATTGGAATTGCTACATATGGATCTGTGTGGACCAATGAGAGTACAAAGAATAAACAAGAAACACTATGTGTTGGTTATAGTCGATGACTACTCCAGATACACATGGGTTTTCTTCATGCGTTCCAAATCTGATGCTACCGAGATAATAATAGACTTCATCCGAAGAATTCAAGTAAAGTTGCAGCTTTCAGTTCAGATTATTAGATCAGATAACGGGACAGAATTTAAGAACAAATCTCTCGAATCGTTTCTGAATTCTGTGGGAATAACACATCAATTCTCAGCTGCTCGTACTCCACAACAGAATGGTGTCGTTGAATGACGAAATCGGACACTAGTGGAATCTGCAAGAACGATGCTGACATATTCCAATCTTCCGTTATTCCTTTGGGCTGAAGCTGTAGCAACTGCTTGTTTCACGCTAAACAGATCCATAATCAACAAAAGATTCGGAAAGACTCCGTACGAATTAATTAACAAACGGGTACCTAATGTTAAATTTTTTCATGTCTTTGGATGCAGGTGCTTCATATTAAATGACAAAGACAATCTGGGAAAATTTAGTCAAAAAGCTGATGAAGGCATCTTCATTGGGTATTCGAAGGAATCTGTAGCTTTCCGGGTCTACAACAAGCGGACCAAGACAGTCAATGAAAGCGTGAATGTAAAATTTGATGTAGGTGTAGTAATGGCTTCTGAACATACCAGTTCAGGACCCGACCATAACAAGCCGAATTCCATGAAGTCAACTGAACAGAGTGCAGATAATTCTGATTTAAATAAACTGTTCGAGAATTTCTATGAAGACTACTTTGAAAAGCCCAAAACTAATGTTTCAAATTTGGTGCTTGACAGGATTATTGAAGATCCAGTCGTAGTCTCGGACTATTCTCATTAACCCATTTCAGAAGAAACTGGAGAAGCTTCAACGACAGTTGTGCACTTACCTACTGATAGTGTACAACCCATTCAACCACCAGTATCTTTTGAAACCCCCTTACCATCTGAAAACTCAGAAACCCCTATCGCAGATAATATACCATCTACATCAGAAGCTAACCCCCGATTTTCCCTACTTAGACTTCAACCCAAATCAAGACCAAATTCAACCGTATCCACATACCTTTAAGTGGACAAGAAATCACCCAACTGAAAATATCATTAGTGATCCTTCTGCATCAATCCAAACCAGAAGAGCAACAATAAACGAGCGTTTATTTTCAAACTTTCTCAGCAAAATTGAGCCAAAGAATGTTAAAGAAGTTCTTCTGGATGCTGATTGGATTGTGGCAATGCAAGAAGAACTGAATCAATTCGAAAGGTTGAAGGTCTGGAGATTGGTAGAGCGACCAAAAGATAAATCAATCATTGGCACGAAGTGATTTTCAAGAATAAGAAGGATGAACATGGAGTCATCATTCGTAACAAAGCTCGTCTCATCGCCAAAGGATACAGTCAACAAGAAGGGATCGATTATGATGAGACTTTCGCTCCAGTTGCAAGAATAGAAGCAATTAGGATGTTTATGGCATTTGCTGCTCATAATAACTTTACAGTTTACCAAATGGATGTAAAAACTGCGTTTTTTTAAACGGGGAACTAACAGATGAAGTGTATACATATCAACCCAAAGGGTTTACTGATCCTTCAAAGCCTGATCATGTATGTGTTTTAGATAAATCCCTGTATGGCCTTAAACAAGAACCACGTGCTTTGTATGATGCACTTTCAACATACTTGTTGAAATATGGATTTAACAAAGGTGCAGTGGATACTACCCTGTTTATAAAACGTCAGGAGCCAGATATTATAGTAATTCAAATATATGTAGAGGATATAATATTTGGGTCTATAAATCTAGAATTTTGCAAGAAATTCGCTTTCTTAATGTCCCAGAAATTTGAAATGAGCATGATGGGATAAATAAATTTTTTCTTAGGTTACAAGTTAAACAACTAACTGATGGAATTTTTATCAATCAGTCGAAATATACTCAGGACATGTTAAAGAAATTTAACATGGTCAATAGTACTTCTTTGAAAACTCCCATGACTCCAGATTCTAAATCCAAACTCGATGAGGACATTTCAGGGAAACCTGTAGATGTAACTCATTATCGAGGAATAATTGGGTCATTAATGTATCTAACTGCAAGTAGACCTGATATTATATTTGCTACATGTGTTTGTGCTAGATATCAGACAAATCCAAAAGAATCACATGTAGCTGCTGTTAAAAGGATATTAAGATATCTGAAGGGAACACCAAACCTTGGTTTGTCGTATCCCCGGGAATCTTCATTCAATTTAACTGCTTTTTCTGATGCTGATCACGCACGTGATAAAATGGACAGAAAAAGCACATCAGGTGCAGTTCAATTCTTTGGTGAAAAACCCGTCTGCTGGTCATTCAAGAAACAACACTATGTATCATTATCTACAGCCGAAGCAGAATATGTTGTTGTGTCATCGTGCTGTTCACAAGTGTTGTGGACGATGAGCCAACTGAGAGACTACGGGTTTACACCACAGAAGATTCCAATATATTGTGATTCTCAGAGCGCAATTGCTATATCATCTAATCCAGTGCACCACTCAAAAACCAAACACATCGACATCTGATATCATTTTATTAAGGATCATGTAGAAAATGGTAACATAGAATTATATTTTGTTCCTACTGAATATCAATTAGCTGACTTGTTTACCAAAGCATTAGCTGAAAAATGGTTTAATTTTTTGGTATACAAGTTGGGTATGTTGAATCATTAGATTTAACAATTCAGTTGTTACAAATTATAATTTTAAATTTACATTTTCTAATTTGATCTTCAAATGATATTAAATTCATGAATTTTAAAGTTTAAATATTTTGGAATTTAACAGATCTGGATTGTCATGTGCAGGGGGAACAGAAAATTATTTTATCTGATTTTTTGTAGGGGGAGCAGACATTCAAAATAATATATACATCTGAGGGGGAGCACAATTGCAAACATCAAGGGGGAGCACTATGTTTTGTTTTTAATTTTTTTTAGATATATATTTTTTTGTGTGTTTATGTCTTTTATTTCCATTTTTTTTTGTAGTCAAACTTTGATTTGTTTTATTTTTGATGTTTTGTTAAATTTTTTTTTTCTGTTGTTCATTTTTTTGGTGTTATAAAGTTTTTTTTCTATTAGTTTTGTCTTAATTTTTTTTATATTTTAATTTGTGAAAGGTAATTTTTTTCAGTGAATTGGGCTTGAAATAAAGCAATATAATAGATGACAGTGGGCCAGGTATTTTTGAATTTTGAAAATTTCAACTATAAAGTTGAAATTCAAAATGCAATTCACTTTTTCGAAACTTCAGCCACCGTTCACTTTCTCTCTTAAAGTTCTTTCTTCATCACAAAGAAACCTCAAGTATCTCAAAAGAATTCGATTATTTCAACATTTCAGTAACTGATTGTGAGTTTTATTTCTGTTTCATGTTTTATATTTCAGTATTATACGTTTTATTTTTCAGTTTCTGCAATATATGTATATGTCCGTATATATGTTTGTGTGTTCATGGGTTTTAATTTTTTGGTGGTGTTAGTCTACAATTAACAGTGTGTTTGTTTGCGGGTTATCATTTTGAACTTGAATCTCAAGTTTCAAGGTTCAATATCAAACACACTAACAGAATTTGAAAAAGTGTCTAAGTGTTGTGAATTTAAATTTTTAAGACTAATGTCACATTTTTCAAGAAATTGTTTAAATCTGTGTTTTTCTAACATTGGTCTCTGAAAGATTGACTTTGGAATCCTATCAATAATATATTTCATATTATTGTCTGGAATCCCGATGCTTTAAACAGGAAAGCACATATTTTTATAATTTCTAGCAAAATATTTTAATTTTCTATTTGCAGGATTTCATTTGTTTATCTGTTGAATCTAACATGCTTATTATTTTTCACAGGTTTCAAATGGCTTCACAAGCTCAATCTCAACCCTGAAACTCCTCTGACTCCCATTATTCATCAAACCACACCCTTGTATCTAAACCAGTTCGATCCGCATCAGTCACTTGATCTTCACCATCTACCCTCATTTCCGATAACCAGCTAGTCAAACCTAGATACTGCTTACCATTCCGAGATAATAACCATCGTCTTGACAACAAAGTCATCAAAGTAAGCCATCCAATCATCGTAGATATTCTCAAAGGCCATCCTTTGGGATATCTTCTTCAATATAAACCCTCTATTCCTCAGGTGTATCTTCAACAATTCTGGAATACAGTGAAGTTTGTCCCAGCTGATGGTAACCATCATTTCAAGGTTACCATCGATCAGTTTATAACCAAAATCACCTTAGCCAGACTGAGACACAATCTATTCCTGCCTCGTAGTACAGATACAGTGAATTTCCCAGAATTAGCCGACTTTGAAGATTTCGTACCAGACGAGGAATTGGTGCATGATTTAATATGCTTGGGATATTCAAAGCCACTACCTAAGAGTTCAAAATTCCATCGAAATGGACTGAATGGTGAATGGTACACTCTCTTTGGTACCATCAAACGGTGCACGACGTCAAAGCACTCAGTAATAGACAGATGTAGTATACACTGTCTCAGAATCTTTCATGGCATAGCTTTCAACAAGCATTATGACTATGCACAGTGCATCTAGGATGATCTTAAGGAAGTCGTGCTGGCAAAGACGACAAACCGTTCAAGGAAATTTGTCCCTCTTCAACGTTTCATTCAAATCCTTATCAGAGGCATTCTACGGGCAAATGAAAATATACCGAAAAGATCAAGTTCTCAACGATGTCCCGATTATGTAATGATGAGTTTACACGAAGTACCAGATTCTCCAAATGCCAATATCATGCCTATTCCAGAAGCATTGTTGAAATATGCAGATCAGGAGAGTGAGAATGTGAGGCTTTACAGAATAGATCACGCTCCTATAGAGACCCAAGAACCGGGTTCTCTTAACCAAGGAGTTGTAGGACTTCTTTTCTTACATAGAGTCTAGAACTGATACACACTAGGACACTTGCGTCTACTTCATTTGTTAAAGTAAGTGCAGTTGAACTAAGTGTCACTGCCGGAACAATCTAGTAACGGAAGCATTCGTTGCTCCGTCACTTGTAGAGGTTGGAAGTCCAGTCAGAGCCACATCTATGCCATCTCTGAGCACTGGCCATGCAGAGGTTCTTTTTACAAGTTCCACTGTTGTGTCAAATGGAAGTATACGTGACCCAGTAGTTACTCTTTCCCCTTTCGTTACTAAATCATCTTTGTCTCAAGCCTTGAATGATGTTGTTGCCGGGGTAAATAGTCATGTCACAGCTCAATTATCCGAAGTTATGGCTCAGATGACGAATATCCATAAGTTTTCGAAGGGAAAATCTGTGGCAGAAGAGACTGTGAAGCAACCAGATCCAAATCAAGCTATAGAAGAGCTACGAGACTTTGTTTTTGAACAATTTGATGAAATGAGAGAAAGAATGATAGGGTTGAAAAGTACAGTGATCACGACTTTGGGAAACTTATTTGAACGAGTATCAGCTGTAGAGCAAACGTGCAAGGCTCAAGCTTCAGCGCCAAAAAGAAAACATGATGAGCATGATGATGGCTCCGATGATGCTCCTCATAAGGGGGAGAAGAGGAGGAAGCTTGATCAGCCAACACCTGGTCTATTAATGATACTTGTTAGGCACAAAATGGCCTCAGTCAAACCTGCTCTACATCTTAGGGGGAGATTTTTAATCAAACCTGTTTGATGCACTTGAAGGTATAATTTAAGGCCTGTTAATGCCTTATTGAAACCTGAAAAGTGATTTGCAATATCAGCCAAAGCTGTTTACCATGTTGCATTCGTTGCAACAAAGGCAGTTTGTTCAAGCTGTTCTGTCTGCTGAACAGGCTGGACATAAACTGTCTACGTTGCTCTATTCTGTTGAGCAGCTTGGACAGTTTACAAGTGTTCTGTTCTTTGTGAACAGAACCTGTTTTTTGTGAACAGGCTAAACACTTTATGGAATATGTTTTCAAGTCCTCATGTATTGTTTTTGGCTACAAGATCAGTTTACAAGTCGAAGACAAAGTGGAAAACAGAAACTGCACAGCCTGCCTACGCTGTTTTGTTACATGAAGACAAACAGATATCTGAAAAGGGTGACAGACCTTTTCTTATATCAAAATGGCCTTAGAAAAAGAAGAAAGATGCAAAGTTGACATTCCTCTTTTGTTTAAAGCCTTATGCAACAGTGACAAAAAGGAAAAGACAAAGATTCTGCCATATGAAGACAAATCTGCTTTATCAGAACGTGCAGAAAGGTGTCTTGTCTTTTTGGAAAGACATTCCACTATCTCACCGTCCAATGAAGAAGCTTCACTGAGATTCTCAGTGAGAGTATAAAAATAAGCTTCTAAGGATTGTGAATTATCCAAGAGTGTGAAATCAGAACGTGCATTGAAGTGTGTTATTCCATGCATGCAAGTCTGCTTAAATAAAACAGTAGAGTGTGTCTAAGTTGTCCTTGTTTAAGCTGTCCATCTGAGTCTTGTAAAATCAGTGAGTGCATCTAAGTGAGTGTAGTGATTGTATCTAGTTTGAGTGTGTCTTAGATTAGCTGAAAAACTGTTGTATCTGTCATCTCAGCTTGAACCTTTCCGCAGTTCAGGTTTGTTTGTAATTAACACTTGTTGATAATATACACAAACATTGAGAAAAGAGTGTTGAGTTTTTATAGCTATATTCACCCCCCCCCCCCTCTACAGCTTAGAACAATACACTAGGGAAACCTTTTGGGACCTACAACTGGTATCAGAGAGGTTAGAGTGTGTGTCAACTCTAGATCTCTCATTCTCCCTAATTTCCCATGGACAACAGTGCTGCAAGTTCCTCCTCTTACTATGACAATGGGTCAATGGCCAAACCCCCTAAGTTCAATCATCAGAACTTCTCTGGTTGGAAGTGCAGAATGATGCTCTATTTAGAGAATCTGGATGTACAACTACCAGAGACAGTAATGGAAGGTCCATATGTGCCAACTTCTGTTACTACCATCACTCCTGCTGTTGAAGGAGCTGCCCCTGAAATCAAAACCTTTGAGAAGGCCAAAGCTCAATGGTCTGATGAAGACAAAAGACTGGTTGCTCTGGATGCAAAAGCCAGGAATAACCTGGTTATCTCTCTGCCTGATGATGTGTTCAAACAGGTTGAGAAGATGAAGACTGCAAAGGAGATGTGGGATACTTTGTGTACCGTCTATGATGGTCCCACAATCACACTGGACAACAGGATTAACAATCTTATTAGACAGTATGAACTCTTCTTTGCAAAACCAAAGGAGTCACTCACAGAAACCTACACCAGGTTTACTGCTCTTATTAATGATCTCGAAGCTGTTAGGATCACAAAGGACAACCTAACTCTGGTGAACAAGTTCTTGGACATCTTGCCTGAAGAGTGGAACTACTTTTCTACCATCTTGAGAAATTCAGGTACCATCAAAGGTATGGATCTTGTAAATTTATATGGATCCTTACTAAATGATGAGCAGTCAAGGTAGTAGAAGAAAAATGCCTTGGAAATGTCCAAGAGAGGTGCGGCCTTAGTGGCCAGTGTGAGACAACCTGTCAGTCATGTGTGTGATGTGTTCACACAACCTGATCAACAGGCTGTTGATGAAAGGGAGGAAATGTCTGATGAGGAAGACAGTGCAGATCTTGCTGAACTTGATGATGAGCAAATGATTGCAATGCTTGTCAAAATGTTCAACAAGAAAAGGTTTGGAAGAAATATGCTGCATGGGAACTCAAATGCTGTCAAAAAGAAGGCATTTGATAAATCTAAGGCTGAGTGCTTCAAATGTGGCAAGACTGGCCATATAGCTGCTGACTGTGTGTCAAAAGCTGTTGAACAGTCATCCAAACCATACAAGACTAACAGGGACGATGGCTACAGGGTTAAGTACCTTATGGCCATGGCTAAGCTGAAAAAGTTAGAAAACTCAGTGGCTTCCAACAAGCAAAAGGGACTCATGGCTGAGACATGTGATTGGGAGGAGTCTGATTCATCCTCAGATGAAGAAGACAACAACTGTCTGATGGCCAACACTGACGTCCCATCAACCAGCAACTTCAAACAGGACTTGGCTGAAGCTGAAGCCTTCAGCAGCTTAGAGAACTGGAACCCCACAATGATGTACATGGTACAAAACTTTATGGCTTACAGTTCTGATGAAAAAGTAAAAATGTTTGAATATATGCTTGTTGACTTAAAAGTTGCTGTTGAGAAGCATAATGTTTTACTATCTGAAATCTCTAAGCTTAAAACTGATCTTGAAATAAAGTCCAGTAAACTGGACAGTTTCCATAAGTTGGAAACTGAGCTTGATGAATTAAAACACATCAACTCCATTTTACTAGAAGAAAAGAGAGAGACAGATGTAAAACATGCAAAGCTTCAAAAGATAGTTGACTCTTGGTGCCAATCTGCACAAAAAGTCAGCCATTGCATCAGTCAGCAGATCCCTGCACAAATCCAAGCCTATCTTGGAGGGGATCTTGACAAAGCAGCTTCTATTGTTGAGATTAATAATCTAAAAGATGACTTATCCACTCTTGGTGAGCTTCCTAGCACTTTCATCCAGAAAGTAAATGGTAAGCTAGTCTCAACAAACAGGTTTGTCAGGCCTCATAATACTGACAACTTGTGTGAAAAAGCCCCAAAAGCTGATGATGGAATGTGTTCTCCATCAAATCAGCCTGCTAAGTGCTCTGCTGATTCACACAAGCAGAAGAAAGGAAAACATGCTCAAACTACAGCTGTGGACACTAAACCTGTTGACAAAACAGGCTCTGGGTCCAAAGCTGATGGTAAGACACCTGTTAATCCTTTTGATGTTAAACATTTTGAGAAAAAGTTTTCAAAAGGTAAGCAGCTTGCTTTCAACAAGGGTAAGTCTCATGTTGAAAACAAATCTGCTGTGGTTTCAAATAAGTTTTCAAATCATAGTGGAAAACTGGTTATAAATGAAAATAAGTCTTTCAAAACTAGAAGCAGTGATTATGTTGATAGGCAGCATCAATCACATCTCAGTAAGGGCAAATGCAAAGTCATTGCTCAACCTGAGAAATCTTGGAATAAGTTTCCCAAACCTGTGGAAGGTCGAAAACCAATTAAGCTTCATGTATTTGACATCTGTCCTCCCAAAAAGAGGAAAAAAAACAGGCAAAGCTGTTGTTATTGTGCCTTCCACCCAAGCTGTTAATTCATCAAAAAATAGTAATAAGTTTGCTAAACCTGCTGATAAAATCAACAGAAATAATTCAGAATGTGTTTCTGAAAGTTCTTCTTCCAAAAAGGCTAAAAAGAGAAAATGCTATATATGTGGGAAGAAGACACACATGGCCGAAGACTGTCCTGAAACTGAGGACATGAGGCCTGTTGACTCTGCTAGTTCCATCATTGCTAAAACAAGCAGTGTTGGAAGTAACTTAGTCAATGAGAGTGGTATCCAAACCGATACCATTCAAATAGGAAATATTAGTGTGGATATCACTAGCCCATCAACAAATGTTGATGAAGTAGGAGAACTCATCACTATGATGAGTTCCCCTAAAAGTAACTAATGTTTTCCTATGACACTCTGCAGGACAAACAACCATCCCAGGTTTGGTACTTGGACAGTGGCTGCTCAGGACACATGACAAGTTGCAAGGACTTGCTGAGTGATCTCAAGCCTGAAAAAGGGCCAAAAGTCACATTTGGTGACAATGTACAGGGATCCACTGAAGGATATGGACCTCTTAAAGCTGGTGTTGCAGTGTTCAAAAGGGTAGCCTATGTGGTTGGACTAAAACATAATCTTGTTAGCATAAGTCAACTGTGTGATACTGGCTACAAGGTTAACTTTGATGAGCATCTGGGTTACATATTGGATCCCCAAGGCAAAGTTGTGTTGTGTGCTCAACGAAAGAAAGGTGTATATGTTGTGGACATGAAATCTGCTGATCCCACAACTGAAACCTGCTTTCTCATAAGAACCAATGCAGACCTGAACTGGTTATGGCACAAAAGGCTGTCACACCTGAACTTTAAGAATATTAACAAACTCTGTAAGAAAGAGTTGGTAACAGGTTTCCCTTCTATGACCTTTGTTAAGGATAAACTCTGCACAGCTTGTGAGAAAGGCAAGCAGAGAAAATCATCTTTTAAATCCAAGCATAATTTTTCTATTGATACTCCTCTCTTCTTAATCCACATGGACTTGTTTGGACCAGTCAGTGTCCCAAGTCTAGGAGGAAGTAGATACACTCTAGTAATGGTTGATGAGTTCTCCAGGTTTACATGGGTGATCTTTCTGAAGAGCAAAGGAGAGGCTGCTAGAGAAATCATTGGATTTATCAAGAAGATGGAAATGCTGAACTCTGCTCAAGTAAAGCAGCTTAGTAGTGATCATGGCACTGAGTTCAGAAACAATATCCTTGAGGACTTCTGTGAAGAAAGAGGGATCTCACAGAACTTTTCAGCAGTAAGAACTCCACAACAAAATGGAGTTGCTGAAAGGAGAAACAGAACCCTCATTGAAGCTGCTAGAACCATGCTGTGTGCATCTGGTTTACATTCATCATTCTGGGCTGAAGCTTTCAACACTGCCTGCTTCACCCAAAACAGATCCTTAGTGGTAAAAAGGTTCAACAAGACTCCCTATGAGCTGCTCAAAGGGAGGAGGCCAAACATTAGCTACTTCCATGTGTTTGGATGTCCCTGCTTCATTCTGAATCAGAGGGACCAACTGGCAAAGTTTGAACCCAAAGCTGATGAAGGTGTGTTTGTTGGATATTCTGCTATCTCCAAAGCCTACAGAGTATACCACAACAAGAGAAATGTGATAGATGAATCTATCAATGTCACCTTTGAGGAGTCCAGGAGTGCCTCCACCAAATCTGTTCCTGAATCAGTTTTAGGAGAATTCAGCTTTGATGATTTCATGCATTCTAACAGTGAAAAGAAGGACTCAAAAGCTTCCACTACATCCAGAGTGGAACCTGCTAATCACGATGGGCATGATGATGATTATGTTGATACACCCTGTGTGAGTAAGTGTACTGACTTAATTACAACTTCTTGTCCTGAACCAATCAATGCTGATTTTCCTGGATCCTCTGTTGATATGTTCAACAATGGAGAGTCATGCTCAACAAGTGAACAGGATCAAGATATCAGTGTGTCTGAAAATCTTGAGAGCTGTTCAACAGGACCTGTTGAAGATGCAAACAACTCAGGAGAATCCTCATTGAAAAATGATCCTAAGTGGATCAGGTGTCACCCAAATGATCAAATAATTGGTGACATCAACAAAGGGGTGCAAACAAGATGGGACAGCTTAGGGAACTTTTGTATGTTCTCTAGCTTTGTGTCCCTAATGGAGCCAAAGAAAGTAGATGAAGCACTTAAAGATGCTAATTGGATCACTGCCATGCAAGAGGAACTCAATCAGTTTGAGAGAAACAAGGTATGAAAGCTGGTCCCTGCTCCTAAAGGTAAAACTATAATTGGAACCAAATGGGTTTACAGGAACAAGATGGATGAGCAAGGTCATGTCATTAGAAATAAGACAAGACTAGTTGCTCAGGGCTTCAGACAGGAAGAAGGCATTGACTATGATGAAACATTTGCTCCTGTAGCCAGGCTACAGGCAATTCATTTGTTTCTAGCCTACGCTACTCATAAGAGCATGAAGGTATTTCAAATGGATGTGAAGAGTGCATTTTTTGAATGGGAAGCTGCAAGAAGAAGTTTATGTCAAGCAGCCTCCAGGTTTTGAAAATGAACATCATCCAGGTTTTGTCCATAAGTTGGACAAAGCCCTTTATGGTCTAAAACAAGCCCCTAGAGCCTGGTATGACACTCTTACTGATTTCCTTATGAGCAATGGTTATTCCAGAGGTAAAGTGGATACCACACTGTTCATAAAGAAGGAGAAATCTAATATTATGCTTGTTCAAATATATGTGGATGACATAATATTTGGCTCTACTAATGAGAAATTATGCAAGAATTTTTCATTACTCATGAAATCAAAATATGAAATGAGTATGATAGGAGAACTTACTTTCTTTTTAGGATTACAGGTTAAACAACCCTCAAATGGAATTTCATAAATCAAGAAAGTATACTTTAGATATATTGAAAAAGTTTAAATTTGATTAAAGTTCTCCTATTAAAACCCCAATGGCAACCAATGTAAAATTGGATGTAGATGCCAGTGGCAAAGCTATTTCAGTAATAGCTTACAGAGGCATGATTGGGAGCTTGCTGTATTTAACTGCTAGTAGACCTGATATTATGTTTGATACCTGTTTATGTGCTAGGTTCCAAGCTGATCCAAAAGAATCACATCTAGCTGCTGTGAAAAGAATCTTCAGATACCTTAAGGGTACACCAGGTTTGGGTCTTTGGTATCCCAAAGACTCAAGCCTTGAGCTAATAGGTTATTTAGATTCTGATTTTGCAGGATGCAGGCTAGACAGGAAAAGCACAACAGGTGGATGTCAACTCCTTGGTGGTAAGTTGATAAGTTGGTGTAGCAAGAAGCAGAACTTAGTTTCTACTTCTACTGCTGAAGCTATATACATTGCTGCTGGAAGCTGCTGTGGGCAGATTCTATGGATGCAGCATCAGCTTGAAGACTATGGACTTTTATATAGGAAAACTCCTATTCTGTGTGACAATACAAGTGCCATAGCTATCTCCAACAATACAATGTTTCACTCCAAAACAAAGCATATAGAGGTCAGACATCATTTCATCAGGGATCACATTCAAAAAGGTAATGTGGAGGTAAGTTTTATTTCCATAGATGAAGAGCTTGCAGACATTTTCACCAACCCTCTTGATGAAAACAGATTTAATTATCTGGTAAGCAAGCTGAGCATGTTAAACAAAACTGACTAAGTGTCCAACATGCTCTAAGTCATTATATGTCTCGCACTGCTCAAGTTTCACAGAACAGCTTAGACAGAACAGGCTATGCATGTTCTATACTTAGCCATTTTCTGCAAAACTTGAACAGCTTGAGCATATAACAGGTTTGACAATAACAGCTTATATGTCAAGCCTGATCTGATGATCAAACCTCCATCCTGCTCACTCTCTCAATCTATCATACAAGGCATTGTCTTGTAACCTGATCAGCTATTGAACACAAACTGTTTTTACATAGCTGAACAGGTTGAAGGAACAACCTGAAGAGTGAACAGCTTGTGATGACGTTGCTTATCACAGGTTTGACCAACAGCTTAGACCATCAGTTTTAATTACCTTTCTTCACAATTAAGTTACTTAATTTTTGTTTTTATTTAACTTAATTACTGCGGATAATGTGTGTTTACGTGTGTTAGTGATTAAAAAGGGCTCAAGTGGTCTGACAACCGTTCTGACATGGACAACCGTTCCGTTTTCCGTTAACGAACATTTCAAATCAACCGCCCAACCGTTTCTCTCTCATACCCACTGACATTCAAATCCTATAAATACCCCCTACTGTTTCATCTTCGTCTTCCTCACCACTTCCATAATTTCCTAAGAACCCTAAACCTCGACTAAGTGTCCTGTGCTTCTACTACTTTCACTACTTCCCAAATGTCTCACCGAAACAACCCCTTTCTACCAGTATTTGTTGGTGCTGATGTTCAAAAACATTCATCTGTCACCACAATGCTAAGCCTGAAACCTACCAACCACCTTACAAACCTAACCATTCCCAAAAATTATGTGGGAAAAGGCTACGAAGAAATGGTGGAGTTTCTGAAAGTTCACCCCCTGAACTATGCCATGACTGCTACTCCTGGTGTCCTGTACCAGGAAATGGTGTATGAGTTCTGGTACACCTGTGCTTACAACCCAGATACCAAAGTCATCAGGGGCACAATACTCAATGGGACTCAGACCATTGAGATCACCACTCATCTGATCAGGGAAGCTCTTCCTCTCCCTGTGGCAGAAACATATGATCAGCCACAGCCACAGCCTGAAGATGACCAGATGAGGAATCTGCTGCACTTCTGTGGTGTAGCAGAACCCAAAGTTGGAGCTACACTGTTTAGGAAGAATTTGTCTCCAACCTACAGTTTCTTATTTGCCTCTGTGGTGATGTGCTTCAGAAGTAAGGTTGGTTCCTTTGACCAACTAAGCCGTGATGAGATTCCTATAGTCCTACAGCTTGTAGATGGGACTACAATCAATATGTCCAGATGGATTTTCATGAATCTGAGGAATCTGGTGCAGCAGGAGACACGTCCGGCTGCTGTTCGTTATCCCAGATTTTTGAGTCTCATTTTCAAGCATGTTTGTGGTGAGCATCTGTATAACTCTCAGCCTTTACTTCTACTACTGCATTTCCTGTCATAGGAAATAGAGTTTTCAATACTCCGGTTCTCCCAAATAAGCCTCCTCTATCTACTCCAATGAGGAGGTTGCTAGGATTGGTGGAAGGACCCTCTGCTGTGAGGGTGGATCCAGAAGCTGCTCCCAAAGGAAAATCCAAATCCAGGGTCAAGTTTGTTAAGCGGACCCTGGAAACGACTGAAGCTGGGCCTGTCCAAAAGAAGGCCAAAACAACCAAGTCTAAGTCTGCACCCTCAGCCTTTGTGGCTGAGGGGGAGCAGGCTTCTCACCCTGGTTCATTTGTTGAACCTGAAGCCTTTGTGGCTGGTGCCTCTGTGGCACCTGAGACTATGGAACAGGCCAACCCACCTGTTTCTGACCCAGTCTCTAAACCAGTCCAATCGATACCTTTCATCACTTCCCCACAATCACCCACCTCATCTCTCAAATCATACCAACGCAAATCCATTGCCAAAAAGAAACCAACAGCTAAACCAGCCAAAACAGCCCAAACCAGCCCCTCTGTTCCCTCTCAACAGGGTTTAGTTGAAAAAGAAGCAACCACTACTGCTTCTCCTATTTTGGGAGAAGCTTCAGAACATTTGGAGCCTGCTTCACTCCAAAAAGAGTCCACCCAGAGTCAGCCTAGACCCTCTGGTTCCTCCCAACAGGAACCCGTTGTACAACAGGAGACTACCACATCAACTATTCCAGCCTCCCAACAGGCTGAGAATATTGAAAGATAGAAGTTCACTCCACTCCATACTGAGTCCACACAGTCTCCACTCATACTTCTTCACACCCTGAGTCTGCACGAGGTGCCCACACTGATGGATTAGACCATCCAGTAGCTCAGCCTCCATTTTCTGTTCTTCATGATACAGCTGTTGTACACCCAACAGCTGCTGAAGGACCAACTACCCAAGCTGCTGAACCTCAGGGCACAGAACATCCCTTTGGTGAGGCTGCTCCTCATATACAAACTCCTTCAGCAGGTTTCACCACTGCTGATGTTGAAATGCAAATCCCATCTCCCAATGATGAGGTACCTTTAAACCAAGGTGCTGCAGAGGGAACCACCCCTGGCCTTAATGAATGTGCTGCAAAACAAGCAGCATCTGAAAGGCTACCAACCTCTACCCCTTCTCCTGATGATGCAGCTACAGCCACTACTGAAGGACCTATTGACCCCTCCAAGCTGGGCCACATCACTTTTGCCCAGGCTATGTAGCTTCTCTCAAAAGTACCTTCTCCTTCTCCATCACATCCCCAAACACCAGCCTCATCATCTTCATCACCATCTACACAATCCAAACAGTCTACCCATACACCTCCATCCCCTAAAGATCTGCCTTTGAAGGATCAGCTTTCCTTGCTGACCAACAAAGTTGGCTCTATAGAAAATCCAATGTCTTCTCCACCCTCTCTAATTTCAGACTCTGTGTCTGAACAGCTCAAAGGATTCTTATATGTTTTCAAGAATTCCTTTCCATCCACTCCTCAAACTGACACCTCCTCACAGCTGCTTGCACTCACTTCACAACTGCAACATATCTCTACTTCCCTCTCTTCAATTCTTTCACACCAACAGGACTCTGTGTCCTCTATGATAGCCATCTCCCAATAGCTGTCCACTCTCCTAACCACTTGCAATTCTACCCTTCCTGATACACTGGCCAACCTGAACACTCTCATAGTCTCTCTATCAAATTCTGTGTCAGCAAACCTTGCTGATGTGCAGGTTTCTCTTGAGTTACATCTTGCACAACTTCAAAGTTTGCTATTCACATCTTCTGATAGAGACAATATTCTCAAGCTGGCTTCTATTGCTGATTCCCAATCATCCTCTCTTCAAACCTGTCTTTCCCAACTTGCAGAGGTGAAGGACAACCTGGCTTTCTTAGTGCATAGCCTGGTTGGTCCCAAACCTGCTGCCAAAACTGCTGCAAAGCCTGCTGAATTTGTTTCTTCAGGCAGACCAGTTGTTGAAGGTGCTGGTCCATCTCCTTCAAAGGGGGAGAAGTTGTCTGCCTTGAAGACTAAGTCTAAGGGGGAGAAAACTTCTTCTCCTAAGGAGAAATCAGCATCTACTGGTCACACAGCAGGTGCATCGGTAACAGGTATAGGTCTGGTTGAAGGTGCCTCTCATCAACCTGAAGCTGCTCAGCCTACTCAGGCTGGATCTCCAAACCCTACACAGTCTAAGGGGGAGGAATTCATTCCTGAGGACAGGCCAAGCAGCAGAAGGAGGCATCTAATTCTGGAAGAAGAGGAAGATATTCCTGAAGCTGTCCTCACTAATACAGCCAAAGGAAAGGGAAAAGCAGCTTTTGACCCTGACTGCCAAAAAGCAGCAGAGCTAAAGTTTGACAAAGCCAGGGCTAAGGAATTGGGTCCTCCCATGGAAAAGTATTATGAGTTCAGAGATGAACAACTCAAAGCTCTGGAAAAGATAAGAAAAGAAGAAGCCTCTGCCAAAGCTGCCAGGTCCTTTGCACTTCAAGAGGCAAGCAAAATCAAAATGTCCTCTTTGGATGTGCAAAGGAAACTGCTGGAAGCTGCTAAAGAATCAGCTGGTGAAAAGGAAGGTGAACAGGAAAAGGGTGCTCTGGTCTCTGTGACCAAACCCAAGCAAGCATCCTCTGCAAGGGCCCAGTTCCACTTTGACAACTTGGCAAAGAAAAAGTTCCATGATGTTGCTGATAGAAGACTTGCCAAGGAAGCAATTGTCAAAGCTGTCCCTATATCAAGAAAAGGCAAACAGTGGAAGCTGCAAATAACCAGAATGGGTGCTACAGGCCCTGAACTTGAATCATATGACTACACTGATGTTGCACAAATGGGGTACAGGGAATGGGTTGAGCTGGCAGTTGCCCTAAGCCAGTCTAAGTCTGAAACGGCTAAGACTATCAGGGCATATGTCAAGAAGCTGATGGAGAGAGTGAAAGACCTTGGCCTGATCTCAAAAGAAGTAAGTGAGGGTGCATCTGTGACTTACCCCAAAATAAAGGCCAGGAGGACCAGAAAGGATTCTGAGCTGGAGGAACTCCTGATCTTGATTGAACAAGGTGACTACGCTGTAGAGATCAAAGGAGTTGACCACAGCCTGCCCAGAGGAGTAAAGTTTGAAGAAGGAAAAGTAATTGAAGAACCTGAGTTGGGGGAATTTTTTGTGGATCCCCTGACACAGAAGAAATGCTATCAAAGAGCATTAGATCTTCACAAAGTAGGTCTCACACAGCTTGGGGCCTTCAGACTTGCAAACTCCTTCAGGCAATCCAGCAAATGGAGAGCATCCATCTGGGACCAGCTCAGAGGCTTTTATGAGAGAGGAGAGCTTCAAGATCCCAACTTTATGTTTCTCAGAGTTAAATTCAAGATCTGGAGGAAACAAGGGATGAACTTGAAAGAATGTTTGAAGAAGGACTGCCACCACCAATGCAGTGAAGTCCACCTACTATCTGAGTAGGTGAAGAATGGAAGTTGTCCATCTGTTGGACAGGCTTGCCATTATCTGCTCCCAACATCAACAGTCCAAATTGTTGAACTCTTTTGTACGTTAGTTGTACTTAGTTACATCAGTTGTAACTTTTCTTATTTACATTAGTTGTAATATACACTAGTACATTAGTTGTACTCTTGTAAAAACATGTGTTGTTTATGTAATCAAAAACCAGTATATATAAACTGATCTTTTACTTTACTTAAATGTTGTAATTTCATTTCAGCAAGATGTGTTGTAAAATGTATAGTGATTATTGATTAAATCAGCTCAGACTGATTATTGCAAATACGGGGAGATTTTTAGGCACGAAAAGGCCTCAGTCAAACCTGCTCTACATCTTAGGGGGAGATTTTTAATCAAACCTGTTTGATGTACTTGAAGGTATAATTTAAGGCCTGTTATTGCCTTATTGAAACCTGAAAAGTGATTTGCAATATCAGCTAAAGCTGTTTACCATGTTGCATTCGTTGCAACAAAGGCAGTTTGTCCAAGTTGTTCTGTCTGCTGAACAGGTTGGACATAAACTGTCTACGCTGCTCTATTCTGTTGAGCAGCTTGGACAGTTTACAAGTGTTCTGTTCTTTGTGAACAGAACCTGTTCTTTGTGAACAGGCTAAATAATTTATGGAATATGTTTTCAAGTCCTCATGTATTGTTTTTGGCTACAAGATCAGTTTACAAGTCGAAGACAAAGTGGAAAACAGAAACTGCACAGCCTGCCTACGCTGTTCTGTTACATGAAGACAAACGGATATCTGAAAAGGGTGACATACTTTTTCTTATATCAGAATGGATCTTATCAAGAGAAGAAAGATGCAAAGTTGACATTCCTCTTTTGGTTAAAGCGTTATGCAACAGTGACAAAAAGGAAAAGACAAAGATTCTGCCATATGAAGACAAATCTGCTTTATCAGAACGTGCAGAAAGGTGTCTTGTCTTTTTGGAAAGACATTCCACTATCTCACCGTCCAATGAAGAAGCTTCACTGAGATTCTCAGATAGAGTATAAAAGGAAGCTTCTAAGGATTGTGAATTATCCAAGAGTGTGAAATCAGAACGTGCATTAAAGTGTGTTATTCCATGCATGCAAGTCTGCTTAAATAAAACAGTAGAGTGTGTCTAAGTTGTCCATCTGAGTCTTGTAAAATCAGTGAGTGCATCTAAGTGAGTGTAGTCATTGTATCTTGTTTGAGTGTGTCTTAGATTAGTTGAACAACTGTTGGATCTGTCATCTCCTTTCTGCAGTTCAGGCTTGTTTGTAATTAACAATTGTTGATAATATACATAAACATTAAGAAAATAGTGTTGAGTTTTTAAATAGCTGTATTCACCCCCCCCCCCCCCCTTCTACAGCTTAGAACAATACACTAGGGAAACCTTTTGGGACCTACATTACTTATCCAGAGAAATAGACTGAGGCTCAAGAGAGAGGTGAAGCAGGAAGCTCAAAAGAACCTGCTGATGTTCAAGAAGGACAGGAATTGATTCTTTATGAAGATGTTCCTGTTCCATTGAGCATTCAGTCAGAGTTTTATAATTTCGATGAATATGAAGACTTAGATGATGATGTTTAAGAGAAAATTCCAATGATTGAGGATGTTTTAGAGAAAGTAGTGGAGATTGAAGAATCAGATGATGATGATGTCATTCAGTTGACAGATGTTGCAGTTCGAGCTGATAGAATAGAAGAAGAAGAAGTTTTAGTACAAGAAATTGTTAAAGATGATATACCTATACCAACGGTAGAAAAGCCTGAGGTTACGGTACAAGTAAAAGAAGAAGAGATGGAACCATTCCCTGTAGAGAGCTTTGCTCCTCCGATCGTTAAAGAAGTCAATGAGTTTGAGATTATGGAGAGATTTTTTAATGAATATGTCTTAGCGGATGAATCGCAAAGACAACATCAATTAAGGTTCGAAGCTCAAAGAATTGTCCAAAGGGAAATCAATGACATACTGAATATTTTGAATGAAGAAGAAGTAAGAAAGAAAAAGAAAAAGGGTTTGGAGCTTACATCGAAGAAATCTGCTGAATATACAAGGAAAAGGAATAAATTGCCATATCTTGAAGATTACCTTGAGAAGATTGCAAAAAGCAAGCTCCGTGCACTTTTCTGAAGTTACTTAGAGTTTTAGAGCCGAATAGACCGAATCTAGCGAATTATGCAAGTTTTCTTCAGAATAAGGCTCAAGTGCAGAAAAGGTCAGAAGTGAGTTTCCGATTGTTGACCTGATAAAGGTAGAAAAGGATAGGTTTGTTAAGATATTTTATCCTACTTTCACGGTTACAAGATCTGATTGAAATACGTACACATTTACTGAAGCCGATATGTTTTGGATGAACTTGGTTGATATTAAAGACTTGTTTGATGAACTGTGTAGAAACAAACAGAATGAACACTGCAGATTTGCTTTGAAGACCTTGTTTCATTTCATGCATATTAAGCTTGTTCTCATGTCAGTTCAAGATCTTCAAATCGGTGTTGAAAGAGGCATGCGAAAGATAAATGTAACTCCTCCGAATAGGGAAATCAAGTTTGCAGGGGAGGTGAAAGAATATCAAGTAATAATGGTGAAGCGTCCAGCTGTAATGTACAGAGATAAAAATCGAAAGCTGAGAGCTATGGGGAGTATTGAATTAAACAAGTTCTGTGATGGAACCCTCCAGAAGGTAATGAGTGGACTGAAAGGAAAATTAGCTGCTGATCAAAAGAGAAAAACGAAAAGAGGAGCCCTCAGTGCTTATGATAAGAGACTAATGGTAGAATTTATTTCAAAGATCAAGTGGAGGCTTTCCAACAGAAAAAGTGTTAGGAATTTTGAGATGAAGTTGGGACTGACAAGATGAAGACTTTGCTTATTTCATCAAAGGGGGAGAATGTTGGAACATCTTATGTTGATGAAATAAAAGTCTAGGGTACAAAATGTAATTAGCTTAAAGTTGTAAATATTATATAAATAGGAATTTTGACTTTGTAATAGTTGTAGATTTGACATTCTGAATATTACTTTTTGCACGGAAATTCAAAAAGGAAATTAGGGCTATAGTAACCGTTCATATCCATTTCATCTCTTTTAATCGTTTGTGATTAATACAATCATTCGGTTAGTGTTCTTGATCTTGTTCTTTATTATTTGCAATTGATTGTTGATTGATAAATATAATTTACATAATGCATTTTATGGAACAAAATATAAAATGCATAAATTAAATCTAGTTTATAAATTAAAATTACCATTAATTTTAATTTCAACATCAAAACTTAACTTTTAATTAAAACCGATTTAATTTAAACAACGAATTACCGGAAAATGGAAACGAACCAACTTAGCTAACCGACTCATACTCGGGTTCTATAACCCATATGAACCAAAAACAAGTAGGGTATTAAACCCTTTGACGTCTGAAATTAATCGAAGTCATTAATAAACTCACTTTGATTATTTCGATTTCCATATTCCAATTAATCGTTTTATTATCGAATCGAATAATATTTAAACCGATTTGTGAATTTTATAAAACAACTAATAAGGTCTCCACTTTGATTTTATAAAACCGAAAACATACTTACATATATTTTGTCACAAATGTCTAAACATTAATAACCAAACACTTTTGATTTATTGATTCGTTTTTAACGCATTCAATCTAATTGTTCGAGTTTAACTGTGAATTAAACGACACGAAGGAATAAACCATCCATCACTACGGCTACCACATCATAACCGAGAGGTCATGGGTCTCAACCCATGGCCGAAATCTCTAGGTTTGATTTCGCAAACCGAAACGTTTAATTTTCGACTTTAATCAATTAAACACTTTTAAACAATCAAACATCAACTAAATAAAACGAACTAAGGTTTTAAAATCCCGAGATCCGAGGAACTCCAAGGTTGGCCGAGAATCACCATGGGGTTTCCAAAATCTTTGGTCCATTTTCTCCAAGCCAAATCAAAACCTTAAACATTTTAATTATTGATTTCGACCATTTAAACACTTTTAATTAAAAAAATCGAAACTTTAAGAACGTTTGACATAATTAAACGAATAATACTATCATTATGTTAATTGTGGCGGCTCTGATACCACTGTTGGGAATTCGCATCGATTTTCATAAAAACATAAACATTAATCATATTAACGCACATCGGAAGCTTTTAAAAATTACAAATTCCGTACACGGATCATCAAGTATACATAAGATAAGTAATCATGAAAGCATTAAAATCCGCACCTTTGTATTCGTTGACAAGAATACACAAATGAGATGCTCTCGGTATCCACCGGTGATGACACAATCGAGCGGCGCCAGATATGCAATCAAACACACGAAGAACGGGGAAAACCAAACCCTTTTGGTTTTATTTCTTTCTTGCGGCCGTACCACACTAACATCACACACACACACACACGCACACTTGTGTGTTCGTGTGTGCGCCTCACCCCAAAACCCTACGTGGGTTTGGTATCTATCTATCTATCTATCTATCTATCTATCTATCTATCTATCTATCTATCTATATATATATATATATATATATATATATATATATATATAATTAAGAGTTTTGGTTTTAATCAAACTCTAATATAATAATATAATATATATCTTAATAACTATCTTTATTATTTAAACCTTATATAATTATCTCTATAATTATGTACCCTTTAAATAATATTAATCTTTTATACGTTATTTAATAATATATAAATGACTAGATAATTATATATAATTATCTCTTATTTATTTGTTTATAATTATCCATCCAATTATCTAATAATAGATGATAATACTAATTCAAATAAATCAATCTTTCATTTAATATCAAATAATAAATAAAAGACCATATAACTATTTAATTATCATTCAATGACAATTAAATCACTACAATATCTAATATTGCACTTATTGTCCCCGTACTTTGAGATATAATTAATCATCCATTAATTTAATCCCAATAATCATTTCGTGTCATAAACAATATCCAGTATTATTTATTTAATCGTTTAATTGCATCTGCTCAGTTGTGCTCATCGGTGTGACCCTCAAGTGTTTTATGAAATCAGCCATGATGTAGTAGTAGTGTCATCTTTACACACCATATACTAACAAAAGGTTATATGCTGACTTTCTATCATGGGATAAAGCTAGAAACGACAGAGCTAAAAAGAAAAAACAAAGATTCTGCAACAAGAGGACAAAGTTACTTTTGTCAGTCTTGTCCTGGTCCACCTAAGTAAGCTTTTCTCTTTGTGAGACATTTCTGCCTTTCTCTACAACCAACAAAGAAGCTTCACAAGGATTCTCTGTGACTATATAAGAGAAGCTTCCAAGGAAACAAAAGGCGTGAGGGCAATTACAAGAACTTGAGTGCAAAAAGAAATTGTGTTTTTCATGCATGCACGTGTTACTTCAACTTAGGTGAAAAATCTAGTATGTCTAAGCTGTTCTTAGTGAACTATTCTTCAAACTTGTTCAGTATTTCCAAAGCTGTTCAGTTGTGTCTTGTAACTAGTTTGAGTGTGTCTCAGACTAGTGTAATTTTTTTTTTCATTTTTGTCATCTCAGTTTGGGTCTTTCCGTAATCCAAACTTGTTTGTAAACTTAACATACTTGGTAATATAAACATACAAACATTAAGAAAAATCTGTGTGATTATATTTTGACTGTATTCACCTCCCCTCTACAGTCTCTCTTGAGATAATTGAGATAACTTTTGGGACCTAGAACTGGTATCAGAGCAATTTAAAGTGTGTGTTAACTCTAGATCTCTTAAATTACTTCACATGTTCCCACCATGGACAACACTGCTTCAAACTCCTCATCATCCTACTATGACAATGGTTTCTATGGCCAAACCTCCCAAGTTCAATCAACAAAACTTCTCTAGTTAGAATGCAGGATGATGTTCTATATGGAGAATTTGGATGTTCAAAATCCAGAAATTGTAATGGAAAGTCTCTATGTGTCAACCTCTGTTACAACCATCACTCCTACCACTGAGGGTGTTGTTCCTGAAGCATGGACTATGTTGGGAATAAATAATAGAGATGAAACAATTATATTGTATATAATTGTAATTACTCAATAGTATAGGGGTTGGATTGTAAATACTCAAAGCTTGAGTATTAAGTATAAAAAGAGGTATCTGTGTACTGTTGATAAAAGGGAGGAATCGAAGATTACACACACACATAAGGATCTGATTTAGAGAGAATAGGAGAAGTGCTTTGCAAGAAAGCCAAGAACATCAATGTAATATTTTCTCTCTTAATCATTCAATAGATTGTGTTTGATTGTTAATTGTTCATATGAATTGTTGTATATGATTGAATTGCATGAAATATGAATTCACAATTGGTATCAGAGCCAAATATGGCTAAATTTGAGTGAATTTGATTCTGAATATGTAATTTTTCGAAGTACTGTTTCATAGAAAGTTTAAAAATTCGAATATCATTTTTGGATTTTGATTCTGTGGATGAAATGATTTGAATTTTGGATCGAAGGTGACGTTTTTGAGTGTGAATCTAATGAGATAAATCTCAAATTTTAATTCCAAACATACAAATTTTAATTTGGAATTTTCAGATTTTTTTTGAAAATATTGTGTTCTTCACGTTTTTGTCTATTTTTGGATTTTTAATCTAAAATTAGACAAAGTTGTTTAACAAAAGTTGTTTCTGTGTGAAAAACGCACACTCGATCATAATTTGAGGTCATTTGGTGAATTTTTTGTTGAAAATTGTGTTTTTAAACTTGATTTTTATCTGTTTCTTATCAAACTCGGGCAATACTGAACTCATAGTGTTATTCGAGTTTTAAAAAGAAGGGATCGAGTTTGATAAAGCTTTGACCGAGTTTTATAAAGCTTTGACCGAGTTTCATGCTTATTTGATCGAGTTTCATGCTTATTTGATCGAGTTTAATGCTTCATTAATCGAGTTTTATGCTTCATTAATCGAGTTTCAAGCTTCATTAATCGAGTTTCAAGCTTCATCATTCGAGTTTCATCAAGCTTATTCGAGTTTCATTCTTTTTCAATCGAGTTTCACACTTAACCATCCGAGTTTCATTCATGATCATTCGAGTTTCATTATTCTTCATTCGAGTTGAGTCCTTATTCATTCGAGTTTCATCATACTATTGACTATTTGACCTTAGCTGCTTAAATTGGCCATAACTTTTGACTGGAACATCGTTAGAAGGCCTACCATACGCCAAATCGAAGCTTGAAAAGAGATCTACATTTCTAGAACGGGCATAGCCGGTTCGGTAAATTTTCGAGGCCCAATTCCACTCCAGAAAAAAGTTACGGGCAATTTTATACAGAAAAGCTGAAATTTTAACGTCAAAAAGTCATTTCAGAGCTGATTTTTCATAAGTAATCTTTAACTGAAATAGTTTTTCAAAGTTTTATCAGAATTCACTCCGTTTTTTCATAAAAGATCTTGGAAGATTCAATTTCTAGCAATTCATAATGGAATTTGAACAATTGTCAAAGTCTGAGCTGATTTTCAAACATACTGAATCTGAAAAGATTCGTAAGAACAATTACGACATTCTCATTCAGTTAAATACTGATAAACATTTGGCGTTACGTGACGTACAAATATTGAATGAAGAAATTCAAAGCTTAAAAGAAAAACAAAACTCTGAGAGTTGTGCTCATCAATTGAAAATATCTGAATTACTTAAAGAACTTGATGAGCTGAAACAAGAAAATTTTCAGAATGCAACTCAACTGAAATATCTTTTGCCTGAAAGATCTGATCTTTACAAGAAAGTTCAGGATCTTGAAGATACACTTTGTAAGACAAAACCAACTGATCAGAATTGTATTTTAAACAAAAATGAAGAAATTTTTGCTCTTCAACAAGAGTTGTCTTTAACTAAAGATTTGATTGAGAAGGAAAGACATGAGTTCTTACTTAAAGAACAAGATTTTAAATCAAAATCTGAATTGTTTGAAGATGAAAGACAAATGTTCTTAATCAAAGAACAATCTTTTAAATCTGATTACCAATCATTTGATCATGACAGAAATTCAAATTTAGTCATTATCAAAAGTTTGGAAGATCAGATACTTCATCTTACAAAACAATTACATGTGTTTACTTCGTCAACTGAGTCAAAGGTTAAGACCCCTTCTTCAGTGTGTTTAAAATCCAATGTTGATCACTCTGGTTTGTCTTCTGAAAGTGAAGTGAATCTAACTAACTCTGCTAAGTTTGATTCTTCTTCAGATCTTAAACTTAAGTATCTGTTAAAGATACACAGCGGCAAAGATAAAATTGTTGAACAACTTCTGGTCAAGATTTACACCGGTGAATCTTCGAAGTCAAATTTTCTTAAAGTTTCTGAAAATACTGGTCATTCTAATCAGAAAACAAATTCACAGAAAAATACCAAGTATTATCAGAAACAGGCAAGAACCGGACAGTTATTCAAAAAGAAGAGTTCGCAAAAGTCTGATCATTCAAATTCAAGTTTCTTTAGAAATTCAGATATTCAATTTTCTCATACTCAAAGAAATTTGTTTTCTGCGTTTGAAAGAGAAGCTGATAGTTATAACATGCAATGGGTACCTAAACCCAAGTACAAGTGGGTACCAAAACCTGTTTTGAAATGGGTACCCAAGAGCGCTAACAAGTCTGGATCCAAATCTGTTTGGATACCAAAGACATCTTAAATTTTGCAGGTTATAGGTTTCTTATCATTTCAGATAAGGACCCGTTCTTCATTTCAATAGGCTCTTGATTACATCAGATCAAGACCCGTGTTTCAAATCAAAATGGTTTCTAGTTAATTCAGACTAGAACCCGGACTTCAATGAACCAGAGTCAAAGGCTTTCAGTTACATCAGACTGAAACCCGAGTCTGAGAGACAAATCTTACTGGAATTCTTGCCCTGAATTCAACTCCGAAGCTGAAATTGACAAAGAGGGAGTTTTATTTTTATAATTTTTTGCTCCTGATTTCATTTCTATGAGTTGACTAACTGCGTGTGCTTATTTCCAGGGGGAGTTTCAGACATTCTTTGACGATGACATTTTTCAAAACTATGTGTGATTTTTCACGAAAATATTTGACACACACATAAAAAGAGTTTTTGAGCTGAAAAGAAATTTTTTTTATGAATCTCTGAATCTATCATTGAGATTAATTGATCTAATCTCTTTGATTTTTATGATCTCATTTCTTCTGAGATTCTTTTTGTTAGAAATCTTCCAATTTATACTGGATTCTCCTGTTATCTCCCATGTGATAATTCTTTCAAGAAAATCTTATTCTTTTCATATCATATATCAAATTTTTCATTTCATTCTGATATCTCCCAAAATTATCTGCATATCATCTCCAATACCATATAAGTTGGATTTCATCATATCTCATGACCTTTCAAAGCTGAAAATTTTTCTGCTGACTCCGATTATGCACCAATCTGAGTGATAGGCATAAATATCGCTTCTATGGTCTAACCAGAACCGGAAGACCTACCCAAGAAGCTAACCATCTATAGATTGTGTGGGTGAGGGTTCTTTAGGTTTATTAGTTGAGAAGTGTCAGTTATCACGGGATACTGACAGGGTCAAGCAGAGGTAAAATGTAAATGAGAGGGATATTAAAAGGAGATGGTGGTGCATCAGATCATGCTTTTCTCATAAAGCTGACTGAATTTAATTCTGAAAAGTGAGCTGGAGGGAGCTAGGTTGAAAAATGCTGAGAGCTGTGAGTTGAGAAAGGATTTGAAGAAAAGATAATCCTATCCTACACTGTGTCTGCTGGGTAAACCACATAATCTATCAAGCCCTAGGCGACTTGATATTGAAAAAGACGTCATGGACCCAGTGACGCATGCACTTAACCCCACCAACTACTCAGTTATCTCTCAAAAGATTTCTGTTTCAATAATCACGGAGATATAACACATTTCTATCGATATATCATTTGGATATTATTGATATTGAAACAAGGAAGACAGTTACTCCGGTCTCCAATTTCATTTGATGCACATTGTGTCTAGAGCTGATTATATACACTTTTAGGACACATCGAGTCTATCAGTCTGCGTGACTATAAACTGCTAGTCCAAAGTGACTAAGCCGGAACAAATAAGAGTGATTCTTTCATGATAAAGGATTTCACGATGACTATTTGGAAATCCTACCAGTGTTACTATCATGCCAGCGCTGAAAGTAGGTCACATAGATTTTGTCTATTGTGCAAACAGGAATCCTATGTGGACCTGGACTTGTTTTCTCACAAAATGAATGTGTTTCATTTTCCCCAAAGTTGTAAAGCTTTGTTTTGTTCTAAAAAGATATAATATCAATTCGAGGGGGAGTGAACTTTTTGAGGGGGTGAGATAAATCTGTTTTGTATAGGGGGAGAGATGTCAGTTTAAGGGGGAGAAAATCAATTTGTAATAATTTCTGAGTTGTAATTGTTGTTGTATTTCTTCTACTGTAATTTCATTGAATTAATGTTTCTGAAGTTTTTGCATGATGTTCATAATTTTTTATGATCATCATGAGGGGGAGAAAAGCTGAATTTCAGAAACAACTGTTGTGTAGTTTGAAATCAACTGAAGGCAATTTCTACATCATCTCAAGACAATTGATCAAGGAAGAGATTTAAAAGCTATTCATGATTCAAGGGGGAGTGTACTCACAAGAAAATACAAGAAAAGAGAAGATCAGAGAAGAAGAGTTGTGAAGATCAGAGAGAGACAAATAAAGAAAAGAAGAAGATTCAGAGATCAGAGAAAATAAGAATATTCACGAAAAAGTCCCTGAAATGATCTTTTATCAGAAAATTGATTTCATCTCTAAGGGGGAGATTGTTAGGGACAATATTTGTAGAGCTGAAATGAATATTACTTTAATAATTGTGTTCATCTCTAGGGGGGAGAATGTTGGGAATAAATAATAGAGATGAAACAATTATATTGTATATAATTGTAATTACTCAATAGTATAGGGGTTGGATTGTAAATACTCAAAGCTTGAGTATTAAGTATAAAAAGAGGTATCTGTGTACTGTTGATAAAAGGGAGGAATCGAAGATTACACACACACATATGGATCTGATTTAGAGAGAATAGGAGGATTGCTTTGTAAGAAAGCCGAAATCTCCAATGTAATATTTTCTCTCTATAATCATTCAATAAATTGTGTTTGATTGTTAATTGTTCATATGAATTGTTGTATATGATTGAATTGCATGAAAAATGAATTCACAGACTATTGAAAAAGAAAGAGCTCAATGGTCTGAAGAAGACAAGATATTATTTGCTCTTGATGCCAAAGCAAGGAACAACCTAGTGACATCTCTACCTGATAATGTGTTCAAACTGGTGGAGAAGCTTAAGACAATTAAGGAGATTTGGGATACTCTGTGTACAGTCTATGACGGTCCTACTATCACTCTAGATAACAGGATTAACAATCTTGTTAGACAATATGAGTCATTCTTTGCAAAGCCAATGGAAAGTCTTACTGAAACCTACACTAGGTTTACTACTCTAGTGAATGATCTCAAAGCTGTTGGGATCACTAAAGACAATCTTACCCTGGTGAAGATGTTCTTGGATGTTTTACCAGAAGAATGGAACTACTTTGCATCCATACTCAGTAACCCAGTACTATCAAAGGCGTCGATCTTGTAACTCGTATGGATCATTGCTCAATGATGAACAGTCAAGGCCAACAAATATCTAAGAAGGGATCAGCATAAGTGTCTGAAGTAAGACAGCCTGTGAATCAAACTAGTGATGTGTTCACAAAGGTTGATTCATAAGATGATGCAAACATGGAACCCATGTCCGAGGAAGAGGATGAAAATCTTGATGAACTTGATGATGCGCAAGTGATTTCTATGCTTGTCTAAAGGTTCAAAGGGAAAAAGTTGTTTGGAAAGAAGATGCTGCCAAGGAAATCAAGTGTTGTAAAAAATAAAACGTTTGATAAGACTAAAGTTGAGTGCTACAAACGTGGAAAAGTTGGTCATATAGCTGCAGACTGTGTGTACAAAGTTGCGGCGTCTTCATTCAAATCTCACAAGACACATAAAGAGGATGGCTACAGGGTTAAGTACCTTATAGCCATGGAAGACTCTGTGGCTTCCAACAAGGAGAAGGGATTGATGACAGAAGCATGTGATTGGAAAGAGTCTGATTCATCATCTGATGAAGAGGACAACTGCTTTGTAGCCAATGATGAAGCTCGTTCACCTAGCAGTTTCAAACACGATCTTGCAGAAGCTGAGGCCCTAAGTTATCTTGAAAATGGATCCCACAATGATGTACAAGATAAAAAACTTTAAGGATTACTGTCTTGATGAAAAAGAGAAAATGTTTGATTACCTGCTAATTGATCTCAAAACTATTATTGAAAAACAAGACATCTTAAAGCTGAAATTTCTGAATTTATATGAAATTGAAACAAAATCTAATGAACTAGACAATTTTCATAAGTTGAAAACTGAACTTGATGAAGTAAAACACATCATTTTTGTTTTATTAGAAAAGAAAAGAGAATCAGACTTAAAGTGTTCCAAACTCCAAAGAATTGTAGACTCTTGGTACTTTTCTTTCATAATCATGTTTAAATTAATAATACAAAACTACTTGTAAAAAATTACACATAAACACACACTATAACTATGTGAAACATGCATGTTCACATGAACTCCACTGTTGTGAACGTATGTTCATACTAAGCATGTTCACATGAATTTTATTCACGTTCACATGACTTTTAAGAGGCTAGAAAGTGTGAATGTATGTAATTCTTTACAAATAGGCTTATATTATTTGTATCTAAATGAATATGAAAAATATTTAAAAAAAAAAAAACTTTTTCTCGGAGCATGTTCACATCTGAAACCCGTGTGTTCACATGTACTCACGGTACTCTACATTTTTTAGTTACTCAGATGAACCATATTCTATATATACATACATACATACATATATATATACATATATATATATATATATATATATATATATATATATATATATATATATAGACACACACACACACACATATATATATATAATATATATATATATATATATATATATATATATATATATATATATATATATATATATATATAGAGAGAGAGAGAGAGAGAGAGAGAGAGAGAGTCAGGTTCAAAAAAGTACCTCTCGAAATCAAGTGCACCCGAAGGTACCAACCTTAAAAAACTTTTTTTTAATTTTTTTTTCTCATAACCATGTTTAAATTAATGTTATACACATGATATATGAATTTCACATACATTCACACTTTCTGTGTCCTTAAAACTTATGTGAATGCTCAATGCATATTTATGTGAATGGTCATCCATGTGAATGGTCATTTCACACAATGTAAATGGTGTGAATGACCATTCACATGATCTTTTTTTTATCATTCACAAGATTTATGATGTTGTTCCTTTTGAAAAAAAGTCTTATAATGTTGTCTTATACATGTTTATTCAAAAAAATATATGTGAATGATCATTCACATTAGGGTACGCTGGGTACGCTGGAATCTCATAGGTACGCTGATTAACCAGATTCTATATATATATATATATATATATATATATATATATATATATATATATATATATATATATATATATATATATATATATATATATATATATATATATATATATATATATATCGTGAGAAGTTAAAACTATCTTGAGAAGTGTAAGAAGAACTATGATTCACTAATTTTGTACATTGATTCACTAATTTTTTATATTGTTTCACTAATTTTGTACATTGATTTATTTATTTTTGAATTTGTGATTTATTATTTGTAAGTTCAAAAACTAATGAATCAATGTAACAAAATAATGAATTGTTAATTTATTTAATCTGAAATTTATAATTCATTATTTATATATTCAAAAAATGGTGAATCAATAAGTAATAACATGATTCACAGTGTTTCTCACACTTATCAAAATATATTACCTTCTCATTTGATCACACACACACACACACACACACATATATATATATATATATATATATATATATATATATGTGTGTGTGTGTGTGTGTGTGTGTGTTATTGGTGATACACATAGACTTTAATGTATAATATTTGCATGAATTTAATGGTTTATGTATATTTATTGCTTGTCTCTTGTTTTGGCTACGTTCAGGAAGAAACGAAAGAAATTGGTTATCATGCATTTTTTATATTTTGGTCATATCTCTCTCATACGAACTCGGATTCAGGTGATCCAAAATCCCATATGAAGAGGAAACATGGGGCTACAAATTTCATGTTTTGAGTTTTGGCCAAATGAAGATAGATAAGGCGTGCCCTCCCAGGCATACCATACTTCATTTTGGTGACATGTTATCCGAGAGCTCCAAGCATTAAGTCACGACGTGCCCTAAAAAAGGCACGACGTGCTCTCCTGAGAACCATTATTTCCGAGATATTTTTGGGCCAATTAGAGGACGACATCTCATAGACACGTTGTGCCCTCCTCAGACAAGAAAATCCTCATATTTCATTGCATTTATTCATTATTGGACGAATTTCACCACTTCAGTAACGAAAAATACTCTCTTGGGAGACGAAGGACGCTCGGTTGGGCTATTTTTGGAATATATCATGGAGGGGAACATCACCACAACGCCAAAAAAACATCATTAGGGGACTTCTAACATCTCTAACTCATTTGTTTATGTTTGTTTTTCCTATTTGTGTGATGAACATGTTGTGTTACTCTAATTCTATGGAGTAATTGTTTTGTAATCATTTGGGTTTGTAAACCCCAAACATTGGATGAATTTTATTTTGTTTTGGATGAAATATAGTTTTTGTTTATTGCTTTGAAAGAAGATTTATAACTTTGAACAAACAAGTTTATGTCATTTATCAATAATTAAAATGGATCAAACAAGTTAATTATTACAATAAAAAATGTTAAGAACACAATAAGAACACGTAAACTTTAAAAATCAGAAAACCGAGAAATTGGACATTCAAATGATGAAATTTATTGACAAAACTAACCACACTTGATTTCTACCCAAAAACCGAATCCAACATATCTAGAATCAATCAAAGTCAACAAGAATTGATCAAGAACATGCACTAGATACACCAAGAACACACAGTGAAAAACTTTCTGAATTTTCATGATTTCTCACTTAATTTTTCGAATTAAAATTTGAAATTTTAGGACAACAAACATATATATGATATACACAAAATATCCAAAAATCAGATCAACTGGATAAACATAGAATTTTCTATGAATTTTCAAAGGCGACAACTCTATTTAAAAAAAATCCGAAACTTTAAATATCGATTTCTCCCAATGTATTGGGAATTAGATCTTGAAATTTTCAGGAATTGCTTGTTATAATAACCTTAGAATCTTTCAAAAAAATCAGAACCTAATTCTAATCAAATCAAAACTTCCAAAATCGATCTTAAGAATGTAAGTTACAAATTTCAGAAATTAAAAATTCAATTACTCCCTGATCGTGTCTAATTAGGACTTGAAAATTTTACTGGATCTTCATCTTCTTGATCTTCAAAACATATCCAAAGGTCAGCTCAATCCGTCAACAAATGATTTTTCTAAAAAATTCCATAATATCGCAGCTCAAAATTTTGACTTTTTCGGTTGAACTTTTTTTTTATTTCTTGCAAGATTTTCAATTTTTGATTCACTCCCAAGGCTCTGATGCCAGTTGCGGATACATGATCTAGGTGAATCACAACATTGAACACAAAACTTGCTTTAATTAAATGATTAACTCTCACATTTACACGTTACAAAACACACACTTTAATTGCAAGAGTTATAGAATTTTTCCTTGAATATTCTATTTATACATAAAATCTAACCTTACATCTAATTACATGAATAGTCCTTGAACTCTTATTCTTATTGCTTTTCACCTCTATATTTAATACCCAACAATGTATTTGTTTGTATTTACCACAAATACTTGATTTTCCACAATGCGAGTTGGGTTTAACTGGTATTTGTTCTTATTGAAATAATGTGTTTGTTACATTGAGTCTTTTAAGCTTGTGAGAGTAAAAAGGGTAAAACTTGCATGTATTTAATTATGGTTATAACATCGTTTATATTGTTGATGTGAGTCTCGATTTAGATAGTGTTTTAAATTGTGAGATGATAAACACCTTTCGTAGCAAGAAAAACTATATGTGAGTGTGCAAATTGCATTTTTCGGTAATGAAAATATATTTGAGTGATCTTTATATTTTTATTGTTGATTGTGGGATGATTAAATTATAGTTGAGTGATCTGTATAATTTTATTGTCATTACTTGCATCTCAATTTGTGATAGGTTTGTAGTTGAGTGATCTTTGCTTACTTCTCATTTATTGTATAATTTAAGGTGTTGATTCATATTTGAGTGATCCATTTATGGTTTTACTTCTTGAATTCACAAGATAGTTATTCCAACCGAGTGTATTATTTAGTCATCCAATGTTTAGGGGGAGCACTCCCACGTGATTACCATTTTCAAGATTGTCTTTCCAAAACTTCTTGTTCTAATAGTATCTTGACAGCTGAAGTGTGTTATTTTGTTCTTGAATCTAAGTATCATTTATAAAACTATCCACTTATCATCATCGATCACTAACCATTAACTGACGGTTTTATATCAAAAAACCACAAATTTTCCCCGAGTTCGACAACACATACTTACCTAAGCTATGGTAGCAAATGATAGGTAATACTTTCCTATTTGACTGCTAGTTCCAGTGTAGTTAGTCCCGTTCTTTTTTATATTAAAATAAAGGTGTGATAGCGGCACATCAAGTTTTTGGCGCAATTTCCAGGGACAAACGATGTGGTTTTGAGAATAGCCTAACATTTCTTGTTAGTTGATTTATTTGATAAAAAAAACAAAAAAAAAAATATCAAAGTGCGGGAATTTTTTTTCATGTACATAAAATTCCTGTACATTTTTCTTTTCTATTTATTTGTCATTAATCTATTTTTGTTATGTTTTTCTTATTTGCTTATAGTAGTTTATTTTTAAGTTTATTTTCTCTTTGTTTTGTCGTATTTTGTTTGGTGAGTTTTGTGTTGGATGGATCAGAGATTTGAGTTGTATGAAGGTGACCATGAAATATGGTATTGTCAAGAGGAGATCAACTACGAAGAACAGGATGTATCAGCTTATGGAGTTTCCTACATGCATGAGCCCACTAATTCCTCCTATTGTGATTAAATTGATTACCCAACCGATCCCAACTCTTCCCAATATCAATATGAGAATATACATCAATCTTCATACTTATCCTCCACTTAACACCGCTAAATTCAAGACTCCCAATATTCCTACCAAACTCCGTCACAATATCAACCCGAGATAGAGTTGATCTTAGAGGCTCTATTTCGTCAATGTGAGATGAGCCTTCGTTACCAACAAAGTGTTTCAGAAATCCTTGACAACCTCATAAGACAAAGGAGTAAAATGGATGAATTGCCTACTGAAGAACCATCAAAAAGTAGTTCAAGCAAAGTAGAGGAGAGCAAAGAAAACGCAGAGCACGTCCACATTTATGTCACCGATATTAGTGATTCAGATGATGATGTTGAGTGTGTCTATGAGGAAACTTCTTACATGCATGACCGGTCATCAAAACTTTAAAGACAATAATGGACAATGTGTAAATTCCAAGCCCACAAAGTATTGCACACGTCCCACCACCGATTATCGATGATGAGACTAAAGATGTTTTCAAGCCCAAAAGGGATTTGGAAGAGCATGCTCGACTACTTGGTGTTGATATGCCTCCAACTATATATAATGAGGGAGTTGACTCTGAACTTCTCATTTATATATGTTGATGATGTGACTCCTGAAAGTACAAATTCTTTGATGGATTTTTTGGAGGCACAAGGTAGTGATACTAAGAGTCTTGACTCTCCATCACCAAAGGAATTTCATATACCTCCAGTGCTAGGACGTAAGCATTTACACACTGATGGAGGTAGTAAGGGTAAGGAGTGCAAGGCTAAACCTTCTAAAATTATTTATTGCACTCAACTTAAAAGGTATGCCTTTTACCCTTTTCATTCCATTAAAAGTGAAGCCAAGTGGAATAGGGTAAAGCTAGGAACCCTATAAACAAGCGTTTCTTGGGAGACAACCCAAGAAATTTACTTTATCTTATCACTGTAGCTTAGTTTAGCTTGTATATATGTCATATTTTTGGCAATCCTTTCACCAAATGATAAGATGCATTGCGCAGATTCGATTGCACACTTTGCTCCAACTCTATACACGTGTAATATTTGGTTGGCTATAGTTTGAGCTCTTCTCTTCCGCACACTCAGAGAGTCTTTTTCCTTTACTTCATTTACATTGTTTGCATGATTATATTGTCCATTTTGTTTCACTGAGGACAATGAAATACTTAAGTGTAAGAATATGGGTTAAAACTCTATCCTGTGTGTGATTTTGTTTGCCCCTTAGGAAAACTTGCTTTACATGTTTATTATATGCTTAATTTGGCTAAATGTATTCAAAATTATCATCCTTGATCAGATTTTATATCTATTGGCATAATTGATCTTTTAGGAGCAAGTTTAGAATATGAGTTAGGAGCATTGCTTGGATGAATTATGCGGATTGTGATATGCTTGAATAATCTTTTTATCTTGATCAAATTTAGGACTTTGGACATTATAACCCGTCATGTCATTTTCATTAGTTAGTTTTCAGCCTTTATGAGCATCAATCAAGATTACATGCTCACGTTCATTTGGTTATGTGTGTGTGCCGATTGTTGTTGTTATGATAGATATTGCCATAGTTATGCATTTCAAAGACACAAAGGTGAATTAATGCAATCATGTGATACAGACATTTAGGATTATCCAATTTCTAGCCTTTTCTTCCTTTTCTTCCACTTTTTATTCCCCTTAGTAGCCACCATTGAACCCTTCTTTCCTTTTTATTAGTCGCTTAATCAGTATATCTTTTTTTTCTTAAGTCACCCATAGCCTACGTTTGTTGCTTTTGAAGATGTAAAATTATTTTATTTGATGAGAAATCTATGGAGGAGTAAAAGAAAAAAAAGAAAAAGAATGCAATAATCAAGCTACTTAGGTGCTGTTTGGATTTCATAATTTAAAATGATAGGATTTTAAAATAACTAGGGGGATGAGTGGATTATGAAAAGAGGAGAAGTGGGGAATATGAAATGCTAAATGAAGGCAAATCCTTTCTTTTTAGTTTTTATCCAAACATGACATGGAAGGATTTCTAAATCCAAATCCTAAATAAGTTGTTGAAATCCCTCAAAACAAACGCCACCTTAGAGTTAATTATATAACATTGTTAGAATATCCTATGATTAGCTCCAAACAAAGTAGTTGTGAAAGATAAATAGAATAAAGTATAATCATGTTAAATTGCTATGTATTGTAAATTTTCATCTCGTAAATGCAAATGTTTGGTTACTTTTTACCACTCGTTCCAACTTTTCTCACCTTAACCTTAGCCCCGTTTTAGCCCTTGTAAAGTCCTTTCGATGATTGCATTTTCTCATTTCAAATGTTAGAGATTTTATTCTTTGGCAAGCATATGTCATTAAATGCTTCAATTTGGCACTTAAGTGCCTTAATTATGCCTAAACATCGAGTGATGAACGATTCATTTTGTTGAGATGTTTTAGTCTTAGATTTGGTCTTTATAAAAAGGTCTTTGCATGTTATAACATCACTCTCACTTTAGTCTCAAACTTTACTCCAATCACTTTTTGTTCCATACCTGTCTTCTTTTAAAGTCTTTAATGCTTATGTATCTTGAAAGTAATTGAGAGATTGAGCTTCCACTAGATGACCATTTTGTCAACAAATTTGCATGTAATATTATAGATTTGCTTGAGGGCAAGCAAAGTTTATGTGTGGGAATATATGATATCGCCAATTGTATGCATATGTTATTGGCGATATACATGGACTTCAATGTATAATATTTGCATGATTTTGATGGTTTTTATGGTTAAATGTATATTTATTACTCGTCTCTTGTTTTGGCTAGATTCAGGAAGAAATGAAAGAAATTGGTTGTCATGCGTTTGTTTCGTAATTTGGTCATAACTCTCTCATACGAACTCGGATTTGGGCAATTCAAAAGGCATAGAGTTCTCTTCAAAAGGCACGACGTGCCCTCCTAGGCACCTCATACTTCATTTTCATTGACATGTTATCCGAGAGCTCCAAGCATTAAGGCACAGCGTGCCCTCAAAAAGGCATGGTGTGCTCTCCTGAAAACCATCATTTCTGAGATATTTTTTGGGCCAATTAGAGGACGACAACTCATAGGCATGATGTGCCCTAGTTTTAGACACGGTGTGCCCTCCTCATACTATAAAAACTCAAATTCTTTGCATTTATTCCTTCTTGGACGAATTTTACCACTTCTGAGTTTTGGCTTCGAGAAGTCAAGTTTTGGGACATGTTGTTAGCGGCGAAGGTGTTTCGTTAGACCCTGTTGAGAATATATTTCTTGTTTATAAACGTCAAGTCTAGGGGCTATTTTGTAATATTGTGAAAGTTGTATTTGAATATAAAATAGGGTTGAATGTAACAGCACTGTAGCAGTAAGTTGTGATTTTCATTCCCGTATTGTACTGCGTAATATTTCTCTCAATATTAATCATTCGGCTAATTGTGATTCATCTGTTCTTAGTGTTTTAATCTTGATTTCGTATTACATTTTGATACTATCAATTGGTATCAGAGCCTAATATGGATAAATTTGAGTGACTAATTCTGTTTTTCTCGATTTATTGAGTTTTTTGTCCAAAAAAGTTCAAAATCCAAAAATCTCATTTGGATTTTGATTCTCTGGGTGTTTGAATCTCTAAATCTGATCGAGTCTCGTGTTTAAAAGGATGAATATACTGATATAAGTTTCAAAATTCATCTCCAAACACACAAAATTTAATTGAAGATTTTCTGGTTTTTGAAGAAAAGTGTGTGTTCTTGAAGTTTTGGGCCATTTTAGGTTTTGTAATCGAGAATTGGCCAAAGTGACTTCACAAAAAGTGTATCTGTGATAAATCCGAGTTTACATTGCAAACTTGAGGTCAATTGGTGAATGTTTTGTCAAAATTAGTGGATTTGGACTTGGATTTGTTGAAAACAGTTGAATCTCGGTATAAGATGAACTTTCAGTGTTACTCGAAATTTAGGTATCAATATTCAAAATTTACCACGTATTATTCGAATTTGAATCCATTTTATTCGAATTTCACCAAGTGTTCTTCGAGATTTATATAAAAGTCTTCGAATTTTGTGTCAAAGAGTTCAAGATTTGTTCAGAATGATTTGAAGTTCATCATTAGTCATCCGAGTTTTTCACCTTGAGTCATTCGAAATTGACTTTACTTCTTTCGAGTTTTCTCAAACTCAATTCGAATTTTATCAAAGTTCATTCGAGTTTCACTAAACTTCAATCGAATTTTATCAAGGTTCATACAAGTTACTTCGAGATTCACACTTTAGTATTTGAAATTCATTCCATCCACCTCGAATTTCATTCTATTCACTTCGAATTTCATTCCATTCACTTCGAAATTCATTTCATTCACTTTGAGATTTATACCATACACTTCGAGACTCATACCATACACTTCAAGATTCATCAAGTATTATCCAAATTTCATTCTACTTGATCTGAGATTCATACAATATACTTCGAGATTCACTACTTTGAATTTCACTAAACTTTCCATAAAAGGTCTTGGAAGATCAAAGTCTATAATCAAGATGTCTAGAGATACTCTTGTTATGGGATCAGAAACCAAACCTCCAATTCTTTACAGAGGTGAATACGTACAATGGAGGGAGAGGTTTCTAGAATTTATCAATTTCAAGACTTAGTCAATGAAATGCTGAAATCACTGACGGAAGGTCCAACAAAGTTCTATGTAAGAATTCCTGCAGTTCCAAATGGGAATCCTCCAGTTCCAGAACGGACTGAAGAGGTTACAGACGCAAATGTGTTTGAGGCTCAGAAAAGAAGGAAACTTGGAGACAAGACTGCGAGGAAGTTTTTGTTACTTTCTATCCCTGATGACATTTACATCAGTGTCACAAACAAAAAAAACTGCCAAATCCATCTAGGATGAGATATGTTAGCTGATGAGAGGTTCTGACAAAGCTGCAACTAAATAACAGAGCTAGAAATAATCTGATGACGTTTGAGAACTTTCGGGCCAGAGAAGGTGAATTATTGGAGAATACCTACTACAGATTTCTAAACCTCGTTAGTGAGGTCAAGAGGAATGGAATAGCTAAATCAGACTCGGACATTAACGTCAAGTTCTTGAATGTACTCAATCCTGAGTGGTAGAAATATTCAATGATTATCCAAAAGACCAAAGACATAGACGAGATGGATATACAGTAGGTCCCAACAGGTTTCCCAAGTATGTTGCAGTAAGCTGTAGAGGGGGGTGAATACATCTAATTAAAATTTCAGCACACTTTTTCTCAAAGTTTGTATGTATATATTAACAAGTGTTAATTACAAACAGGTTTGAACTGCGGAATGATTCAAACCGAGATTACAGACACAACAGACAAAACTACTAAGCTAAGACTCATTCAGACTAGTTACAATGAATTCACTCACTAAGATGTACTCACTGTTTTACAAGACACAAACAGACAACATAGAAGTAGAACAACTTAGACACACTCTCACTATTCTATTCCTAGTTGAAAGCAGAACTTGCATGCATGAATACACAACTCTTTTTGCATGTTCTGAGCTTGTGGAAGTCCCTCTTAGTTATCTCAAATTCCTTAGAAGCTTCTTTATATACTCACTCAGTGAATCTCCGTGAACCTTCCTCATTAGATGCAGAGATAGTGGAGTGCCTTTACAAAAAGACAAGAATACTTTTCTGCACGTCTGACAAAACAGAATTTGTCCCTTTGTAGCAGAATCTTTGTCTTTTCCTTTTTGTCTCTGTTGCATACTTCTTTACCTTAAAGAGGAATCTCAACTTTAGACCTTTTCTCTTCATGTACAGCCATCTTGATATAAGAAATGGTCTGTCATCCATTTCAAATATCCTCTTTGTCTTCAAGCATCAGAACAACGTCGGCAATACTGGCACTTTCTGATTTTCCACTTTGTTTTGATTTGTAAACTGATCTTCAAGTCCAAGACTTTGCATGATGACATGGAAACAAATTCCATAAAGTGTTAAACCTGTTCAAAGAACATGTTCTGTTCACAAAGAACAAAACACTTAATTTGGGGCAAAGCTGTCCAACAGACATGAACAGCTTAGATAGTTTATGCCAAACCTATCCAGCAGTTTTGGACAGCTTTCGCAATCTGCCAAGTTACAACGTATGTAACAGTGTAAACATCTTTAGGCTTATATTGCAAATAACTTATCAGGTTTCAATAAGGCATTAAAAAGCCTTAAATTCTTCCCTTAAGTGTATTAAACAGGTTTGATTGAAAATCTCCCCCTATGATATAAAACAGGTTTTATTGAGGCCTTTTTGTGCCTAACATATACACATGGTCTTTGAGAATCTGAATAACTATCAAGAGGTCGTTTTAAGGAAAGTATCCAACAAGAAGCAAGCTGAAAAGCAACAGCAGATCCATTGGCTCTCCTAGCTGACAAGAAGTACAAATACAAGTCAAAGAAGGAGAACCTAGTCCTGTTAAGCAGTTCATCTGAATCCGAATCATCCAACTCGTCTACAGACTCTGAGATTGAAGAAATGAAAAAGCAAATGGCCCTGCTGACCAAAGCTTATCTGAAAACGTTTTATCACAAACCGACGAATAACAAGCTGTGATACAAAACTGGGTCGAGGAAGTATGATAAGCGCGACAAATATGAAAAATCCAGGGAGAAAAGTGGAAAGAAGCACAGAAATATGATAAGAAAGAGAAATCTATGTTGAAAGAAGAAGAGCCAAAATGCTACAATTGCGGCAAGCCGGTCCACTTTGCTAGGGAATGCAGAAAGCCCGTGGTAAAGAATTCAGAATACTATAGAAGCTAGAAAGGCTTTGCTGACAAAACAAAAGGAGGATGGGAAAGCACTCATGGCAGAAGATGATCATTGACTTCAGCTCTCCGATGATGAAGACATCCTAGATGTGGACGTGCACATTTGCCTTAGATCAAAAATGTTTCAAAGCGTATCAGAGTCTGAGAAAAGTGAGCCAGCCATGCTTGCTGAAAATGAAATATGGGTTGGGCTGACTGATCATGAAGAGGAGAATACCAAAGCTAAAGATACTGATTCAGAAAATGAACTAAGAGAAGATGTTGCGCTAATGGCTATTCGTGGAGCAGGTTGCAGTAAAACAAATGATGATGATGGATCAGAGTCCGACAATTCTAAAAATTCTGAGACTCCTGAGGTAGACTCTTATCCTAACTCAGATAATGATAATTCTTTTGAGCTTGAAAATAAGTTAATACGAATGGCTTGTATGCTAAAACGTTTAGAAAAATCATTAAAAGTTGAGAAAATCAATCTCCATTCTTTGGAAAATAAATTAAGAAGTGAGCATGATCTTGTGTTAGAATTTTCCAAAGATAAGGCATTTGCTTTACAGTCTATTTCCGTAATGGAAGAAAAGTTAAACAAACTTCAACTTGAGAATGAGAAACTGAGTAACACTATTAATGACATCAATGAAAAACTTAAATAGCTAAATTATAATATGCCAATTGTTCTGTAAATTCAATTCCATCTCTGAAGAAAGAACTAAGCTTTATGAAAAAATCAAAACCTTAGAAGACGAATTCTTAAAAAGAGGTCAAACAGATCAAACGATTCACTTAAATCAACCAAAAGATACTGAATTTTATAATTCAAAAGCCGGTATCGGTTCTGAAAATCCTAAGTATCTTATGAAAGCTATTTCGTGTTCTCCAACGTTATATGATACAAGATACATGAAATTAGGATTGAAAATGGTGTTTCCAAAAGCTTCTGAGGAAGTGGAATTGGGAGAAGAACTGAAAAGGTTGAGAGAGGACAAAATACAAATTAATTTGGATTATAACCTTCTCAATAAAAGTTATAAGAATCCACCAAAAACAGAAGATCCAATTTAGACATATTCTGATATGGATCTTTCTGATAATAAAATTTTTCCTCAAAAGACATATATTCCTAATTCTATTCTTGGAAAGATAAATTCGGATCTTCAATTGAAAATTAAATCTTTTGACGATGAAAAAGGAAAGCTCCAGACCGTAATTCAAGATTTAGAAATAAAACTTGAAGAACAGTCTAGACTATCATCTCAACCTACTCAGAAATCTTCAAGATCCACAACTTCAACTCTTGTTGACACCATTAACTCTGAAGAAGACTTTGATCTGTTCATGAACTCAAAGGTTTATCCTCTTGATGAACTTTTTTCATGATTGATGACTTTGTTAAACCTTTACATGAAAGTGAAACTGTCAAAACTGAGGGAAAAGTAGATATTTTGAAACAAGAATCTACAAATCCCAAAGTTAAATCAGTTTCAACACTTGTTTTGAAACAGAAGGATAAAGACACAACTGTTACACATTCCAAACTTAACGAAAAAGTTGTCTTTATTCCTTGTAAAACTGAAAAAGGTAAATCAACCACTTCGAAGGTTACGAAAGCTAAAAGTTCAGGATCTACTCATGGTAAGAAAATTTTAAAGAATAATTTTCATTCTAATTCGACTAATTTCAGTTCTTCATTCATGTCAAATGATACTGTGAAAAGAACATCAAAGCAAGTTCGGAGAAAGAAGCAGATTGGAAAGAAAAGGGAGAGTGGAAGAAAAAGGAGTGTAGTATTACATATAGCAATAGTCATTTAGTGAAAAATGTCTATAATAGATTAGTTTCTAAATCTTGTAATAAGTACTCTCGTTCTGATCTGTTGTCTTTAAACCCTCTTAATCGTAATGCTTTACATGAAAAATATTTCTCTATGTCAAATGTGCATATCTGGAAAGCCAAGGACAAGGCACCCTAATCTAAACAGTAATGGGTTCCAAAGAAACAAATTCACAAATCAGTTCCTAAAAGAATTGTTCAAAAGTGGATACCCAAGAAAACTGTTAAGAAGTGGTTTCCAAAAGTTCCAAAGGCTACTGACTTTGTAATTGACATTGCACCTCGTGAATTACCTAACTTTAAAAGACCCATTTTAAAGTGGGTAGTAATGCGATTTGTAGGTAAATCACGTCTGGTACCTTGACTCTGGATGCTCTAAGCATATGACCGGACAGATAGACACCCTCACAAATTTTGTTGATAAATTCTATGGGACGGTTAGATTTGGTAATGACCAATTCTATTCGATCAGAGGCTATGGGAGCTTGGAGTATGACAAGATCACCATCCAAACAGTATTCTATGTAGATGGTCTTGGTCATAATCTGTTCAGCATAGGACACATTTGCGACAAAGGGTTAGATTTCAATTTCAAGGCAAACAGATGTAGCATAAGCTCTGGGGAAGGAAAGGAAATTCTTGTAGGAGCTAGGAAGACAAATTTGTATTTTATCGATCTGGCCAATCTAAAGATGCAAAAAGAAGTTTGTTTACTATCTAAGGCATCTACAAAAGAATCATGGTTATGGCACCATCGTCTTTCTCATTTGAACTTCAAAGATCTGAATAAACTTACCAAATCTGAAGCTACAGAAACTATAATTGACTTCCTGCGTAGAATTCTAGTGAAGTTACAACTGACTGTTCAGACCATTAGATCTGATAATGGTACTGAGTTTAAAAACAAGTCTTTGGAGACTTTTCTTAGTTCATTAGGAATAACCCATCAATTCTCTGCTGCTCGTACCCTTCAACAAAATGGTGTACTTGAATGTCAAAATCACACTCTTGTTGAATCTGCACGGACGATGCTAGCTTACTTAAATCTGCCATTATTCCTCTAGGCTGAAATTGTAGCCACTGCTTATTCTACCCAAAACAGATCGATCGTAATCAAACACTTTGGAAAGACACTTTATGAATTAATAAATAAAAGAATTCCTAACGTTAAATTTTTCCATGTCTTTGCTTGTATGTGTTTCATTCTCAATGACAAAGACAATTTGGGAAAATTCAGTCAGAATGTAGATGATCGAATCTTTATTGGATATTCTAAGGTATTGGTGGCTTTCTGAGTGTACAATAAGCACACAAAGACTGTCAATGAAAGCGTCAATGTCAAATTCGATGAAGGCATCGTAATGACTCCTGAAAAAGTCAGTTCAGGACCCGAGTTTCAACTGAATACTTCTAAGATGTCAACTGAACAACATGATAAAGTGAATGTTCTAAATACCTTATTTGAAAATTTCTGTAACTACTATTTTGATAAGCGCAATACTGATATATATCTTATATGGTTCCTGATGAAGATCCTATTGCCGTCTCAGATCATTTCGCACCAAAAATTTCTAGAGATTCTGTACAAGCATCAACAAATTCAGAAGATATATCTACACATGTAGTTGTTCCTTCCGAAAGTGCTAAAAAGTCTACAGCTCTAGAAATTCAAACTTCACCCTTGAATAATCAGACCCCTGAAACCCCTATTATAGCTGATATTCCAACAACTTTGGAATCTACTCCCCGTCAACCCTATCTCTATTTAGAACCCATCAAGACCAACATCAACCTTACCCTCATACACTTAAATGGACAAGGGATCACCTTCCAGAAAATATCATAGGAGATCCCTCTACTTCAGTCCAAGCCTGAAGAGCTACAATTAACGAGTGTCTGTTCTCAAATTTTTTTAGCAAGATCGAACCAAAGACAGTTAAAGAAGCTCTTCAGGACTCTGACTGGATTGTGGCCATGCAATAGGAACTAAATCAATTTGAAAGGTTAAGAGTTTGGAGATTGGTGGAGTAACCGAAAGATAAATCTATTATTGACACAAAATGGGTCTTTAAGAACAAGAATGACGAACACGGTGTGGTTGTCCGTAACAAAGCAAGACTTGTAGCCAAATGATACAGTCAACAAGAAGGGATTGACTATGATGAAACTTTTGCTCTAGTTGCGAGAATTGAGGCCATTAGTGTTTCTAGCTTTTGCGGCTCACAAGAATTTCACAAAATATCAAATGAACGTAAAGACAACATTCTTGATTGAGGAACTCAAAGAAGAAGTATATACATATCATCCAGAAGGATTTGTGGATACTTCGAAGCCTGATCATGTATATATTTAGATAAGTCATTGTACGACCTAAAACAAGCTCCACGAGCATGGTATGATGTGTTAACATTTTACCTAATCAAATGTGGCTTCAACAAAGGTGCAGTTGACACTATCCTGTTCATAAAACGTCAAGGTCCTAATATAATCGTAATACAAATATATGTAGATGATGACATAATATTTAAATCTACAAATCCTGAATTTTGTAAAAAGTTTGTTTTCTCAATGTCCCAAAAAGTTTAAATGAGCATGATGGGTGAAATCAATTTTTTTCCTGGGGTTACAAGTCATACAACTGAGTGATGGAATTTTCATCAATCAGTCAAAATATATTCAAGACTTGTTGAAAAAGTTCAACATGAATAATAGTACCCCGAATGAAAACAATCACGGCTTCTGATTCAAAATCAAAACTCGATGAGGACATTTCGGGGAAACCTGTAGATGTTACTCATTATCGAGGAATAAATGAGTCATTAATGTACTTAACTTCAAGTAGACCTGATATTATGTTTGCTACATGTGTTTGTGCATGATATCGGGAAAATCCTAAAGAATCTCATTTGGCTACTGTCAAAAGTATTCTAAGATATCTGAAGGGTACCCCAAATCTGGGTTTGTGGTATCCTAAAGAATCAATATTTACATTGACTGTCTTCTCTGATGTTGATTATGCATGAGATAAAATGGACATAAAGAGCACATAAGCAGCGGTTCAATTTCTTGGTGATAAACCTGTCTGCTGGTCATCCAAGAAACAACATTGCGTTTCACTGTCAACAGCAAAGGCAGAATATGTAGCTGTCTCGTCATGTTGTTCTCCAGTGCTGTGGATGAGGAGCCATTTAAGAGACTATGGATTTACACCACACAAGATTCCGATTTACTGTGAATTCTTAGAGTGCAGTAGTTATAGCATCAAATGCAATGCAACACTCTAAAACAAAGCACATCGACATTCAATATCATTTCATTAAACATCATGTAGAAAATGGTAATGTTGAATTATAATTTGTACCAACTGAATATCAGTTCGCTGATTTGTTTACCAAAGCGTTAGATGAAAAATTTATTACTTTATTGGTACATAAATTAGGTATGTTGAATTGTTAGATTTAAACATTCAGTTGTTACAAAATATAATTTTACAATTTTTAATTTTTTACTTGATCTAATTTAAGTTAATCTCTCGGTCTTTAGTAGTACTGATTTTTACGAAATTTAACTGATGTTGGATTCTCTTGTACATGGGGAGCTTACTGAACATTTTATCTGATTTTAATTGCTTATTTGATTTTTTAATGTGCTTAACTGTAGGGGGAGCCATTAAAAGTGACATCAATTTGAGGCAAAACAATGCGTTTATCTGTTTCGGCAAAATTCAAGGGGGAGCATATATTTGTATTTTGTTATAAAAAAATTTTCTTTGGTAATTTTTTTTAAGTGTCAAAATTTTTTTAGTTTTGTTGTAAATTCTTTTGTTGTCTGTGTGAAATTTTTTTCTATGTGCGTATTAAAATTTTATTTTGGGCTTAAAATGTTGTTGTTAGGCTTTAATAAAGAGAGAAGGATGAAAGGATGGGTCGGGTAAATATTTTCAAGGTTTAAATTTGAATTTTGAATTTCAAAATCACTTTTTCAAATTATTGGTTAGGGTGCACCGCCTTTTCTTCCCTTTTTTCTCTCATTTCAACCAACATTCAACAACAATATTTCAAGATTAATTCGAAGTTTTATTTGCAAATTTGTAAGTTTTTTTTATGTATCTTACATCATTTGTGTAGTTGTATGTATTTCTGTTAAAAATTTGTATCTGTGCCTGTTGTTGTTCTTCATACTCAAAAACCTGAAATTTTGAAATCTTGCATTTGTGTATCAATGTCTAAATTGAAGGTATGTTCTTGTGCGTAATCATGGATTTCAAATTTCGAGTCATATGGTGCTATAAACAAGATTTAATTCGAGATTTACTGAATGTTTGTTTGAGTTTTTCATTTTACGGAAAATGTGTGATTTGGTTTAATTGTAGTTGTTTTTAGTCTTAGTTCAGTCAAAAGTTTTTGTTTAGAATTGTATTTCGAGTCTTGTGATGTATTTTGTTGGGTGTTTAAGTGTGTTTGTGTTATTTTAAGTTTTTTCATTAGTAAATTTCAAATGATTCATTGTCCAAGTTTTAATAAATGTAAATCAAAATTCAAACAATGATCTTCGAAATTCATTACTTATATTTCGAAATTCATTATTTGTTATTCGAATTTCATTTCATAATATTCAAATTTTATTAAGTACTATTCGAATTTTACTTTGTTATATTCGAGTTTACATGGTTTAATTCGACATTGTTAAAGTTTTATTCGAAATTTACTAAGTCCCATTCGAAATTCATGCCATAGAATTCGAGTTTCAATACTCATCCTTCGAGATTCAGGACTAAGTACTCGAACTGTTGGCTATATCATCAGAAATTCATAAAGACACATTCAAATTTGATCAAACTTCATTCGAGTTTCATTCAGTCTTGCTCGAAATTCATTCTAAGGACTTCAAATTTCATAATATTTCATTCGAGATTGTTCCTTAGTCATTCAAGATTGATCAAGATTCATTCGAGGTTGTTCCTTAATCATTTGAGATTGATCAATATTTATTCGAGATTGTTCCTTAGTCATTTGAGATTGATCAATATTAATTCAAAATTCATCATTGTTCATTCGAGGTTCATTACACAAAATAAGTGGAAATTTCATTATTCAAAGAAAATTAGCATTTAAGAAGTTAAAATTTTCAAATCTGTATTTCATTAACATTGGTCCCTTAATGGTTGACTTTGGAGTCTCACAGTAATATTTTAATATTATTGTCTGGAATCCCGATGTTGTTAATAATGTAACACAGATTTTTCTAATTCCTAGTGAAATGTTATTTTTCTTTACCTGTCGTTGACATTTGTATCAACCTGATGTGTCTAACATGTTTGTTTATTTTACAGGTTACAAATGGCTTCCCATACACCTACACATGATTCAAACTCCTCAAATTCCCAATCCTCATCCAATCATATCATTGCCTCTAACTCTCTAAGCCTGTTAAAATCCACTTCCATTACTGGTCCAAAACCTACATCACCAATTCCTGAAACCCATCTTGTGAAATCTAAACATTTTCTGCTCTTATCTGATAACAACCATAGACTTGACCCAATTGTCATTAAAGATAGTCACCAACTCATTGTTGAGATTTTGAAAGGACACCCTTTGGGATACCTTCTACAGTATAAGCCTAGAATTACGTTAATCTATCTGCACCAACTCTGGCACACTATCAAGTTCATTCCCGGTACTGGTGATCACCATTTTAAGGTCACCATTGACCAGTTCAAGGCAAAGATTACATTGGCTAGATTTCGTCACAACTTATTTTTACCGAGAAAGATAGACAGTAATAACTTTCCTGGTTTAGTCGACTAGGAAGATTTTGTGTCCGATGAACAATTATGCAGAGACATCATTAGTCTGGGATACACAAAGCCATTGCCAAAGACTTCTTTATTTCATTGGATGGTCTGAACGGAGAATGGTATACCCTATTCTGCATTTTGTATATGTGTATGACCTTCAAACACACTGGCGTTGATAGAGGAAGCATACATGCTCTCAGAATATTCCATGGTGTTGCTTTTAATAAGCATTATGATTTTACCCAATGCATATGGGAATACCTTAAACAAGTGCTTGTGAAGACCACTAACAGAGGGAGACGGTTAGTGCCTCTACAAAGATTCATTCAAATTCTTATTCGTGGAATCCTAAGGGCAAACAACAAAATACCGCAGAGGGAAAATTCACAGAAGTCCCCAGACCATGTCATGATGAGCTTATACAGTAACCGCGATCATCCGAACGCCAACATCTTGCCAATCCCAGAATCTATTTTAAAGTATGCTGATGAGATAGTGGAGAGTGTGAGATTGTATAGGATAAATCATGCTCCAGCGGAGCCTCATGAACTGAGGCCTCCTACACACGCAGCTATCCCCAAGGAGGTTCAGCAACAATGGGTTGCTGAACAGGGAGAACCTGAGTTGAGGGAGAAGGAGACTATGAGGAGTGGTGAGGAAGGTAAGGATTCAGAATGTACACTTTCAGATGTTCAAGGATGAGAGGGAGGAGATGAGGATGATGATGATGATGATGATGATGATGATGATGATGATGAGACAGAGACTGGGGTTGAATTGTATTGTCTTGTGAGAATAAGTGAACAGAGGGAGGATGTAGTTGCTGTTGAGAGTGAGAGGGAGATCCTAACCCTAAAAAGTCGGGAAACCACATCTACTATCAGCTCTCCTTTGAGAGTTAGTATGGAATCAACCAATACCCCACTGGTGCTTGCACACCCACCCAACCACTCATCTTCTTCTCAACAAGAAGATGTTTCATTTTTGCATGGGGATTTTGCACATACACTATCTAGGGATCATTTTAATCCTGTAGATATTAAATATAGTACACAACTGCCCTGGTGTACATTTATCGATTCTGCACAAGTATTAGAGCCTATATACACTGATAGGACACTTGAGTCAGTTGCATTCATTGTAACAAGTACAGAAGGACTTCGTGTCCCTGTCGGAAAAACTAAAGTCTCAGATGCATCCACTACACCGTCACAAGATTTAGTTAGAAGTCCTACAAGAGCTACACCTTTGCCATCTCTGACAGTAGGCCACACAGAGGTAATTTACACAAGTTTCACTGATCTGATAACTAGCAATCTTTGTGATCTAGGCGTTAGCACTTTACCCTTTGTAACACAACAACACATGGATGCCACAATACAAGAAGTCAATCAACAAATGAGTTCTCAGTTTGAAATGATGATGACTCAGATGATGAATATACAAGGGTTGTTAAAAGGAAAAGATTCTGGTCCTGAGACTGAAGAACGAAAATTTGATTCGAATGCTGCACTGAGAAGTTTTTGTGAAGAACAATTCTTAAATATGAATGAAAGAATGTTTGGGCTTGAGGCGACAAATATGAATGCACTAGGAGCTTTATCTGAGAGATTTTTTATACTTCAGGAATCCTACAAGTCACAAGCTTCAGGGTTAAAAAGAATACACGAGGATCCTGACTCCGATGATACTCCTCATGAGGGAGAAGAGGTTGAAGCTTGATGAGTCGAACAAACATATAGTGATTTATGAAGCCAAGGAGACTGAAGGAGATGTATCATAAGCTGGTGGTTCGAAAACAGATGAACCAGTTGCTTCTCAGCGCAGTTTGGAATTGATTCTTTATGAACATGTTCCCGATCCGGTGAGTATGCAATCTAGATTCGAAATTGATTTTGGAGAATATAGGGAGTCTGATAAAGATGATGATATATTTTTTACTAAGGGAGCTGAAAAAGAGATAAAGATATCTGAAGCTGAACTAAAAATATTTGAGTTTACTGAAGCATCAATGAGGGCAGAGAGGCTGGTAGATGAAAAGGAGTTGGTAGACGAGATTTTAAAAGACGATGTGCTAGATTCTAAACAGAGACCAACGGTTGCAAAGCCTGCGGTAACTGAGTATGATGATGCATTATCTCAGCTGTTTGGTCTTCAGTACAATCCCGAGACTAAGAAGCTTATGAAGACAGTTACGCAGTATGATATTTTGAATAAGAAGTATGTTACGATTAAAGTTGAAAAAGAAGAAATGTGTCATTGATTGTTATGGGAGTTCCTGAACTAGTCCAACAAGTGTCTGATGATGAGCTTATGGAAAATTTCTTAAATGAGTTCGTTCTTGCTGATGAATCTGACAGACAGCAGAGTCTGAGAGTGGCAGTACAAGGGAGGTTGAGAAGAGAAATTGATGATATATTGAATCTTTTGGACAAAGAAGAATTGAACAAAAAGATGAATAAAGAAAAATTGAAACTTTCAAACATCGGACTGCTGATTACATTAAGAAGAGAAATCGTTTACCGTTCTTGGAGGATTTATTAGAGAGAAAGATTTTTTAAAAGAAACAAGCACCTTTAATGTATTTTAAGCTGTTCAAAGTCATTGAGCCTAATATGCCGCATCTAGTGAACTATGTCAGTTTTTTGAAAAATAGAGCGCATCTAATCAGAGAGGTCAGAGTCTGGGAGAGGATAGTGGAGCTAAAAAGAATTGACAAATAAGGATTTGTCAACATATTTTATCATGTTTTCACCGTTCTCCGCACTAATCAGAATATCTACAAATTCCGCAAAGAAGACTTCATTTACGTCTTCATTGAAGATATTGAGGATCTATTTGATGATCTTTATAGAAATAAAAGAGAAGAGAACTGATGTTTTTCTCTAAAGGCTATATTCCACTTCATGCACACGAAAATGGTCTTAATGTCTATTCAAGACATACAACTCGGAGTGGAAGGAGGAATGAGGAGGATAAATGTTACTGCACCCAGACGAGACCTGAAGGAGATTGAAAAGTACAAGGAATTTTAAGTAGTGCTGGATAAAATTCCTTGTGTGGTGTATAAGAATAAAGATCATGTCGAAAAGGTTATGAGAATGTCTGAGCTCAACAAGTATTCAGATGGAACCCTTAGAATGATTTTAATGTCATTAAGAGGTGTTTCGGATGAAGACAAGTTGAAGCGACCTAAAGATGCCATGACAAAGATGGAGAGACTGATGACTGCGAATTTCATCTCTGAAATAGAAATACGTTTAAGCAGTCGAAGATGCATCAGAAGGTTTGAGAGAAAACTGGGCTACAAAGTTTGAATCTAGCTTAACATTCATAAAAAGGGGAGATTGTTGAGAATATATTTCTTATTTATAAATATTAAGTCTAGGGGTTGTTTTGTAATATTCTGAAAGTTGTATATGAATATAAAATATGGTTGAATGTAATAGTACTGTAGCAGTTAGTTGTGATTTCCATTCTCGTATTGTACTGCGAAATATTTCTCAATATTAATCATTCGGCTGATTGTGATTCATCTGTTCTTAGTGTTTTAATCTTGATTTCAAATTAGATTTTGATACTATCAGACCCAGCTAAGATTGAGGTCATTATGAGCTAGGAATGACTGAGGAATGTGGCAGAGATTCACAGTTTTCTGGGTTTAGCAGGTAACTATTGTCGATTCATCTAGGATTCGCCTTGATTGTTATACCGTTGACCCATTTGACTCGCCAGTCAGTCCTATTCAAGTGGACTAAAGACCAGGAGTTTGTATTTCAGGAGCTAAAACGTCGGTTATATCAGGCTCCAGTATTAGCATTGCCAAAAGGCACGAGTGATATTCTTGTATACAGCGATGCTTTTGGGACTGGATTAGGTTGTGTGCTGATGCAGAGGGGTCGAGTGATCACATATGCTTCTCGTCAGTTGAAAGACTACGAGAAGAACTATTCTACTCACGGCCTAGAGTTGACAGCTACTGTGTTTGTGCTGAAGATTTGGCGTCACTACTTGTACGTAGTTCCCTTTACGTTGTTTACTGATCATAAGAGCCTCCAATACTTGTTCAGCTAGCGAGACCTGAAAGACAGAGACGGGGACCAGAGTTAATTAAGGATTACGACTGTGATATCCTATATCATCTAGGAAAGGCAAATGTAGTAGCAGACGTGTTGAGTCGAAAGGAGCACAGATCGACTAGTCGACCTCGTAATTACAGATTTGAGGTGACTTCTATGCTGATAGAGCGACTTCGAGAGGCCCAAGATATTGGTATGCATGCAGAGAACCACCGATGAGAACATATTTTCAGCCAGCTGCAAGAGTTTGAGACGAATTCCCGAGGGTTATACACGAGACAGGGACGGGTCTGGGTCCCTAGAGCTGGTGGCGTGCGACAGTTGATTTTGTAAGATTCGCATAAGTCTCATCTCACTATTCATTCTGGTCACATGAGATGTATCAGGATCTCAAAGTACTTTATTGGTGGCCCGGTATGAAACGGGATATAGCTGAATTTGTTGAGCGTTGTTTAACATGCCTACAGGTGAACGCGGAACACCAGAAGCCACATGGTCGATTACATCCATTAGAGATTACACAGTGGAGTTGGGAGCACATCACGATGTACTTCGTCACAAAGTTACCACGGACTCCTCGTGGATATGATGCGATATAAGTAGTAGTAGACCGACTTACGAAGAACAGCTCACTTTCTGCCTACCAGAGTGACATATACGCTTGATTAACTTTCTCGAGTCTACATGTATGAGATTGTTTCTAGACATAGGGTTCCGGCTTCTATAGTCTCAAATCCAGATGCCATATATACTTCTAACTTCTGGAAGAGCTTACAGCGAGCGTTAAGCACTAGAGGTCAGATGTGTACTGCGTATTGTCCCTAGTCTGATGGACAGTCCGAGCATACGATACATGTGAAGACCACCCCTTGCGGGGCGGTTCTCACCAGTCTAGGTCCCACATCATGCAATACGACATCAATCATACTAAGATAGAGTAATTAATTGCGGAATATTAAATTACAGTACAAACATATTAGGATTTAAGTTTAATACAGATTACTATTTTTAAATTAAACTTATAAAGGGCACAAGTCTAATATAATTCATGCCATCATATTATCAAAATAAATCTACCCAGATCACCATAATATCGTCATCCATATAGTACCTAAATGGGGTCGCTGAGTAGAGGTCTATGAAACTTCTGTCTTGAGCGTGTAAGACCTAAGAACTAGGTCCGGCAGGTGACTTTCCTTTGTCTTTTCCTGTAAAAATGTTAATGTAGCAACCGTAAGCAATGCTTAGTGAGTAAATAGATTTTCAAATTAACATGCATGTCAAGCGGATCATCAATCTAGCGTGATATGTCTTGGCTGCCGCTACAGCCCTCATGATTGAGACATAGAAGTCATAGAGTCGGATGATGCTCAGGCCACGTTCACGCTTAAATCGTGGGGATCAGCCACATACTGGGCTAGCTACCAGTAAATCAACGTGGCGGAACATCGGAGGTCATTACCAAGTTCAATAGAACTGGTGAAATAGCCAGGTCTAGAACAATAGACCAATCAAGGCTAATCAAGCTGAATCAATATGTCAAGTATATGCAATGATGAAGCATACGTAATCAAAGTCATGATAGCAATAATCTTAAAGCAATGTCTGAGATGAACAGTAAAAGCAATATCATATGATGTGATGATCAAATAGCTATCATGATCTGCTGGGCAACACTCATCCATGGTGTGCACAGGTCACAATCCAGCTGATAAATGAATGTCAAATTAATCTAGCATCAACAATATGTCTCAACCGGAAATCAAGCATGTTAAATCTGAATATCTATAACTCACAGATCTGGGTCTTTATCAAACAGATGTAAAATCTTCCACCTGAGTTATCTCAGGATTTTATCTTTGTCAATTCTGTTCTCTGTCAAATCAAGTCTTTGACCCGCTTTTAAGTCTTGAAATCTTTGTATCTATGTTCAGAATTTCACTGAACCTGTCCAGAATTATAATATCAATATCATGTCAATTTCATCATCTTTTAGTCTTTAAAATCTTTAATTCTATCTGATTCTGATAACTGATAATCTTATCAATCTTTCATTTATTTATATTCTTTGTTTCATTAAATTCTCAAAGGCTTTCTATATATATATATACACATATATATATATATATATAACCATAAGTATATGCATATAATCATTTATTTAATTAAAATATAAAAATCATTATTAGGATTCGGACCATCCGGATCCGGACCAATCTGAACCGAAATGGCCAACCAGACTTCGGACCAATGTACCTAATCCGAAATCTGGGATCCGAACTGGACCCATCCGAATTGAGCATAAGTTCGAATTAGGATATGAAATGAGTTTTATCCGAAGAGCAGCATCCGAACTAGGTACAAAGTGAGGTTCGAATTGGCATTTCATCCGAAATTCGGATCATGAGCCATCCGAAGTGATCATTTGACTTAGACTCATCCGGATTCAAGATGGGATCCGAATCGGGCACATCATCCGGATTCGGTTCCAACCGAATTCGGACTCAAGACTTAGAATTTTCCCAGAAAATGTTCTTCATGTTCTTGAGTATGTTCATACGGATTTTAACATAAAAATTCACAAAACTCAATTTTATTAACATGCAACCAAATATATTGTATTATCATTATTGGGTTGATTTTATACATTTTTCCCTATCATAAACACACTAATTTGATCAAGATCATCCAAAATATGCTATTTTTGTCAAGAACACCATTATTTATAAATATACCGGTTTTCACCTTTATTTGGATGATCCAAACTAAAATCTTTGTTTCTTTAACATCTTTTAACTTAAACACATGATTATTTACTAAAAATTTGATCATGCAACAACATATTCTTGTTATAATTCTTGTATTTTCGGTTTTCTATAAAAACCGAACCAAACACATAAATTTCAACATTTTAAGAAATTATTACCTTTAAATCTTGCTAATTGATGATGAATGATGATTGTTGTATCTTCTCTTGACTTCAATTCTTCAATTAATTGCAATTCAATGAAATTTCTTGATGATTTGTGAGGTTAGCCGTAGGTTTAGAGAGAGATTAGAGAGAGAGTGTGTTTTTGTATTAATGATCTTAAATGATCATTCTTTTAGCTTATATATATTAATTTGGTTATATTGCAACTTAACCCACTAAACTTTTGTATTTTATATCTCTTTTATTTTACTCATTTTAATTATAACATGAATATAATTTAAAATCATATTTACTTAATAAATTTTCATTCTTAATTAATATTTGCAACATAAATAACATAACAAAAGTATATTATTATCTCAAAATTAAGCATTACATGATCGGCTAAAAGTTAGGTTGTTACAGAATGGGCTCCACCACGCACAAACTTCGTCCCCAAAGTTAGCTATGTTCGAACAGACTTGGATAAGTAGCTTTCGTAACATCTCTCGATTCCCAAGACTGATGCGAACCTTTGTGGTGTTTCCAGTGGACGAGCACCATCTGTATATCTTTATTTCTAAGCTTCTTAGTCTTCGAGTCCAGAATACGTTCTGGCTCTTCAACCACTCGAAGCTTCTCATCAATCTGCAAATTAACGTGTGGTATCTGAACTTCTCTTTCGTCAGCTAAGCTCTTTCTCAGATGACTGACATGGAATACAGGATGTATTCCAGATAAGTACGTTGGCAGTTCAAGACGGTAAGACTGATTCCCAATCTTTTCAACGATCTTGAACGGACCGATGAATCTCGGAGCTAGCTTGTTTCTCTTTATGAATCTTACCACATTCTTCATTGGAGATACTTTCAGCATCACCCAATCGTTAACTGCAAAACTAATCGATCGATGTCGATTGTCATAGTATGACTTCTGCCTGCTTTGAGCTTCAAGGATGTTCCTTCTGACAAGTTGGATCTTTTCATGAGTCAGCTGTAGAAGGGCATGTCCTGCTATTGGCGATTCACCTGTTTCACGCCAACAGGTGGGAGTTCTGCATTTTCTTCCATATAGGGCTTCAAAAGGAGCCATCTTGATCGTGGAATGATAACTGTTGTTGTATGAGAATTCGACCAGAGGCAAGTGGTCATCCCAGTTACCACCCAGATCAAGAACGCAGGCACGAAGCATATCTTCAAGAGTAAGGATAGTACGCTCACTCTGGCCGTCTGCATTAGGATGATAAGCAGTACTCATAGAGATCCGAGTACCCATCCCGTCTTGTAGAGCCTGCCAGAATCTAGATGTGAAACGACTATCACGATCAGAGACGATAGATTTTGGCACACCGTGGCGAGAAATAATTTCTGTGATATACAACTGTGCCAATCTATCAAGGGAGTATGTCTCTTTCATCGGTATGAAGTGAGCTGACTTCGTTAATCGATCCACGACTACCCAGATGGAGTCGTGCTGTCTCTTGGTTTTCGGCAGCTTCGTGATGAAATCCATAGTTATATCCTCCCACTTCCACTCAGGAACTGGCAGTGGTTGCATATCCCCGAAGGGTTTCTGATGTTCTGCCTTAACCATCTGACAGATTCTGCAGCTTTCAACATATTGACCGATGTCTTTCTTCATTCCTGGCCACCAGTAATCAGCTTTCAGATCGAAGTACATCTTTGAGCTGCCAGGATGAACAGATAATTTGGGCTGATGGACATCAGATAGAAGAGTGCTACGGATTGAACCATACCTAGGGATCCAGATTCGGTTTCCCTTGAGACAATGAAGTCCCAAATGATTCAGAGTTAGAAATTGTAGCTGCCCTTTAAGATTTTCAGAATCAATATTCTCTTCTTTCAATGCTTCAGCTTGAGCAACTCGGATGTCTTCAATAAGATCAAAAGAGAATATAACAGGAGTTAGGGCATAGCAGCACTTTTCTGGATAAACTTTCCTACTCAAAGCATCCGCGACAACATTAGCTTTGCCGGGATGATATAGGATCTCGCAATCATAGTCCTTAATAAGCTCCAAGTACCGACGCTGTTTCATATTCAGATCCTTTTGAGTAAAGAGATGTTTGAGACTCTTATGATCGGTGTAAAGCTGACACCGAGTCCCATAAAGATAGTGACGCCAGATTTTCAAAGCAAAGGTAACGGCAGCCAACTCAAGATCATGAGTTGGTGCACTTTTCTCGTAGTCTTTTAATTGCCTTGAAGCGTAGGCAATTACTTTTCCCCTTTGCATGAGAACACATCCTAAGCCAGTACCAGATGCGTCGCTGTAAACGACAAAATCATCATTGCCTTCTGGTAAGGCTAGGATCGGCGCTTGAATAAGCTTCTGTTTCAGAATGTCAAATGCCTGTTGCTGTTTATCGGTCCAAACGAAAGGAGTATTCTTTCGTGTTAACATCGTAAGTGGCACAGCAATCTTCGAGAAGTCCTTTATGAATCGCCGATAATAACCGGCCAATCCAAGGAAACTTCTTATTTTGGAGGCATTGCGAGGCGTTTGCCATTTTTGAACGGCCTCGACTTTAGAAGGATAGACGGAAATCCCTTCGCCAGAAACAACATGGCCAAGGAACTGAATCTATAAGGATCAAAGTAGAATGTCAAATTTTGTTTGAAACAATAAATGTTTAGTGAAGAGCTCAAGACAAAGTAAAATTATACCTGTCTGAGCCAAAATTCGCACTTAGAAAACTTTGCATAGAGTCTTTCTTTTCTCAATAACTCTAGCAATTGCCGCAAATGAATAGCATGATCAGCCTCCGTTTTGGAGTAAATCAGAATATCATCTATGAATACGATAACTGACTTATCCAGTGTCGGTCTGCACACGCGATTCATGAGATCCATGAACGCGGCTGGTGCATTTGTTAAGCCGAACGGCATCACGAGAAATTCGTAATGACCGTATCTTGTTCGGAAGGCTGTCTTTGGAACATCCTCATCTTTAACTTTCAACTGATGATACCCAGAACGAAGATCTATTTTCGAGAAGTAGCTGGATCCTTGTAGCTGATCAAACAGATCATCGATCCTGGGTAGAGGATATTTGTTCTTTATAGTAACTTTGTTCAACTCGCGGTAGTCGATGCACATACGGAAAGTTCCGTCTTTCTTTTTGACAAATAAGACAGGTGCACCCCACGGAGATGAACTCGGTCGGATAAACCCCTTTTCCAACAGCTCTTGCAACTGCTTTGACATTTCCTGCATTTCTGTAGGTGCAAGTCTGTAAGAAGCTTTTGCAATGGGAGCCGCACCAGGAACTAAGTCAATGCCGAATTCGACTTGACGTTCTGGTGGCACTCCAGAAATATCATCGGGAAAGACGTCTGGAAACTCACAGACGACAGGAATGTCAGCTAGGGTTTTCTTTTCAGAGTTAGATTCAGAAGAGACGTAGCACAGATAAGATTCGTGACCCTTAGACAAACATTTGTGAGCTTTCTCTACAAAAATGAAGCAGTGAGCACCTTTTCTTTTCTCTCCTTTGATTTCCAATACTCGGCCGTCTGAGGACTTGATACGATCGTTGCTTCGTTGTTCCAGTCCATGCCGATGATAACGTCAAACTCTTTTAGCGGAATCGGTATAAGATCGAGGTTGAATACAATATTATTTACGAGCAGGGTGCAGTTTCGGTAGACATAATCAGCCATAATGTAGTTGTTACTGGCTGTCTCGATATCAATTACAACAGGAAGCTTTGACGGGGATTTAGATAATCTTGATGCAAAAGAAGTCGATATGAAGGAACGACTCGCGCCGGAATCAAATAATACTCGGGTAGGAATGGAGTTAAGTAAAAACATACCCGTAACTATATCAGGGGTTTCCTTTGCTTCTTCGGCAGTTATTTGAAACGCACGTGTCCTTGCTGTCAGAGTTGCAGCAGAACTTTTCACTGTAGACCCTCCAGCCGACGATTGTGATTGATATCGTTGCCCGCTTCGACACTGATACATGAAGTGTCCTCTTTTCCCGCATTTCGCACATCCACGTCCCTGCTGTGGGCATTCTTCACTGCTATGACCAATCCGGTTACACGCAAAACAAGTAACATCATCTGGGTTACACAGCCCCATGTGTGACTTTCTGCATCGCTTGCAGAATCGTGGCTCGTTTGTCAATGAGTAGGCTTGCGCTTTCGGTTGAGATTGTTGAGATTGCTGGGTCTGAGATTTGTTTGGCCTGAAAAATCTGCCGAATCTCTGCTTCTTCGGAGGAGAAGGACATGTTGGATTAGCAGATGGAGCGTAGAGCTGATCACCATACTCCAGATATCCTCTCTCTATTTGTCTTTCCGCTTCGACCATTTCCAAGTAACTCTTATATTTTATCGCACTCATCGGATGTCGGTATCTTGGGTTAAGTCCTCCGCGGAATCTATTCATCTTCTTTTCTTCAGTAGCTACTTGATACGAAGAGTAGCCACACAATCGTGAGAATTCATGCTCATATTCATCAACAGTCTTTGTTCCTTGAGTCAGTTGCATCAGTTGTACTTCCATCTTGTCTCGCTGGTCGACTGGACAGTACTTTGCGTTAAACATATCGAGAAACTGATCCCATTCCAAAGTCTGAATCACCTCCTCTCCATAGATACTCCTCTGAGTCTTCCACCAAGTACGAGCAGCACCGACGAACAAGGCAGATGCATAGCTTACTTTCTTGGAGTCTAAGCAATCAGAAATCCTGAAGATTTCTTCAGTGTGGCTAATCCAATCCATCGCCTGAATTGGATTAACTGTTCCTTCAAAATTCAAAGCACCGCTAGCTTTGAAATCTTTAAACTTACAGCCTTTCGGCTGCTTGATTTGGGTTTCAGGGTTTGCGTTATCAGAATCAGATTCATCGTTCTGGACTTGTTTATCTTTTCGCTTATTCTTTTTATCTTCACGTCTTTTAGCTTTGGCCTCACCTCTGGCCTGAAACTGTTCTTGCATTGTTTTATTTTGTTGTTCGGAATGTTGGGCTAAAAGTTGTTGCATCATTTCAAACATCTGTTGTGGGGTCATGTTTGGTATGTCACCTGATCCTGATCCTGACATCTTCTACTGAAAATTAAAATCAATTAACTATCAGTTTATAGACTTAGATCTATGTACCCTTTTTCCCATCCTAACAGTCTGTACATCCTATCTCAGTTCAAACCACCTCAATGATTGATACATATGTATTGCTTCAGTTTGAGACCAAGTATACTCACGTAATACTTGATTCACTCAAACTATGGGCTCTGATACCATCTTGTGAAGACCACCCCTTGTGGGGCGGTTCTCACCAGTCTAGGTCCCACATCATGCAATACGATATCAATCATACTAAGATAGAGTAATTAATTGCGGAATATTAAATTACAGTACAAACATATTAGGATTTAAGTTTAATACAGATTACTATTTTTAAATTAAACTTATAAAGGGCACAAGTCTAATCTAATTCATGCAATCATATTATCAAAATAAATCTATCTAGATCACCATAATATCGTCATCCAATTAGTACCAAAATGGGGTCTCTGAGTAGAGGTCTATGAAACTTCTGTCTTGAGCGTCTAAGACCTAAGAACTAGGTCCGGCAGGTGACTTTCCTTTGTCTTTTCCTGTAAAAATGTTAATGTAGCAACCGTAAGCAATGCTTAGTGAGTAAATAGATTTTCAAATTAACATGCATGTCAAGCGGATCATCAATCTAGCATGATATGTCTTGGCTGCCGCTACAGCCCTCATGATTGAAACATAGAAGTCATAGAGTCGGATGATGCTCAGGACATGCTCACGCTTAAATCATGGGGATCAGCCACATAATGGGCTAGCTACCAGTAAATCAACGTGGCGGAACATCGGAGACCATTACCAAGTTCAATAGAACTGGTGAAATAGCCAGGTCTAGAACAATAGACCAATCAAGGCTAATCAAGTTGAATCAATATGTCAAGTATATGCAATAATGAAGCATACGTAATCAAAGTCATGATAGCAATAATCTTAAAGCAACGTCTGAGATGAACAGTAAAAGCAATATCATATGATGTGATGATCAAATAGCTATCATGATCTGCTGGGCAACACCCATCCATGGTGTGCACAGGTCACAATCCAGCTGATAAATGAATGTCAAATTAATCTAGCATCAACAATATGTCTCAACCGGAAATCAAGCATGTTAAATCTGAATATCTATAACTCACAGATCTGGGTCTTTATCAAACAGATGTAAAATCTGCCACCTGAGTTATCTCAGGATTTTATCTTTGTCAATTCTGTTCTCTGTCAAATCAAGTCTTTGACCCGCTTTTGAGTCTTTAAATCTTTGTATCTATGTTCAGAATTTCACTGAACCTGTCCAGAATTATAATATCAATATCATGTCAATTTCATCATCTTTTAGTCTTTAAAATCTTTAATTCTATCTGATTCTGATAACTAATAATCTTATCAATCTTTCATTTATTTATATTCTTTGTTTCATTAAATTCTCAAAGGCTCTCTCTCTCTCTCTCTCTCTCTCTCTCTCTCTCTATATATATATATATATATATATATATATATATATATATATATATATATAACCATAAGTATATGCATATAATCATTTATTTAATTAAAATATAAAAATCATTATTAGGATTCGGACCATCCGGATTCGGATCATCCGGATCCGGACCAATCTGAACCGAAATGGCCAACCGGACTTCGGACCAATGTACCTAATCCGAAATCTGGGATCCGAACTGGACCCATCCGAATTGAGCATAAGTCCGAATTAGGATCTGAAATGAGTTTTATCCGAAGAGCAGCATCCGAATTAGGTACAAAGTGAGGTCCGAATTGGCATTTCATCCGAAATTCGGATCATGAGCCATCCGAAGTGATCATTTGACTTAGACTCATCCGGATTCAAGATGGGATCCGAATTGGGCACATCATCCGGATTCGGTTCCAACCAAATTCGGACTCAAGACTTAGAATTTTCCCAGAAAATGTTCTTCATGTTCTTGAGTATGTTCATACGGATTTTAACATAAAAATTCACAAAACTCAATTTTATTAACATGCAACCAAATATATTGTATTATCATTCTTGGGTTGATTTTATACATTTTTCCCTATCATAAACACACTAATTTGATCAAGATCATCCAAAATATGCTATTTTTGTCAAGAACACCATTATTTATAAATATATCGGTTTTCACCTTTATTTGGATGATCCAAACTAAAATCTTTGTTTCTTTAACGTCTTTTAACTTAAACAGATGATTATTTACTAAAAATTTAAACATGCAACAACATATTCTTGTTATAATTCTTGTATTTTCAAAACCGAACCAAACACATAAATTTCAACATTTTAAGAAATTATTACCTTTAAATCTTGCTAATTGATGATGAATGATGATTGTTGTATCTTCTCTTGACTTCAATTCTTCAATAATTGCAATTCAATGAAATTTCTTGATGATTTGTGAGGTTAGCCGTAGGTTTAGAGAGAGTGTGTGTTTTTGTATTAATGATCTTAAATGATCATTATTTTAGCTAATATATATTAATTTGGTTATATTGCAACTTAACCCACTAAACTTTTGTATTTTATATCTCTTTTATTTTACTCATTTTAATTATAACATGAATATAATTTAAAATCATACTTACTTAATAAATTTTCATTCTTAATTAACATTTGCAACATAAATAATATAACAAAATTATATTATTATCTCAAAATTAAGCATTACATGATCGGTTAAAAGTTAGGTTGTTACAATACAGACCATGGAGGACATGCTATGAGATTATGTGATCAATTTCGGTGGTAGTTGGGATTCTCATTTGCCTTTAGTTGAGTTTGCCTAAAATAACAGCTACCACTCCAGCATCAAGATGCCTCCGTTTGAAGCTCTATATGGTCGTAAGTGTCGTACTCCCGTATGCTGGACATATGTGGGGGAAGGAGAAATTACAGGTCCTGAGATCATCCGGCAAACTAGTGAGAAGATAGCCGTTGTTAGAGAGAGATTGAAGGTAGCTCAGAGTCGACAGAAGTGTTATGCCGATAAGAGGACCAAATAGTTAGAATTTGAGGCAATTGAGTGGGTACTACTGAAAGTATCCCCATGAAAGGGCGTGATTCGATTCCGCCGCCGAGGTAAGCTTAGTCCGAGATTCATCGGACCGTTTTGCATCGTTGAGCGTCTAGGCACTCAGGCCTAAAGACTAGATTTACGTCTAGAAATGCACGGAGTACACTCTACCTTCAATGTCAGCTACTTGCGCTGATGTTTAGCCCCACATGAAGAGACTATTCCCCTGTCAGAGATGGAAGTTGACGAGTAGTTGAGATATGTAGAGCATCCTGAGGCGCCATTATAGATCGGAAAGTGAAGAAATTACGGAAGAAGGAGATTCCATTGGTACTAGTGTAGTGACACTATCATAACGGTTCCAGTGCTACCTGGGAACCCGAAGCGTACATGCGACAGCACTACCCTCATTTATTCACCTGACTTAGGATTCCGAGGACGGGATCAGTTCTAGATTTGGAGATTTGTAACATCCAGAAACCGGTAGCAGGTATGTGGAATTTAATTATTGGCATTGATAATAAACTTAATGAGTTGATTGAGTTTAATTGATCACTTACACATGAATTGGAAATGTAGAATGCTATTATGTGTAAATTGTGATGAGTTGAGATAATAATTGAATTAGTAATTGTGAAATTTAGTTTGTTTTATGAGTTAAATAATATTCTAAACCCTGATTACTAATTTGGGAATAATTAAGTTAATGGGTATTAATATAGTGGGTAGTATACCCATTTTAATTGGGTTCGAGACCCAACGATACCAATTCAACCAAAGAGAGAGAGAGAGAGAGAGAGAGAGAGAGAGAGAGAGAGAGAGAGTGTGTGTGTGTGTGTGTGTGTATGTAGCAACTGTATTTGAGAAAAAGAAAAGAGATTGATCAGCAATAACAATAGCTAATAGGATTAAGGGTGTCACATTCATATCTATCTTCACTTTGATCAATAACAAGTTAAAAAGGTTAGTAGTTGTTGTAAAAACTTACTATATACTTGTTTAAATTGTTGAAAATTGTGTTGCAAGAATTACTACTCCCTAAAACAGGTGGAGTTAAAGCATGGGAATTACATGGTTGAACAAAAAATAGAGTGTAGACCTCTCTGTTCGTCACCGCATCGTGGTCGCGCTTCCCTGGTCGCGATTACGATCAAGGTCAGACGTTACAAGTTGTCTTTGGCGGTAAAACGCGACCGAGATGGGGATCGCAGGTCGTATGAGCTCGATCGCGCTCAAATGAACTCGGCCGTGATAGGATGAACTGCGCGGGGTCATCGCAACCGTGATGGCTGTCGTGATGGGTTAATCGCGACCGCGTTCGTGACCGCACTCATGGGATTTGACCAGTTGACTTATGCTGAATTCATAGAATTAGTATTATAGTTTGTATATGTTCGTTGAGTAGTAATTACATTGTAGTGTATTTATATGTTGCCAGGTTTTGTAGTTGAGCCTGCGATACCGGTCGAGACCGTTGTAGATATTGGGATTGTAGTCGTACTCCAGGTGAGTTACCTACCTTCTTTTAGTAGATTCACTAACATTGATAACTGTGTTTTAAAAGAGGTTTGTTGTCGTTACTATATGGTCCCCTTAGGGTTCTTTTTTTTTTATACGTTGATTACATGTTAGCACACAGTAGAGTACGTGGATCATATGTTGGGTTGTTATACATAGAGTAGAGGTCTGTTGGGTCATTCACAACCCAAAGGTCTTGGCCTAGCCACTACTTCGTGGAGGTGGCTACGCAGGCTATTCCGGGTCGCTCCCGATGGTGTTGGGTTGTTGCTGTCGGACATACGAAGAGTTGATTACACTGTTGTGAACCATTGCTAACTATTTTGCTAAAACTTATTTAACATTGTTTAACTGTAACTCATCAGCTTTATAGCTGACAGTTGTTTAATTGTGCATCCCAGGTACAAGGACTGAGGCTAGAGACACATCGGGCACCAGTAGAGACCCGCCTCGTGGACCATAGCTAGTGACTATATCAGTAAGTAGTCTTTTGTTGGATTGTGGTATGGCGTGTTGGCCAAACTAATTTGGATGGTTGTAACCTTTAACTTATTGTGGATAACTAGAAGTTATTAACGGGAGTTGGTTCCCATTCAGCCGTGACTATTATGTTTACAATGGTTATTTAGCAGTAATTAGTTGTTAATTACCCATGATGATGATTACATCATATTAGATGACGTGGACTACAAGTCCTACGTGGTATTAGTAGAAAAGTAGGGTGTTACATGTTTATCGACTATGTTTTACGGTTAATTTTGAATAATTATTTGCAAATATATTTAAACTTATTGCATGATTAATGCTTTATTAAATTTAGTTTAGTTCTTTATTAGATTAGAATAAACTGGATATGATTAAGTGAGTTTTGTCGAAACTGTTTTCATGAAACAATATGTATTGATGTTAATTAAATACGATTATAATTACAAATAATTCTATCAATTTAAATGAATAAATGTTTTTATTTGTTATAAAATACGTATATAAACAATTATAGTTATATATTGTATCGTCATACCTAATATTTTTAAAATATTATACTGTAAACCCGGTCACCAATCGGGTAAAAAACTTGAAGTTTTCTTCCTAATTAATTAATTGGTTATCGATACTATTTTTTTTCAAATTTGAATATTATAATCATTTGTCGCATAAAAAATATTAAATTAGATTTATGTTAGCTTTCTTAACGACTTGTCATTATTTTCAAAAATAACCTAATATTTACAAGAATAATTATCTTTTTTAAGAAATTAGTCAATTAAACAAATAAAATTGTCCTTTAAGTATATAAAAAGAATAATATTACAAATAATCTGAAATTGTTTACTTTTATTCGATATATATATATATATATATATATATATATATATATATAATCAGGTTCAGCGTACCTATGAGATTCCAGCGTACCCTAATGTGAATAATCATCATTCACATTTTTTTTTTGAATAGACATGTATAAGACAACATTATAAGACTTTTTTTTCAAAATGAGCAACATCATAAATTTTGTGAATAATAAAAAAAGATCATGTGAATGATCATTCACACCATTCACATGGTGTGAAATGACCATTCACATGAATGACCATTCACATAAATATGCATTGAGCATTCACATAATTTTTAAGGACACGGAAAGTGTGAATGTGACGTCCTCATATTTTGATAGTATAACATTTGGAATCACCAGGATCAACACACAACCCATGATTAACATGATAATTAAAATTGAAGCTTAATTCAGATTTAAGCAGTTCCACACTAAAGCAATAAAAGTACTTGTCTACAGTGATTAAGTCTAACTATTAAAACATCATAACTTGTTTTAAAAGTATCAAATCCCAGCCCAAAGCTACAAACATCTGTGTAGCAACAACTTCTAAAGTCTCTGGGATATTGAATTGAAATGCTTAAGTAGAAGGTCCAGTTACATCTTTGCCTTTACCTGAAAACATTGTGAGTCAACAGTAAGTTAATTTGCTTAGTGAGATAACAGATTATACATTCAACAATTATTTCTTTACAAGCATAGTGTGAAATCTGGCAGTGCAAGCCACATAGTATGTGAAAAACCATGCAGTGCAAGCATGGGTTGGCTGTTCAAATGCTGATCGGGGATGTGCCGAACCTGACTAGGATAACGAGTGGGATGATCAGCCCCCGAAAGTGGCCTGCTGTCAGCCCCAGTCTAGGTCGCATCAGATTATGAAGTAATGATCATGCAGTGCAAGCATGATGTAAATAGATGCACTTTCAAACAAACGCTGGCTACATGTGTGTTACATGTCAAGTACGAGTGTGCATCATAACAACAAATCATTCATGAGTGCCAATTGATGTATATGAACAATGTGAACATGCCATTGAATATGTAAAACATGAATGCAAAGACAATAAATGTTAGAATGATAATCTATTACTCACAGTGGTTTGTACAGTGTGTCGTGTCTCTGAATCAATGTGTGTTAGATAACACCACAATGATCTGTCAATTTAGTGTAATAGTGATTTTATGTCAGTAATTGCTTAAAACTTAAATTCTGCATGTTTTTGCTTAAAACTTAAATTCTGTGAGTTCTTACTTAATTATTTTCCAACATTTTCCAGGAAATACTTTTGACTATTTTTGCATGTTTTTGTATCTAAAATTGCAGATTTGAACTTAAATACACTCTTTTAACTTAAAACATAACACTAATGTACCAAAATATTCCACATTTGTCCAATTTTTCATTAAAGTCGATGAACACACACTAAACTTCTGAAATCATACTTAGAAGTGGAATTTGAATCTGAAATTTTGTACATTGCATCACTAACACTCGATTTAAACTAATCCATCATAATATATAACATGCAATGACATCTACAATCACAATCTGTGATTCGGTTATCATGAAAACCAAACACCAACACCTCAAATTCATTTATTAATGATTTTTACCTTGATTCGAAGCTTGCAGTAGTCATAGTCCCTTAAATGCCACTTGAATCCAACTTTTTAGCCTTCAATTTAATGCTTTTTATGATCTTGATTCTCAATTGGAAAACAAACCGTGGGTTTCTTAGGAGAGAGAAGAGAGAGAAACGAGAGAGTAGAGAGAGTGTGAGTTTTGAAATAATGAGTATTAATTTCCTTTTATTTGCTAGATTGTCACTTTTGCACATTATACACCTCAACTTCGTATTTTTCTCATTTTAACCGATTTTAATTATCCGGATCGGTTTCTCATTGTTATGCTTGCTCAGAAAACTACCATGAGGATTTCTCCTCATCATTACTAATTTTAAAAACTCTTTGACCGTTGCTGGTATTCTAACCGATGTCGGTTCCTTATTGTTTGCTTGCTCAAAAAGACAACGATGAGGATTTCTCCTCATCTTTTCTCATTTTAAAAGTTGTGATTGAAATTTGCTTAAATTGACATAATGATCCATTAATACAATAATTGAGTCTTAAATTGCCAATTTACAAATAATTGAAAAGTAGGGATGTTACAGCATGGGCTCCACCACGCCTATACTTCGTCCGCGAAGTCATGCTGCGCTAAACAGACTTGGGTACTTAGTCTTCATGTCTTCCTCCGATTCCCAAGTATGGTTAGCTCCCCTATGATGCTTCCAATTGACCAGCACCATCTTGATAAACTTGTTCCGAAGTTTCTTGACTTTTGTTTCTAGAATGCACTCCGGCTCATCCACGAACCTTAGACGTTCGTCAACCTTAATTTCTGAATGATCAGTCCATGGTTCCCTTTCGGGCACCAGACTCTTTCTTAAGTAGCCTACATGGAAGACTGTGTGAACACCTGATAGCTCATCTGGTAAGTCCAAGTGATAGGACTGATTCCCAACTTTTTCAATGATGCGAAAGGGTCCCATAAATCGAGGAGATAGCTTTCCTCGCTTAACAAATCTTGTAACACCTTTCATTTGTGAAACCTTTAAGTAGTTACAATCATCCTTCTTAAATTCTATGGCGTTGTGACGGCGATCGTGATAATTCTTTTGTCGATCTTGCGCCGTATTCATGTACTGTCGAATGAGCTGGATCTTTTCATTTGTTTCTTGCAATAAGGCTGGACCAGCTATTGGAGTTTCTCCTGTTTCCCTCCAACAAGTTGGAGTCCTACATCTCCTTTCTTACAGGAACTCAAACGGTTTCATCTTGATGGTTGAATGGTAACTATTGTTGTAGGAAAATTCAACTAATGGGAGGTGATCGTCCCAGTTACCACCCAAATCCATGACACAGACTCTGAGCATGTCTTCCAGAGTCAGAATAGTTCTTTCACTTTGTCTGTCAGATTGATGTCTGTAAGCAATACTCATTGCGATACGAGTACCAAGACTGTTTTGCAGAGCAGCCCAAAAGTTGGAAGTGAATCTACTATCTCGGTTAGATACAATAGACTTAGGCACACCATGCCTGATGACGACTTCATTCAAGTAGATCTGGGCAAGACGGTCTAGTGAATAGGTTTCTCGAATGAGAATGAAGTGAGCAGATTTTGTTAATCGGTCAACAATGACCCAAATGGCATCATATTGACGACGTGTCTTAGGTAGCTTTGTTATGAAGTCCATAGTAATATGATCCCACTTTCATTCTGGGATAGGAAGAGGTTGCATACTACCATAGGGCTATTGGTGCTCTGCTTTGACCAATCTACAAGTTCTGCATTTCTCTACGTATTGACCGACGTCTCTTTTCAGTCCTGGCCACCAGAAATCAGCTTTCAAGTCGTTGTACATTTTTGTGCTACCAGGATGAATTGAGAATTTGGATTGGTGAGCTTCTTCAAGAATTATATCTCGCATATTCCCGAACTTAGGAACCCATATTCTGCCGTAAATACCTTTGAGTCCGGTTCCGTCATCTTGCATTAATGGCAGTTGAATTCTGATATTCTCATCCTTTACATTTTCCTCTTTTAGAGCCTGCAGTTGAGCAGCTCTTACATCATCGATAATGGTTGACGTCAGCATTGTGGAAGTCAAGGCATAACAGTACGCCTTGCAGTATGCTTTTCTACTTAAGGCATCAGCCACCACGTTGGCTTTCCCTGGATGGTAGAGAATTTCACAATCGTAGTCTTTGATCAGCTCCATTGACCTTCTTTGCCTCATATTCAAGTCCTTCTGACTGAATATATACTTTTAACTTTTGTGGTCGGTGTAGAGCTGACACTTGGTTTCGTACAAATAGTGCCTCCATAGTTTGAGAGCGAAAGTCACAGCAGTTAGTTCTAGATCATGAGTAGAGTAGTCTTTCTCATGCGGTTTGAGCTGTCTAGAAGCGTATGCTATGACATTTCCTCTTTGCATCAGCACTGCTCCCAAACCCATGCCTGATGCATCTGTGTAGACTACAAAGTCCTCGTTCCCTTAAGGCAGAGCTAATACCGGTGCTTCACTTAGTAACTTCTTCAGATTATCAAAGGCAGCTTGCTGTTCTTCTTTCCAAAAGAAGGTTGCATTCTTGCGAGTTAACTTGGTAAGCGGAACAGCGATCTTTGAAAAGTCTTTGATGAATCGGCGGTAATAACCAGCCAATCCCAGAAAGCTACGAATCTCGCAGGCGTTGCGAGGTGATTCCCAGTTCTGGATAGCCTCGATCTTTGCAGGATCAACAGCAATCCCAGCACCAGATATCACATGCCCTAAGAATTGGATCTGAATTGTATGTTTAGGAGGAACAAGTTAACAAAAAGTTCATAAGTGAGTATAAGGATCATGAAATTGTTTGGAATGTTGAGACGTACCTGCCTCAACCAGAATTCACATTTCGAGAATTTGGCATAAAGTCGCTCTTTGCGCAACAACTCTAGCAATTCTCGCAGATGTGTAGCATGATCCTCTTTGGTCTTCGAAAAGATAAGAATTTCATCAATGAACACGATGACAGATTTGTCGAGCATTGGCAGACAGACTCTGTTCATGAGATCCATGAAAGCAGCCGGCGCATTCGTAAGACCGAACGACATTACCAAAAACTCGTAGTGTCCGTAACGAGTTCTGAAAGCCGTTTTAGGAATGTCGTCTGGATGCACTTTAAGTTGATGATAACCCGAACGAAGATCAATCTTCGAGAAGTAACTTGCGCCTTGTAACTAGTCGAAGAGATCATCAATCCGGGGCAACGGGTATTTGTTCTTAATTGTGACTTTGTTGAGTTCGTGGTAATAGATGCACATACGTAATGTGCCATCCTTTTTCTTTACAAACAGGATAGGAGCGCCCCAAGGAGATGAACTTGGGCGGATAAAACCTTGGTCAAGTAGCACCTGTAACTGTTTCATCATTTCCTGCATTTCTGCAGGAGCTAAGCGATAGGGAGCTTTGGCTATTGGAGCAGCTCCGGGAATGAGATCGATACAGAATTCCACTTGACGATCAGGTGGCAATCCCGAGATATCTTCTGGAAAGACATCTGGAAATTCTGAAACGACTGGAACGGTGGATAGAGACTGAACTTCAGCCTTTGCATCAACAGCATAGGCTAAGTAAGCTGAACAACCCATAGCAACGTGCTTTCGGGCTTTTATGATTGAAATGAGGCATAAGTCGCCTTTGTGTCTGTCACCATAAATGTAAATGTCTCGGCCCTCAGGAGTGGTGATCTTAATCATTCTTTTCTTGCAAACAATTTGGGCCTCATTGTGAACCAACCAGTCCATACCTACTATGACATCGAACTCTCCGAACTTCATGGGAATTAAGTCTATGTTGATCACTACATCCTCTACAAGTAATGTGCAGTTCCTATATACTTTGTCCGCCTTAACTAACATGTTATTAGCAATCTCAATATCAAGCACAAATTGTAGTTTGGAAGTAGGCATATTAAATTGACGAGCAAATGAAGTGGAGACAAATGAACGGTTGGCTCTAGAATCAAACAGTATGCGTGCAGGAATTGAATTTACAAAGAACGTACCAGTGACCACCTCCGGATCATCTTTTGCTTCTTCAGCAGTGATTTGGAATGCCCCTGTTGGAGCCCTTTGAGATTGATCCCTGCGAGCAGTGGAAGCTGCAGAAGATCTTGTCGTTGATTGTTGAGCACTCTGATCTCGTGGGGGTTTCTGGCAGTCCCTTGCAAAATGGCCAAGTCTGTGGCAGTTGTAGCATGCATCGTCTTTTCGAGGACAATGCTGCCAGTGATGGCCATTCTGTCCACAACAGAAGCAATACATGTCTTGAGTCTTGCACTCCCCAGAGTGCACTTTCCTGCATCGCCTGCAGTCTCTCATTTCAGAACTGACTGAAAAGGCCTTTCCCTTCTTGGGCGATGAAGATTGTTGATTAGATTGAGGAGAAGATCGGGATGATCCAGACTCCCGCTGCCTTTTTGGCGGCGACGGTTGAGTCGGTGCTGCGGCGGTTGAACCGATGACATATCCTGATAACAACACAATGTGCTCCACATTTCGAGCAGCCTCCAGTAAACCAGCAAACGTTGTATACCGAACCCCACTCATGGTTCGGCGAATCTCATAATCTAAACCGGCCTCAAACCGGGCTATCTTTCTCTCTTCTGTGATTCGGTTATCATGAAAACCGAACACCAACACCTCAAATTCATATTATTGAATGATTTTTACCTTGATTCGAAGCTTGCAGTAGTTATAGTCTGTTGGGAAATAGTTTAAGTATACTCAAGCTGTTAGTTTAGACTTCTCAGACTGTTAGTAGATTTTCTGTGTAAATACAAAGTTCATGCTGCTAGTTGAAGAAACTCGAGCTGCCAGTGTAAAAGTTCAAGCTGCCAGAGCAAAACAACTCAAGCTGCTCAGTTCATGCTGTCAAGTCATTCAAGCTGCTCAACAGTTTCATCAACAGAATGTGCTGATTTTCAGGGAAGATATCTACAAGAAGATTCCAGCATAAATACTATCAGAGAAGTCATAGTCCTTCAAGGAAACACGTCCATAAAGCAATATAAATACATAGAATAGGTCTTTCTATTGTATAAGAGTTTTCTGCATATTTTGAGTCTGTAATTGCTTTATTGATAGAGTTTTCATAAGCCTCTAAGGTTGTAAAACCCTAAGAACAGTTTGTGTTCTTCGTCTAATCAAAACAGATTAGAGGTGATTGTAATCATTGAATTCAGCAATACAAACAGTCTTGATTACTTCTTATGTTTTATGCTATTATTGATTCTGAAAGTTTTTGTCAAAATAATTAAGTGTTATTCCGCAAACTTCTTAATTAAACTTTGATTCAAAGCAAGATTATTGATTTATACTCTGATAAATTCAAATCAGTTAATCTTGGTTATTCATAATTTTCATAATTTTTAGATCCTGACAAGTGGTATCAGAGCCACAGGTCGTTCTTTGTTTTTCAAAGTCGAAAACTTTCTTCAAAATTTTTAATCTTTTTCAATGGAATTTGAAAATAGCAGCAGTGGATCTGGGCAAGGACTCAAAGTGCCTATGCTCAAGCCCACTGAGTTTGAGATGTGGAAACTCAGGATTCAACAGCATATTCAATTCATTGATTATGCCATATGGGAAGCTGTTGAATTCCCTCCTGCAGTTGATCCAGAACTTGATGCTGATGGAAAACCAGTCAAAACTCCTCCAAAAACTGAACTTGAAAGGAAGGCTAGAATGAATGAAGTGAAAGCACTCACATTATTACAAATAGCCATTCCTAATGCTTATCAACATCAGTTTAAAAAATTTTATACTGCTCACTCTCTTTGGAATGCCTTAGAGAAGAGGTTTGCTGGTAATGCAAGTACCAAGAGAAATCAAAAGGACCTCTTGAAACAGCAGTATGAAAACTTTTCTGGTGGCAAGAATGAAAACATCACTCAAATCTTTGACAGGTTCAACAAACTGATAAGTGAACTGGAAAGTGCAAAGGTCAGTCTGGATCAAGATGAAGTCAACAGAAAGTTTCTCAGATCTCTTGGAGAAGAATGGACAGTCTATGCTGCACAGTGGAGAACAAAAGACACACTTGATGAGATAGAATTGGATGATCTATACAACAGTCTAAGAGTGTTTGAGACTGAAATTGATGCTAAAAAGAAATCCTTTTCTTATAATCACAACACTGCTCTTCTGTCCTCTGAAAAATCTAATAACTGTGATTCTTTTTCAGGTGGTGATGGCAATTCTGCTGAAACTCATTATGAAGCTTTTGTTGCCAATGATGGATTATTTGCTCTAAATGTTGAAGCCTTGGAACAAATCCATCCTGATGATCTTGAAGAGATGGATTTAAAGTGGCAACATGCAATGCTGACCATGAGAGCCAAAAGATTCCTGAAAAGAACTGGAAGGACCAACTTTCAAGCCAAAACAGATGGCAAACCATCTTTTGATAAATCAAAAGTGGAATGCTATAAATGCCATAAGCTTGGTCACTTTGCCAGAGAATGTAGATCTCAAGGTCAACAACCATCAAGGACTTCACAGCCCATCCAAGCTTCCTCATCAACAGCACTTGTCTCTCAAGAAGACAATGTGTTTGACTGGAGTGATCAGACAGAGGAAGAATTCCAAAATCAAGCACTTATGGCAGAAACATCAAATGTCTCCTCCACTGAACTACCATCTGAGGTAAATTCTAAACTCTGCTCTCAATCATGCAAAAATATGGTTAAAAAGTACAGAGATCATAATGAGAGCATGTGCAAAACTCTAGCTAAGATGGAAGAAAGGAGATATGAATATATGCAAGCCATAGAAGAAAAACAGATCAATGACTATAAGGATAATGAGCTTCAAATGGGGTATGATAGAAACTATCATGAATGGGAGAAAAAGGAACTCAATAAGAAAATAGAATCTCTGAATAAAAAGGTAGAAGAAACTGAACAGAAGGTGTTAGAGGCTAATGAGAAACTGGAATCTGTTAAAATAGATTTAGGTAACTTCAAGTTAGCAAATCAAAAGATAGAAAACCTAATGGAAGTTCAATTCAAAGATAGAGTCAAATCTCAGGTCAATCACAAAGAAGGAATAGGATACAGAGCTACTCCACCTCCATATAATAACAAGTACATTCATCCAATGAGTGAAGTTGCTGATAGACTTGTCAATGAACCATTAGATGAGTCTATGACTATTGTAGATCCTATCCTTGACAGCAGTCCTGAACCAAAGGAAGATAAGAGTCAAAATAGAGACTGTGACACAAAGAGTGCACCCATAGAAGTCCAAGTTCCCAGTAAGAAAGGAAAAGAGAAGATGAGTGTATGCAATGCTACTCCACAAGTTTCTGTACATTCTAACTGTAAAACTGCATCTTCATCAAAAGGAACTAAAAGAGGTAAAACTGTTTCTATCTGCACATGCCAAAAGCATGGTGTTCAAAAGTTTCCTAAACAACAGCAGGTAAGAGGAAACCAGAGAAACAGGAACCAGAAATTGACAGAAAAGTCTGGTGTTCCAATTCAAACTGTCAAAAGATGCTTTCACTGTGGAAGGAAGAATCACTTAGCCAAGGATTGTTTTTACAAACCAGCTGTTGCAAAACAGACTGTGCATCACACAAAATCAAATCCTAATCAGGAAAAGCACTCAAAAGTGAAACCTTCCACAGCAGCTCCAAAGAAAACAGTTGATCACAGATTCTCAAAAGTTAATAAAAAACAGTCCACACATCAAAAACAAGTTTTGGCAAAGCCTAAATCAAGTTTCAAACAAATATGGTGTGTCAAGGACAAATCTGTTGCTCAAACTGCTAATGCAAAAGATCAGACTGCTAAGTCAAAATCTGATGCTGTTAGTGAAAAAACTGAAACTGTTAGCACTACAAACACAGCTCAAGCTGCTGGGCATCAAACTGGAGCTGCTAGTGAATCATCTGAGACTGTCAGAAGAAAAGATGATCAAAATAGTTGGATACCTCATATTATCACTAAATACTCTCCAAAGACTCCATCAGTAGATCTCACCAAATATAAGAAATCAAAAACAGTTTTTAGTTATGTCAATGTACAAGGCCAACCCAAAACCAATTTGGTTTGGGTTTACTCCACTACTAACTAAGCTGTTATTTGTGCAGGGCAACCACAGGTTTCCTCATAGGACAAGATGGCATCTGGACAGTGGATGCTCTAGGCACATGACAGGCAATTCTGAATGCTTGTCAAATTTCAAAGGATTTGATGGAGGTTTTGTTGCATTTGGAGGCAACTCAAAAGGAGGGTTGAAGCTGCTAACACAAATTCTCATGCTGCCAATACAATTTCTCATGCTGTTGGCACAAAGTTTCAGACTGCTGCAGATTCAACAAGTTGGGATGACTTCACCACTCTACCACTTCTGTCATGTGATCCTCCAGGGGTCCTGAGCACTCAACATGATGCAAATCCAGACACTGAAGTGCCATTTCCAAGTCCTGACAGCACAGCTCAAACACAAAAGGAAACAACTCCAGTTTCTAGGCTAGCAGTCCCAACAGCTTCTCAAGCTGTTAGCCTAGAAACTCAAACTGTTCCAGAAACTGAACCATTCACTGGTTCTGATGGAGATGACACAAACCTCGGAACATCCTTCCAAACAGAGAGAGAGCCCACACTAAGAGTTCATAAGTATCACCCTCTCAATCAAATACTGGGTGATCCAAGCACTCCTGTTCAAACAAGGAAGATGGTCCACAATGAGACTGCTGCTGCTGAACAAGCAGTTCCAGAATTCAGCCTAGCTGCTTTTGAACATGCCTGCTTCATGTCTCAACTAGAACCCAAAAAGGCATCAGAAGCACTAAAAGATTCATCCTGGATTGAAGCTATGCAAGAAGAGCTTTTACAGTTTAAAATTCAGAATGTATGGACTCTGGTGGATCTTCCTAAAGGTAAGAGAGCAATAGGTACAAGGTGGGTGTTCAGAAACAAGAAGGATGAGAGAGGGATAGTCATCAAGAACAAAGCAAGACTAGTAGCACAAGGGTACACTCAAGAAGAAGGAATAGATTATGATGATGTCTTTGCTCCAGTAGCAAGAATTGAAGCCATCAGACTATTTCTAGCATATGCAAGTTTCAAAGGCTTTAAAGTGTATCAAATGGATGTTAAGTCTGCTTTCTTGTATGGGACAATTGAAGAGGAAGTGTATGTGTGTCAACCTCCTGGTTTTGAAGACTACAAGTATCCAGACAGGGTGTACAAGCTAGACAAAGCTCTCTATGGTCTTCACCAAGCCCCCAGAGCATGGTATGACACACTGTCATCATATCTTCTACAGAATGGATTCAAGAGAGGCACTCTGGACAAAACACTTTTCACTAAATCCATCAAAGCTGAGATTCTTCTTGTCCAGATCTATGTTGATGACATCATTTTTGGCTCAACTAATGATAAGTTGTGCAAAGATTTTGAGGCCCTAATGCACAAAAAGTTTCAAATGAGTTCAATGGGGGAACTCACATTCTTTCTAGGGCTGCAGGTCAAACAGAAGCCTACTGGTCTATTCATAAGTCAATCAAAGTATGTCAAAGACATACTGGAAAAGTTTGGCTATCAAGACACAAAGGTTGCAAGCACTCCAATGGATCCTCATAAACAGCTCCATACAGACAAAGATGGCATAGATGTGGACATTCATCTATACAGATCCCTTATAGGATCTCTCATGTATCTAACATCTTCTAGACCTGATATAATGTTTGCTGTCTGTGTGTGTGCCAGGTTTCAATGTTCACCAAAGGATTCTCACTTGGTTGCTGTTAAGAGAATTTTCAGATACCTTAAAGGCCAACCACATTTAGGCCTCTGGTATCCCAAAGACTCTCCTTTTGAACTAACTGCATATTCTGACAGTGACTATGGTGGTTGCAACATTGACAGGAAATCCACAACTGGTGGATGTCAATACGTAGGAGCAAGACTGGTCTCTTGGCAATGCAAAAAGCAAACAACTGTCTCCACATCATCCACTGAAGCAGAATACGTAGCAGCTGCAAGCTGCTGCTCCCAGGTAATGGGGATTCAAAATCAGCTAAGAGACTATGGTATGAATTTCTTATCCACTCCTATTTATATTGACAATTCAAGTGCCATTAGCATTGTGCAAAACCCAGTGAAATTCCCAAAAACCAAGCATATAGAAATCAGATTTCACTTCATCAGAGATTGTAATGAAAAGAAGTTAATCCAAGTTACCAAAATACATACTGATGATAAGCTAGCTGATCTATTTACAAAACCTTTTGATGTAGGAAGGTTCACTTTCCTAATATCAAACATTGGTATGGTAAACATGGATTAATTGATTTTTATTATTATCAACTCAATATGCTAATTTAAGGGGGAGACACTGTTCCATTGAAAATTTGCACAATTTTACACTAACAGCATGAGTCTTTTCTCATGCTGCTAGTTCATTTTCTCATGCTGCTAGTTATTTTCACTTGATCTGTCAAAGTGTGCAGGGTATTTAGGTAATTTTTCAAATGTGTGCGCGGGACCTAACCTTTTCGAAACCTTTAAAGGTCCCAGTTTCGTTCAGTTGTAACTACCAGTTACATATTCTTCTTCCACGGCCTTCTGCTTTCTCTCTGAACGATACACACATTCTCTTCAAACCCTAAACCCTAAACCGTCGTTTCTTGATCAATGGAGTTCGTAAAAGAACACAACTGCCTCCCATACACCCTGAAACACACTGACCTTCAACCGTTCCATGATATGATGGACTTCCTCAGGCACTCCCATATCCACTATGCCCTCAATATCAACCCTACTATATACATATCTCATATTGAGCAATTCTGGAATCATGCCTATGTTCAAACCATCAATGGAGTGCCTACCCTGACTTCCAAAATCGATGGTACTACCATCAATATCACCGAGGAGTCCATCAGACATCATCTGCATCTTCAAGATGCCACAGGTATAAAAGACCTATCTCTTACTGCTTTACACTTTGGTCTTCAAAATATCGGATATAGGGGCCCTGCTGATTCTTTTACTTTCTTGAAAGCACACTTTTCTCCTAAATGGAAATACCTTGTGCATATTATTCAGCAATGTTTAAGCCTCAAAAGAACTGGTTGGTCTGAATTTTCTTCAAATATTGCCACTGCCTTAGTGTGCTTTTCTACTGGCCAACAGTTCAATTTTTCAAATATGATCTTTCAAGGAATGTTAAGGCATCATTCCTTGAAGCATGGGAAATTTTTGATGTATCCTCGATTTTTGGCAAAAATAATTGCACACACCTGCACTGCTTCAAATTTACATAAGAGGATATATGTTTCCCATAGGCACTCACTATCTTCAATCAAAAGGCTGATAAAGCCAAGTGCCAATTTTGTTAGCATTGATGCTCCATTGCCCTCTGCAATGATGAACATCATCACAAGAAACAGAGGAGAGGGGCCTGAGCAGACACAGCCTAACATTACTGCTTCAACCCCAGGACCCCAACCCACTCCTCATGATACAGATATTCCAACTGATCCTTTTGTACAGCCCACACGCCCACTACAATACTTATATAAAAGGAAAAGGGGACGAGGAGCTCCTTCCTCCTCCTCCCTTAGACAAGAGCCATATATCCCTGTGCAGGAGGATCCTTCTGCACAGAATATCCAAAGGGAACCAATTGAGGACACTCCCAACCTCAATCAGGAGGTGAACATCTCTTCTGAGACTGTTCATATGGGTTCTGTGGCTGGCACTACTGATGTTTCTGCACAAGAGGCACAGGACAGGGCCAACATCTCTAAGACCACACCCATGGCAATAGCAAGTGTGCAAACACGAGCTGGAAGTCCCCAGTACCAAGAAAAGAGGGGCCCAGAGGTTTCTACTTCTGGTGTTAATGTCAGTGATAGACCACAAACACCCCTGGTGTTTTCTGATCTTGAGACTAGTCTGCAACTGATGCTCTTGACGGATCCAAAGCTGAAACCTGTTGTAACAATGTTGGAATACCAAATGTCCATCATTGCTGCACAGGGGGCACAAATTCATGCACTCAAACAGGCAGAAGCTGCTCAAAATCAGAAACTGGCTAATCTACACAAAGGGTTTACTCTTTGTGGAAATAAGCTCATCAAACTAGAGCAGTTGATTCAAACCCATGTGGCAAAGGTTGTAGGTCCTTCTGACCAAACCAATGCTTCCAAAAAGGGGGAGAATCAGGAAGTTCCTCATCCAGTCCAAGCAGCTCCAACTCCAACAGTCCAAGCAGCATCAACAGCTCCATCTTCTAGGCTAGCAGTCCCAACAGCTTCTCAAGCTGTTAGCCTAGAAACTCAAGCTGCTTCTACAAGCGCAACTGGAGTTGTTATAAGAGAAGGCATTCAAGCTCCATTCAGTTCAGTTCAACCTACATCTTCTGCTATAAAAGATAAGGGCAAGGGTATTCTCATTGAGTCTCCAAAGCACAAATTTTCTTCCAGAGAAGCCCAGATTGCCTTTGATGCTGAGATTGCCAGAAAATTAGCAGAAGAACAAGATCAGGCCTTAGACCAGCAAACCCATGCCCCAATGCAAGATGATGAAACCTTAGAAGATTACCTAAGAGGGTTTGTGGTCAAGCAAGGTGAAAGGAAGAGGAAGATGCCAACTGGGCATACCAAGGCTGAAAATAGAAGATTCTTGATCAATTTTGCCGTTGCAGCAGACATTCCAAAGAAAATTGCTCAGTTCATGAGTACTGAAAGGCTGCAGGAAATACATGATAAAGAAATGGAGAAAAGAAAGAAAACAAGAGTCTCTTCAGCAGTTCAGCCAGTACCAAAAGTTCAACCGTCCCAATCAGTCCAACCATCAACAAAACCAGTCCAAACTGAAGCTGCCAGTGCACCTGCTCCCACTGATCAACCTACTGTTTCTGTTCCATCATCTGTTAAGAGGGTGATCTTTCAGCACCATTTGCAAAAAGCTATGGAAATAGAAAAGTTGATTGATCAACATGACTTCACAAAGCCAGAAATCAACTACTGGTTTGCCAGGTCTCTGGATGAAAGAAATATAAGGGTCAAGTTTGTGATAAGGAGAGAATCTGGACCAGAAGAGGAGTATGATACATTCTGGCAGATGGTCCATAAGCTGACCAGGGATGAACTAATAAAGATGTACCACATAGGGTCTGTTTCTCAAGTCAGATCTGATCTTCCACAAGTAAAACAACTCATCAGAGATCTAAGTTCAGTTGCTGATGCTGAATTTGCAAGAAAAGAAGTGGAAGATGCTGAGAAGAAAGGGAAGCAGATCAAGGAAGTACATATTTTTGTCAAATCCAGAACCTACAGAATTCAATTCAAAGATGGATTTGGTATTTTCTTCAATCTCGAGTTTTATAATTTTTCAAAAGATATGCTGCTTCAAATAAAATCAGTTAGGATATCTTGTGATAAAGAAGAGATGAAGAGAGAATTTTTGAAGGCTATAGATCAGAAGCTTGCACAATTGTAAGTTTTTGAAAGCCTTGGTTTGTAAATAACAGTTTACTTTTTCATTTCCTTATTTGTATAGAACTTAAAGTCTTGTATAAAGAATTTAAGTTAGGGGGAGATTGTTGGGAAATAGTTTAAGTATACTCAAGCTGTTAGTTAGACTTCTCATACTGTTAGTAGAAATTCTGTGTAAGTACAAAGTTCATGCTGCTAGTTGAAGAAACTCGAGCTGCCAGTATAAAAGTTCAAGCTGCCAGAGCAAAATAACTCAAGCTGCTCAGTTCATGCTGCCAAGTCATTCAAGCTGCTCAACAGTTTCATAAACAGAATGTGCTGATTTTCAGGGAAGATATCTACAAGAAGATTCCAGCATATCTACTATCAGAGAAGTCATAGTCCTTCAAGGAAACACGTCCATAAAGCAATATAAATAGACAGAAGATTGTATAGAAGATATACGCATAGAATAAGAGTTTTCTGCATATTTTGAGTCTGTAATTGCTTTATTGTTCAAGTTTTCTTAAGCCTCTAAGGTTGTAAAACCCTAAGAACAGTTTGTGTTCTTCGTCTAATCAAAACAGATTAGAGGTGATTGTAATCATTGAATTCAGCAATACAAACAGTCTTGATTACTTCTTATGTTTTATGCTATTATTAATTCTGAAAGTTTTTGTCAAAATCATTAAGTGTTATTCCGCAAACTTCTTAATTAAACTTTGATTCAAAGCAAGATTATTGATTTATACTCTGATAAATTCAAATCAGTTAATCTTGGTTATTCATAATTTTCATAAGTTATAGATCCTGACATATATATATATATATATATATATATATATATATATATATATATATATATATATATATATATATATATATATATATATATATATATGTGTGTGTGTGTGTGTGTGTGTGTGTGTGTGTGTTTATGTGTATGTGTATGTATGTATGTATGTATGTATAGACACACACATATATAAAAGTTATTTTAGTTAAACTCTATTAAAATTAAATGTATAAATAGTTGTATATATGTTTGATAAATAAAATATAAACATATAATAATACAACCTATTCATATAATAAGAAAGAGAGTACATGTTAAATAAATACCTAAGTTAATAATAAATAGATGTATGTATTTCTTCATTTAAATACCTAAAATAATAAAAAAATAACAATAAATAAAATTATTATTTTAGTTAACTTGTAATATTAACAAAACAGTACATATTAAATAAATAATATTGGAATATAAAATAACAAAAAAATAATATAAATATATAATTAGTTAGGGACCAAAAGTGAAATTAAATTAAATGGCAAAACGATCATTTTTAAATAATGACCGGTCGAAAGACCAAAAACACAACAAAAAGACAATCATATGTACTGAAATTGTAATTTTAATGCGAAAAGGACGGTAATCATAATTTGTATATGACCACAAGAATAAAAATTGTAATTTACCCTTAAAATAACATTAATATGATTAAGTTTAAATAAAAAATTTACACCATAAAAACGAGAATTTTATACTTTTTAAAACAAGACGTCATGATTTAGTTTTTTCAAAAAAAATTAACGTTTTTATATTCCGTAAAAAAGTTTTTCTCAGATAACCATTCAATATATTATATTGAGATAATTCAATGTCAAAGTAACAATAGATATCATATATTGAACTATTTTGATCACTCAACTATGTCATTTATTTTCAGTTTTAATCATTTTCATTAATTTCTAGTTTTTTTAAATTTTAAATGTTAATTTAAAAAATTAATTATTATTATATATACATTTTTATAAAAATATTTCTATTTTAAAAGATATATTTATTAAAAGTTATACTCGTTAGAATATTTAACCTATATTTATTTTACATTTCCTTTGTACATTCAGTTTAATTATTAAAAAATTATTAATTTTATGTTTCGTCTGATAAAATAAATATACATTTTTATCTTCTATATGTTTTCATCTAACTATTTCATTATGTTATTATACTTATATTTAATTATACTTTTTAAGAAAATATATAAACTAAGGGTTTTATTCATTTTATTTTAAATATCTTGATTTGTTAATATGTTTGTATTCAAATTTAGTATTTGTTTATTTTATTTATATGTTTTGTTATTTTAATATGTTTTAATTTAAATTTATTGTTTTATTCATTTTTTAACTACTTCGTTACTTACTACATTTAGATTTAATTATAATTTGTAATATATATATATATATATACATACATACATATATATATATATATATATATATATATATATATATATATATATATATGGTTCGAGAGAGTACCTCCATTGTGCAGCGCACCAGAAGGTACCACATTTAAAAAAACTTTTTTTAAAATTTTTTTCATAAACATGTTTTAATTAGCATTATGAAGATCGTATGTAAATTTCACATACATTCACATCTCCTAGCTCCTAAAAAGTGATGTGAACACACACTTACATAATTTTGAATACATGTGAACGCACATTTATGTGTTGCGTATTTTCATGCACTTAGAGTGTTCGGATTTACGCGAAATTCACATATGATCTTCATAATGTTAATTAAAACATGTTCATGAAAAAAAATTTCAAAAAAATACTTTTAAGACTGGTACCTTCTGGTGCGCTGCATAATGGGTGGTACTCACTTGAACCTAAATCTATATATATATATATATATATATATATATATATATATATATATATATATATATATATATATATATATATATATATATATATATATATATATATATATATATATATATAAACCTAACATTTTATTCTTTTTTATTTAAACCTAATATTTGTTATCTTAATATTTAACATTAATACATTTCAAATTAATTGTAATTTTTAAGTAAAATACATAATCTATATAAACTTAATATAAACAATATGTTTTGATTTAACGAAATGTATACGTTTTGGATTGTATACTTTGTTAGATACATTTTGGTTTGTATATATTTAGTAATTAATCAAAACATATTAATGCAACACAATAATCAGAATAAAACAGTAAATTGTATTAAAGATAAAAAAATATTTAAAATCAAAATGAACAAAAATTCCAAAATAATTAGAATAAAATGATAGAATGAGTATCACTATACGTAACAAACTAGTTAAACAAAACTTTCCCTAAGTTTATATTTTTTTCATAGAAATTATAATTAAATAGAAAATATTAAAATAATTAAATAGTTAGATACAAACGTATAAAAGATAAAATGCATAAATATTTATACAAATGAAACGTAAGATAAATAAATTTTTAATTAATAAATCGTATATATAAAAGAGACGTAAATTAAATAAATTTAAATATAAAAATAAGAATAAAATTAATAATAAAACAAATATATATTTTAAAAAATATAAATATATAAATAATAATAATAATTAACTTTTTAAATTAACATTTAATATTTAAATAAAAAGTAAAAATTTATGATAAAGACTAAACTGAAAATAAATACATAGTTGAGGGACAAAAATTGTTATTGATTAAAAAGCAAAACCGTCATTTAGAAGGAAAAAGAGGGACCATTTTTCATGTAAATAGTGTTTTTATGAACCATTTATGCAATTTTTAAAGACCGATACCAAATCTATAATTTCGATCAAACAACAGGACCATTTTTGTAATTGTTTTTTTTTTTCTCTCTCTCTCTATATATATATACACACACACACACACACACATATATATATATATATATATATATATATATATATATATATATATATATATATATATATATATACTAGTTTATTAACAGTGTAATACACGGATTTTCTAAAAAATGATACTAAAAAACTACAAAAACTTAAATGAAGTGATAGAATGGACAAAATATAGAAGGGATGCAAGGCAAAAAAAATTTCAAACCATAAAAAGCATGTAATGAAAATTTAGTAAAATATTAAATAACAAAAGAATCAAAGGAAAATATCATGATCGGTAAAATACAATAAGACAGATGCATCATGTTTGGGAAATTAAGTTCGTAGGGGTACCACTCATGCCTAATCCCCTAAAACCATTTGGTTTGGGAGCGATTGACCGAAATCTCGTTACATGGACCACCTAGCTAATGTAGTGAAAAGAACATAGATAGAAGCATGGTGTTAAAAAGAAAAGAAAATTTGTCGTAAACATGCAAAGAGAAAAAAAATGGTCGGGAGACCTACATGTTTTAAGTATTGTAACCTTGAGCTAAAAGGGTCTTTTCAAAAGTGAGATACATTATATAAATTCTAAGAGAAGTATATTTTAACTGAAAACGTCTTCAATTTACATGCTAAGAATTTTAATGCATTAATACGAAGGCTAGCTTAACATAAACTTCCAAGACTCACTGCCAATTCATGCTCGTTACTTAGTTAGTTCTGATTCCAAAAGTTTGTTCGGGGATGACCAAGAGTTAAGTTGGGGAGATTTGATAACAATGGACCATCATTAGAACATTCAGTTTTACTCTCTTGTAATTTTATGTTTAAACACGTTATTTGGTATTGGTGCGTTGCGACTCGCAACGGTATATTTATTTATACAAATTTGTTATTAAATTATATAAATAAGAAAAAATAACACTACTATATACTATACTAGTTTATTACCCGCGTATTATGCGGATATTTTTAATATATATAAAATATAATAAATAAAAAGATAAAGATATAAATATTATTTTTTAAACAAAAGTATATAAGATGATATTATTATTTATTATGACCTATTAATTTTGTATATTTCTAATTTCTAAATATATATGAAGAGTAACTATTTTCTTATATATTTTTTTAAACTTTTATTATATTATCTTATAATTAATAAGTTAGTAGATTATTAGATTTTGTTTGATTTTATTTGATTTGAATTTAAAAGTGGATTATATTATATTTGGATAGATTTAATTAATAAGATAGTAGAGTATTAAATTTTGTTTGATTTGATTTGATTTGAATTTAAAAGTGGATTATATTAGATTTAGATAGATTTGATTTAAATTTCTTTATTATTTTTAAAATCTATAAATGCCACGTGTCGATTCATGGTGACGACACGTGGCTTAACCAGAAATGAGTATAGTTACTCTTTTAATAGTATACTAGTTTATTACCCGCGTATTACGCGGATATTTTTAATATATATAAAATATAATAAATAAAAAGATAAAGATATAAATATTATTTTTTAAACAAAAGTATATAAAGTGATATTATTATTTATTATTACCTATTAATTTTGTATATTTCTAAATATAGAGTAATTATTTTCTTATATATATTTTTAAACTTTTATTATATTATCTTACAATAAATAAGTTAGTAGATTATTAGATTTTGTTTGATTTGATTTGATTTGAATTTAAAGTGGATTATATTAGATTTGGATAGATTTAATTAATAATTTAGTGGAGTATTAGATTTTGTTTGATTTGATTTGATTTGAAATTAAAAGTGGATTATATTAGATTTGGATAGATTTGATTTAAATTTCTTTATTCTTTTTAAAATCTATAACTGCCACGTGTCGATTCATGGTGACGACACGTGGCTTCACAAGAAAAGAGTATAGTTACTCTTTTAATAGTATAGATAGATATATATATATATATATATATATATATATATATATATATATATATATATATATATATATATATATATATATAGAGGGATGTTTAATGGAAAACTACCATGCACATGAAAACTTGTGAAAACCGCACTGCACCACCATAAATGCATCAAATTACCCGTGTGATGCATAAAAATCCCGCGTGATGCATCAAATTTCCCGCGTGATGCATCATCTTATTTACGATCATGTCACCGCGTTTTCATGAAACGCACCAAATCGGACGGTATGCGTAAGTTTCCATAGTTTTCAGGTGCATATTGGTTTTCCATTGAACCCACCCCTATATATATATATATATATATATATATATATATATATATATATATGGTTGAGTTCAATGGAAAACCTATATGTATCAGAAAACTCGGAACCACTTTATAGCCATTGGATCAGGTGATGCATCACGCAAGGAATTTGATGCATCACGCGGGAATTGTGATGCATTTGTGGTGGTGCACGGAGGTTTTCCAAGGTTTTTCGATGAATGTTGGTTTTCCATTTAACGCCAAATAATAATTATTTTTTAAAATATTTAAACCTTTAATGTATTATATTATAATTAATAAATTATTAGAGTTTTAGATTTTGTTGGTTTTAATTTAATTTGAATTTAAAAGTAGATTATATTATATATAGTTTATTAATTTTTTAAAACTATAAATGTCACGTGTCGATTCATGGTGGTGACACATGGCTTCATGAGAAATGATATATTTTACTCTTATATTATTAGTTAGATAGATTTCCCCCTTATTCCCTTACGAACAAATCTTTCCACTTATAATTTACATCTACAACCAGAAGCAGCATGAGTGAAAAAATTTGAAATAATTGTTCGTCCGACCAGACTAATTTAAATAATTAAATTATTTGAACCGATAAAATGATATTAGATTATCGTATATTGTACCACCGACGACCACCGGAACCGGTTGTAACTCTCGAAGTTTTCAATTTTTTATAGCCTATTCGTGTTCTATCCCTTTCATATAATGGCCACAAATATTTGGACCACGTTGATCAGTGATATGATTGATACATGCGATCCACGTGATTTTCCTGTTTCTAATTAACCAAGGACCAGTCCAACATTTGTGGCAGGTTAAAATATGGTTCACGTTATATATATATATATATATATATATATATATATATATATATATATATATATATATATATATATATATATATATATATATATATATATATATATTAAAATATAGTTCGAGAGAATACCACCCCGGCCTTATGCAGCGCACCAGAAGGTACCACATTTAAAAAAACTTTTTATAATTTTTTTTTCATAAACATGTTTTAGTTAACATTATGCAGATCATATGTAAATTTCACATACATTCACATCTCCTAGCTCTTAAAAAATGATGTGAACACACACTTACATAATTTTAAAGACGTGTGAAAGTGCATTTATGTGATGCGTGTTTTCATGCACTTAGAGTGTCCGGATTAACTGCACAGTTTGAATGTATGTTCACACTAAGCATGTTCACATATAAATTTTTTCACGTTCACATGACTTTTAAGATGCTAGAAAGTGTGAATGTATGTAATTTTTTTACAAATAGCCTTATATTATTTGTATCTAAATAAATATGAAAAAAATTTAAAAGAAAAAACTTTTTTTCAGAGAATGTTCACATCCGAAACCCGTGTGTTCACAGGTACTCACCGTACTCTTCATTTTTTAGGTACTCACACAAACTATATATATATATATATATATATATATATATATATATATATATATATATATATATATATATATATATATATATATATATATATAAAATGGTTCGAGAGAGTACCGCCTATTATGCAGCACACCAGAAGGTACCACATTTAAAAATTTTCTAAATTTTTTTATAAACATATTTTAATTAACATTTTGAAGATCATATGTAAATTTTACATACATTTACATCTTCTAGCTCCTAAACAATAATGTGAACGTCACTTACATAAATTTGCATATATGTGAACATACTTATATATGATGCATGGCTTCAGACACTTAGAATGTGTGAATGTGCGTGAAATTTATATATTATCTTTGTAATGTTAATTAAAACATGTTTAAGAAAAAAATTATAAAAAAAATATTTTTACGAGTGATACCTTCTGGTGTGCTACATAACAGGTGGTACTCACTTGAACATATATATATATATATATATATATATATATATATATATATATATATATATATATATATGATTGGGATAATTACAGAACCTTTTAATTTAGTGCAGAACCAATCTACAACATAGAATTATAATATAACAATAGGGATAATATGTTTAATATGTAATTACATTAAATTAAGGGTAGCCCACCGAGCTTGACTACTAATTTTGACCATTATTTCGACTTATTTAATATTGAATGTATGTGCAGTGTTGAATATATGATGGATAGTATTAATTCAACGTTAAATATGTTAAACTGTAATTCGACATTCAATGACCTTGATATGATATATTGAATGGTTGTTTGGCTATTCGAATGTACCAATTTTAGAAAACATTTTAATTTTTTCATAACCATGTTTAAATTATCGTTATATAAATGATATATATGAATTGAATTTCAAATACATTCTCATTTTTATATCCTAAAAAATTATGTGAATGTACATGTACATTTATGTAATTGGTAAACCAAGTGAATGATCATTCACACCATTCACATTATCTTAAAAAAAAAAATCATTTACATGGTTTTTTTACCATTCACAAGATTTATGATGTTGCTCCTTTTAATATAAGGTCTTATCATGTTTGTCTTATACATGTCTATGCAAAAAAAAATATAAATAAATGATCATTCACAATAGGCTGTAATCTCATTGGCATGCTAATTAACCTAGTTACGAAAAATAAATACGTAAAATTTTTTCGAAAAAAATATATCATGGACTGTCTCGATTTAGAGAGTATAAACTTCTCGTTTTTATGGCATAATTTTTTGATCTAAAAATTAATCATATAAGTATTTCAATTTAAAGAAATATGATTTTGTTTTTGTTAATGTCAATATTTTGCTATTATCGATCTTTTTTTTTTTACCCGATGAATTAATATATTAATAATACTAATATTTTTTCACTAATTCCACTTGATCCATTTAATCAAACCCATTAGATTAATCTAATCTATGAACAAGATTGATTCTTAGTTCTACACTAAATATAGATTCTACAGTAATGTCATCTCTATATATATGTATGTGTATGTGTGTGTGTGTGAGTGTATATATTTATATTTATTATTTATATATGTTCATATATGTATGTATATGTATGAATATATATGTGTGTTTGTCTCTCTCTGTATACATACATACATACATACATACATACATACATACATACATACATACATACATACATACATACATACATACATACATACATACATACATACATATATATATATATATATATATATATATATATATATATATATATATATATATATGTAAGGGATGTTCAAAAATATCCGAAACCGAGAGCTCGAGCTAAAAATCTTACCCAAAATTATCCGAAATTTTAGATTTGGATTCGGATACGAATTTTACATAATTTTGGATTATCCGAAATCTGAATTCAATTTTTTAAAATTTTTCTAAACTTTTTTGCCAAACATTATTTGACTAATAATAGTTATATTTTACAATTTTAAGTGTATAATGTAGTATTAACTTATTTATAATTGGTTTAAATAAATTGTAATATATTTTAACGTGTTCTTTTGTTCCTTTAAGTTTAAAAAGTACTATATTAAAAAAAAGTAATTTGTGACACAAATTACCTTTTTTAATAGGTCTATAAATTTGTATTTTATAACCAAAGGGTTAGCTAGAAATCTTGTGCACAAGGCGGCTATAGGGATGGGTTTATAGTCCACTTAATATTTAATATTAAGATACCCAATTCCCATCTAATAAAATATTAGATGCAGAATTCAATGTGGAAAGCTTGACATTTTAAGGTTTGAACACATCAATGATTTCATCCCAAGGTATGTGTTCAGATCTGCAAGTAAATGAGGTTGAAATTTATATTTCTTAATACTTATCTTGAAAAATTGCATTTTGCAGGTGCAAGAATAAGAGAACTACCTATATATAAGCATGAAGATTAGCCGCTTCAAGAAGTTTGGGACTTAGCTTTGATATGCTTATTGAAGGATAGAACACAAGCTAGTAAAAATAGTGTCAAGTAAGAACTTGAATATGTAAACTGTTGTGTATATTATTTTCATGTATTCAAAATGAACAGATCGGGTTCAATCCTTAAGTGACACCCTGATATTCGAATATTTGAATTTGTAATATACTAATATGAAATTCAATCGTCACGATATTCAATATTATGCATCAGTTTGTTTGTTATAATTTTAATTTAGGTTAATCAAGATTACACTTAAATGGGGGAGGTTTGTTGGTGATTTATCACCAATATTATTTAAGTGTAATGTGATGAACTTGTTTGACCGAAATAATCTTATTACATAATGAACAAGTTGAGTTGGTGCGTAGTACACACTTGTTCAATATTGTTTAAGATTAATTACCAGGGGTTCGGGGAAGCGCCCCAGATAGCGGGGTCCAAGGGGCAGAGCCCCTGACTAGGGTCGAATTGGATGAATCCGAATTGGACCCAAAATTCGGATGATTCGAATTGGACCCGAAATTCGGTTGAATCCGAATTGTGGTTGGTTTTGGCGGTTATAATGGCGGTTGGCCATTTTGGCGGTTACCCGCCAAATATTACTCGTCATTTTTTGGTCATTAGATAGGTACAAGAAATCAGAAACATTTCCATATTCTCTGTTCGTTTTCTCTGAGTTTTATCCGATTGGGATTTCGATTGTACCATCGAAATACTTCAATTTGAAAGTCTATCACGACTCTCAGATTATCCAAGCATTTTTGCAATCTGTATTTTCTACAGATGACCATTCACATAAATATGCATTGAGCATTCACATAATTTTTAAGGACACAGAAAGTGTGAATGCATGTGAAATTCATATATCATGCGTATAACATTAAATTAAACATGGTTATGAGAAAAAAATTTAAAAAAAGGTTTTTTAAGGTTGGTACCTTCGGGTGCACTTGATTCGAGAGATACTTTTTTGAACCTGACTCTCTCTCTCTCTCTCTCTCTCTATATATATATATATATATATATATATATATATATATATATATATATATATATATATATATATATATATATAAATTTCGTCTTTATACATATAATATATATTACGTACATGTACAAAATGATGTTATTAATTACTTAGTAAATTACAGAAATGGTCGTCGTGGTTTGTCTAAAATTATGGAAATGGTCCATCAACTTTCAAAGTTGCATAAATGGTCCCTAACTTAACAGTTTTCGTTAACTAAACGCACCCTAAACTTTTAAAATGACATTTTTACTCTTTTGAGTTTGGTCCCTCAAGTTTGCAATTAATTGCATGTACGGTCCTTGATGATAAATAACTTTTGTTTTTATTATTAATTTTCCTTTATTATTTCATACATTTTTAATAGAGTAAATTACAAAAATAGTCCCTGTGGTTTGTATAAAACTTTGGATTCGGTCCCTGTGATTTCAATTTTGCATAAACGGTCCTTATTTGCATTGTTTACTTGCATAAATGGTCCCTCTGTCTCATATATTTTCCTAAATGACAATTATGCCCTTTTCTTTAATAACAATATTGGTCCCTTTCTTTTCATGACTTTTGTTTTTGTTATTTAAATTTTAAATCTTAATTGAATAAATGAAGATTTAATTTATTATTATTATTATTATTATTATTATTATTATTATTATTATTATTATTATTATTATTATTATTATTATTATTAAAGATGTATTTATTTTTTTATTAAAGTTATATTTTTACCTATTTAATTAATTTATTTTACATCTCTATTACGTATTTAATTTATTTATTAAAATTTTATTTATATTAGATTTCATTATTATTATATTTATATTTTTTGTATTTTGTATGTTTTCATCTATTTATTTCATTACGTTAACTATACCTTTTTAGTTTAAAAAAATATATATATAAACTTAGGATTTAATTATTTGGATTTAGATATTTGTTACATTATTATTTTGGTTTAAACATAATATTCTATTTGTTTTGATTTAAGTATTTTGTTACACTAATACATTTAAGCCAAAACAAACAAACATGTTAGGTTTATATAGTTTTCTTGTAAATTATACTTAACCAAAACATATTAATATAACAAAATATTTATGTCATAACATATGAAATGCTATGTTTATATATTTTATTTGAAAGTTATAACCCACTTAAAATGTATTAATCTAACAAAAACTTTAATTATTTTATTATACTAATATGTTACGGATATGTTTTTATTTATGTTACATATCAATTATTATTTTTAATATGATTACATTGTTACATTAATACGATTCGAATTAATCATAATTTTCAAAAAAAAAAAAAATAAACTTAGCAATTGCTTTAATTTGATTTTAATTTTTTTTTGTTAGGTTAATACGTTTTAAGTTGGCTATAACTTTCTAGTAAAATATATAAACATAACATTTTATTCGTTATGACATAAATATTTTGTAATATTAATATATTTTGGTTTAAATATAATTTACAATAAGCCTAACATTTTTATTTTATTTGACTTAAATGTTTTATTGTAACAAAATATTTAAATCAAAACAAAGAATATTAAATTTAAACCGAAATGATAATGTAACAAATATCTAAATACAAGTGAATTAAATCCTAAGTTTATATATTTTCCTTAAAAATGTATAATCAAATCAAAATATATTAACGCAATGAAATAAATAATGGAAACATACAAAATACAAAAAAAAAACATATACATATTATAAAAATGAAATATAAGAAAAAAACATTTTAAAAAATAAATTAAATACATAATAGAAACATAAAATAAATTAATTAATTAGATAAAAGTATAACTTTAATAAAAATAAATAAATCTAAAATAATAAAAAAAATAAATTAGTTAAATCATCATTTATTAAATTAAGATTTAGAAAAAAAACAAAATTAATGAAAAGAGAGGACTCAAAATTGTTAATAATGAAAAGGGTATAATTGTCATTTAAAAAAAATAATGAGACAGAGGGACCAATTCTGCAAGTAAACAATGCAAATAAGGACCATTTATGCAAAATTGAAACCACAGTGACTGAATCCAAAGTTTTATGAAAACCACAGGGACCATTTTTGTAATTTACTCTTTTTAATAACATTATTAGTTTTTAAATTATTATATTAATCAATTTCTATTAAATTTAAGTATATAAATACTTTAAATTTAAGTATATATTAATTAATTTTTTTTATTAATTTTAAGTATATATATCGTTTATATTTGTATGTGTATTTTATATATTACAAATAATTTTTAATTGTAAAAATTGATTTGTTATTCTCATAATAATAATATTGTTGTAGTTGTTGTTTCAAATTCGATTTTATCATAGATTAATGTTAAATGTAAAAAGGTCTTGGATTTCCAGCTAATATTTTTTTTTTTTTAATTTTTGTAAGATTTATGTTTGGATATCGATATCAATAATTTTGAGCATTTTCGATAAAACATATATGAGTGTTTTTTTCTAAATTTATTAATTTTGTAAAGGGGTATCGACTTTACTAGCTTTGTGATTGATTTCTGAATGATTTGTGAATTGATTTTCATCTTGTTATGTTTTGGGCATTCGATGTCAAGATTCATGGTTTTCGATGGAGTTCATAATAACACATTGTTCTTTTCATTCGTTAAATTAAAAATCCAATTGCTTGTCATTTTTTCGTAACAAAAAACTGAAAATCTAATTGGTTCATCACACACACATAATGAATCATAAATTTAAAAATAAATAAATCAATGTACACACACTGATAGTGTTACCACTTCTCAAGATGTATTAACCTTCTCACGATAATCTAAGTATATATATAAATTATGGTTCAAGAGAGTACTACCCATTATGCAGTGCACCAGAAGATACCACATTTAAAAAAACTTTTTAATTTTTTTTTCATAAACATGTTTTAATTATATAAATTAGATGGTATGTAAGTTTCATATACATTCACTTCTTCTAACTATTTAAAAATAATTTGAACATACACTTAAATAAATTTGCATGTATGTGAACGTACATTTATATGATGCATGATTTCACGTACTTAAAATATGTGAATGTACGTGAAATTTATATATCATCTTTGTAATGTGAAATTTATATATCATCTTTGTAAACGTGAAATCTTTTCAAAAAATATATTTTTAAGAGTGGTACATTCTGTTGCGCTACGTAATAGGTGACACTTACATAAACCTAAATCTATGTATGTATATGTGTATGTTTTTCTATAGCTAACTAGTTTTAATAATTACTCATGATAATTAATACTTTTCTTATATATTAATTTAAATGACTCTTGATTTTAATTAGTTAATAAATAAGTAAAAAGGTATTTGAAAATTTTATAACCAAAACAAAAAAAAAATCATTTTCTTAAAGCAAATTAAATACATTAATTTCGTAAAAGAACAAATAATATTAATATTAAAATATAAATATACATACTAGGAACTCATAAAGCAAACATTTAATAAATATACAAATAATAATTAAATTACATTTTTTTGTACTTATAAATTTATATTAGTTAACTAAATCATATTTCATTAAAAACTACTTAAATTTGAATCCAAAAATAAAATTGATTAGAAGGACCAAAACTGAAAGTAACTAAATTGTTGAGGGACCATAATTGAAAGGGTAAATTTGTCATTTTAAAAATATAAACGGATGACTAATGAATGAGAGACAAATTTTTTCAAGCAAACAATGTTTTGAGGGACCGTTTATGTAATTTTTAAAGTTGAGGGACCGGTTCAGTTATTTTGGGCAAACCACAGGGACCATTTATGTAATTTACTCTTAATTAATTATGTATTGTTTGAGCAGGTCCACATGCATTTATTCATTAATTATACTATACATAACCACAAGTATATATATACTCGATTTATCGCATGTAATATCAATGTCATGAAATAATTATTAGTATTTGGGTGTATCATTTCAAAGTGCTTGTCTGGTTGGGTATGGTACATCATACAGAGTATTGTACAAATTTCTTCGTATCATTATCATTGTTTCTCTTTTGTTTCTTAATTTTTGTGATTGATGTCAAGCATTATCATCATACGAAGTATTGTAGAAGGTTGTTTTGCTATTCATCTTCATGTTCATGCTTTATGTTTTGTTTCTTAATTTGTGCATGCATATATTGGAGTGTACCGTGTCTCTGGAAATTTGGCATTTGGTTGCATATTCTCTTTGTAGCTTTATAGTTAATTAGCTATATTTAATAAAACCAATTTGTGAGCAAGCGGACTAAGTTGGCTTTATAGTTAATTAGTTATGATCCTAGAAATCTATTTAATTAATCATCATTTTCTTATCTTTTATCGTAGTTATAAGTGATGGAAAAATCATGGATGTACCCTGAATCGAGAGTTAGTTTTCATTATGTAAATGGCGTGGAATCTTTTTTGGACTTTGCATTTGAGAAATCAAGTCATAATGGAAGGATCTTGTGTCCTTGCATGAATTGTCAAAATAGATTTTTCTGTACAAGAATAGATGTGTATGATCATCTCATATGTTATGGTTTCGAGAAAGAATACACTAAATGGATAAATCATGGATAAGGTTCTGAGGCGTCATCTTCTAGCACAATTTCGAATGAGGATGAAGGAAATTATAAGCATGATATCCATGGGTTATTACACGATCTTTTTCCTACAGCCACAATGGAAGAAAGTAGTCTAGACATAAGTGAAGTTGATGCAGATATGAACAGTCATTCAACAATGCAAAATGATAGAAACAAGTTTGATGATTTGCTCAAAGACGTTGAACATAATGTGTATCGGGGTTCAAAACAGAACAAGTTGTCTTGTTGCTGCATTTGTACCATTTAAAATGCCTTAGCGGTTGGAGTAATAAATCATTTTCTATGTTGTTAGAGTTTCTACAAGATTTGTTGCCCAATGGGAATTTGTTGCCTAAGACAACCCATGAAGTGAAAAAAATCATGGCAAATTTAGGATTAGGGTATGAAAAAAACCACGCTTGTGTTAATGGTTATATACTATTTTGGGGGGATAAGGAGAAGAAGAAATATGTTCCATTTGTGGAGCTTCTAGATGGAAACCGACTATAGATAATTTAGAAGATGCGATAAGGGTACCAAAGAAAAAGGAAATGAACATTTTACGATGGTTTCCTTTGAAAGATTGTTCATGTCTTCGAAGACAACACACCTTATGAAATGGCACCATTTGGAACGAGAAAACGATAGTAAATTGCGACACCCGACTGATGGATTGGCATAAAAAGAGATTGATGAAAAACATCCGGAAATCGCAAACGAACCTCCAAATATTCGCTTGACTCTTACAATTGATGGTTTTAATCCATTTCGGACAATGAATGTGTCTTATAGTATTTTGCCTGTATTTGACATTCCATATAACCTCCCCCCATGGTATGTCATGAAACAACCAAATTTCATTCTATCTTTAATTATTCCTGGTCCTGGGAATGAAATAGATGTATACATGCAACCTTTGATAAAGGAATTAAAAGAGTTACGGGATGTTGGTGTTGAAACTTTTGATGCCTCCATAAGTGAGAACTTTCAGTTGAAGGCTGCAGTGCTTTTGACTATATCTGACTTTCAAGGTTATGCCAATCTTTCTGGTTGGAGTACCAAGGGAGAATATGTGTGTCCTTTATGTGGTTTTGATAAAGCTTCAAAATGGCTAAAAAATGGAAGAAAGTGATGTTACATGGGTCATAGAAAATGGCTTGAAGTAGACCATTGTTGGCGTAAAGACCGTCGATCTTTTGATGGAAATGAGGAATTAGGAAACGCTCTCATTCCTGCGTCCGGAGATATGATGTTCTACGTCAATTAGAAGATGTCAATTTTCTTGTCCATGATACTGAAAAAAGTTCTTGGAAAAAGAAAAGCATTTTCTTCATGTTACCTTATTGGAAAGATTTATTGGTTTGCCATCTTGATGTAATGCATATTGAATAGAATGTGTGTGACAACGTCATATTGAAAAAGGACTATGAAAAATTCTTAAGTACCCAAAATAGTGGAGTAGTTGTTAGTGTGGTGGGTGCTATTAATGCTACACAGGGTATGGTGAACACATTTATTATAGATGACTAAGAAGTATATATCTCTTTTTGAGTATGATGGTATCCAAGTTTTTCATTTTGGAAATGTACTTCTTCTGATGTTTTAAATTGCATATTTGTTGATTTAAAATTATTAAATTACCATTTAGCCCACCTATTTTATTTAATATAAAGGTTTTATGTTTCTTATATATATATAAGAATGATGAAACGGGACAACCTATGGGGGATAGAGCTGTTCATTTTATTCGTTTTTTAGGGACATTAGTTAAGATGTCTCAACATGTTGGAATTAATTACGATGATCGAAAGAAAATTCCCCAAAACAAAAAAGAAGATTTTTGGAATATCGTGAAGGTAAATTTTAAATTGTTTTATACTAGTTTTTTGAATTGTTCGTGAAGTTTAATATTTAAATTGTTTTATACTAATTTTTTGAATTGTTTTATATTAATTATAACATGTTGTGATCAACTACATAAAATTTTTTTTTTGCCCCTGCTTAAACAAAAGAAATCGAAAAGTGGGTGATGTCAGACATGTCAATTAAGTGGAAGTCACGGAAGTATGAGCTGAAAAAAGGTTATTATGATCCAAGTCTAACAATAGATGAAATTGTCGCTACCCAAACAGACTCTAGGGTTGATGAGTTACAATTCAACGATTTTGTTACTCATTGGTTTTGCGAGGAGAGTCAGGTAATTGATGCTTATTGAATTGTGAAAAGTTTTAAATGAACGTAGTTAGATTAACATATATAATATCAAAAATGACAGACCAAAAGTGATATGAAAAAAAAATTGTTCCAAGTTGAATGATCCACACGTAATGGGAATGAGATCTTTTGCTAGGCTTGTAGATGATGAGGTAATACTACCTTCTCTTTTGATTCTTAATTTACTACATCAATATAATTTATTTTAAACTTTACAGAGAACAGATAATGATGGTGTTTGACCTTCACGCTGAGCAATATACTGTATGAGTCGTACATGTAGAGATGGAAGTCTCGTGAATTCTTCGGCTACTAACATTGTCATATGAATAATTCTGTCATTTTATAGTTTAAGACGTATATTCGTTTTACATCATAATGGTTGGGTAACTTGTTAATGATTTTTTAGGACAAGTTGAAAAATGTGATGAATGAATCTAGTACAGAGACGGTAAGGGTCATAGACCGGAAGAATGATGACTTATCAAAAGTCAAAGGACCAGAAAAAGGTGGCCGAATACGATGCTTGGGAAAGATAATAAGCACGAAGGATAAAGGATCGTGTTTTTCACAAGATCCCCAAGTACCATTACTAAAAGCTCGTGTCAACGAACTCGAAGGGAACCTTCAAGAAATGCGAGAGGAAATGACACACATGATGACTATGATAAAAGGAGGACCAATACCAAATGGGTTAAAGACGGAGGTACTATTATATATAAGTCTTTTTAATAAATTGCCAGATTTGATTATATAACGTCTCTAACTGTCTACATAATTCAGGTTGTTAATGACTCATGCAACATTTATACTCACCGTCCTAATCCAAACACGAGTAGATGAATTGAGCTTTGGTAAGTTTATGAGATTTGGTTTTGTTCTTTTTCAAAAACATCAGCATTTATAGTAACACCTTTATATTATGCTTTGTTCTAATTCAATTCCAGTAAATCACCAGCATATATGATTATATTCTTACTGTAAATTTTTAGATTATGCAGCACCTAACAATCTAGCATACTGTAAACTTTTGAATATAAGTTGCTAGTATATTTGAAGGAACTAGTCAGATAGATCATATAGACTATTGGAAATCAAGTCACCAAGAATCAAAACACAACAATATGCAAAGCAAAACAAAGATCGATACACTCTTACTGTTACAATTTTTGGGTCTATTTCTTTAAGGAACAACTAGTTGCAGTACATGAAAATATGCAATGAAATGGAGACTGCTACTGCTACTTTTTACAGCATGCAGGAAAAACAAACTTATAATATACTAAGGGAAAACTGAAAATTAAAATCCCTTTCTCTAGATCCTCCCTACATTTCAAAATGATTTTTAAGCAAATCATAGATCACTTGTTTTCAAACAAAAAAGTCAATCCTAGCAAGTTTTGATAAATTTTTTTTGATATGGAATATATATAGTTGTCCATGGCCAACATTTTATTACCTCACTATAGACTTCAAGTAGGTAGGACTGTAGGAGAAAGTAACTTCAAATTCATTAGTCCTATCATTTTCTTATAAAATTGAAAATTGTATGAAAACTAAGGAGAATGAGACTTGGGTTTCCTTTGATAAGTTCCTATACCATTGTATGAATTATGTTACTGTAAGATGTCTTTATGCATCCACTATTCCATTCAACAATGAAATTCTCACTTACTTGCAACTGGACCATGAATATGCTATACATTTTAACATATTGCAAGTTGTAGAAATCCCCAAAATTCGAGTCTACAACTTGTGACAATGTGGCTGTTATTAGTGCTCATAAGCTAATTTAAAGTGTTATATAATTTTTTAGACATTTTACTTTATTTTTAACATTTTTTTTTTACTTTTCATTGTGATTCTTGCAGGTTTTATTTGAAGAAACCAAGATGTTGAGATAACAAAGGTTGTAAAAGTTGGATCCAGAAAACTTGACGTAATTGTAATTTTTGTTTGACCAATATGAAGTATTCAGATTCGAATTGTTAGTGTTAAGAAAATACGGTATTGACTTTTGAACAATAATTTCAATATATGAATATTATATTTATCATTAATGTTTGATTTGAAATATAAAATAGTTAGAAGGTTGATGTAGATGTTCTTACCAAAATATAAATTGTATCATATATTTATTACAAAATTTAATAATGTATTATTGAGGTTTTAGTGACTGAAATTTGGTGTCACTACAAAAGATTTTGCAAGTTATTCTGACCAATTTATCACTTTTACTGACTGAAATATTTGTCACTAAAAATGGACAAGAGATTCTGGAAATTTGTGATATAACTTATACCTACTGAAACTATTAGTCACTAAATCTCTTGGTTCTATACTGACTAAAATATTGTATCTGTGAAGATTTTCAGCAATGGTGGCGTTAGTGACTAAGTTTATTTTAGAAGGAATAGACTACAAGGAATTTAGTGACCGATTTTTATGTTTTACTAACAATTTTTTTTTTCAGTCACTAAAAGACGTTTATCTTGTAGTGATATAATATTACACTTGTAATAGGACTATTACACATGTATATTATAACTACTACATATGTAATAAGTATAAAAATATTACATATCTAGCTTCTTAAAAAACGCAGATTTAAAAACAACATTTATCAATACTTCAAAATTAAAGAAATCATTTAAGAATCTTCAAAATTATACACTCTTTCTTTTCTCTTTTCATTTTCTATCCTCTTCTTTTCTTTTTTTTTTTTGCCAGATTTATGTTCCCAATGTCATACATTCTCTTTCTTTCTTTTTTCAGACCATAACGATATTATACATGTAATATTACTGATGCATGTAAAACACACCTCAGGTTTTAATGTCTAACTGAACCCAAAGTATATATTACACAATTGACAGTGTACCAATCGTGTGCAATATAGCTTTAAGAATCAGCCAGGATTTATTAATTAAACTCAGGGAACAGAATAAAGAACGGAGACTCCAATACTACAACCTAAACCGATATAGCTATTTCGGACTTTTTGAGAAAATTATCAACTAGGGACAATAATTAAAATTAATTAATCGAATAACTAATGCAAACTAAGTAACATACGAATAAAAAGTTAAACTAAATTTTTTTTTTGCTTTTTCGAAATAATTAAAAACTAATACCGGCAAACACTAATTAAACTAAATAACCAAAGTAAGCAAGTAACGACGACTAAATTATATGAAACAAACTAACGGAAGCAGATTTAAATCAGAATTAACTTAAGTAAAGATAAAGAACGATAATAGATTACAATTACGAAACTCTTATATTACGAAAGTGTCACCCACTTGGAATTAGAAAAATATAATTAATTGGCAATGGATTGAAAGACTGACTAAAAACAAATCGGTTGATAACCAATAATAAATTCAATTAAGCCCGGATTTTTGGTTTAATTTACCGATTAATTATTTACTTCAATTTAAATTTTTAATCTTTATAACCACGTGATGAAAACAAAGTAACTCATCAAAACTCCAATATTAACCAATCAATCATATAATCGCAACACAATGCCTAAAGATAATCGATCAATACCGAAATCCAACAAATTAACTTCGTTACTTTAAAAATCAAAATTTTCGATTTATCAACCCTATTATCGCAACACAATGCATAAGAATTCACAAACGCATAAAATTCTAGATTAACAATCAACTATCAAATCATTATCGCAATACAATGCCTAGAAGAGATAATTGACTATTAATTTTACATTCAAAGCATCGTTCCTTTTAAAAACGCAGATTTAATTAACACTTTATTTTCGCAAAACAATGCTAAAAGATTAATAAAAATCTGATTTTTAACAAGGAAACATGAAATAATCAACAATCCATCAAAACCAAAACTCATCAATCAATCCAATAATATACCAATTAATACATAGAATTCGTTATCCCAAGCGGGTGAACAAGAAAACTACTCCCTATTCATATTAAAAACCGAAATTAAACTCAAATAATTTCTAAGCATCAAAAAAATCAGAAAGTTTAGGAACGAGTATACCAAATCCGTAGCTATCCGTGCGAAATCAAACTCCAAATCTTGAATTGAATGCTTGAAATCTTCAATAAATCGAAACCCTAAGCTAAACTATGATTAAAATACGCGACAAATGAAAGAAAAGCTCTGAAAATCGCCCTAACTCGTGTCTGAATCGCACAAATCGACGCTGCATCTTTCTGCCGCAAGCTAGGGTTTTAAAAATGAATTCTGATAGGCTGGGCCCCGCACGCGGGTGCGTAGGGGTAAGTCACGCGGGTGCGTGGACTTAACCTAGCATACGCCCCTGCGTGGGCAAGTTACGCCGGTGCGTAGCTTGCTTTGATTGAAATTGGACACGCGGGTGCGTGGGTCGACCTACGCGGGTGCGTGGGATGCTCGACTGGACCAGCCATGCAGGTGCGTGGAGAGTCTTACGCGGGCGTGTAGAGTCATTTTTCGCCAAATTTTGCTTTAGATCACGGGAGATGACTGGATCATAAAGTCTCGTCATTTTAGCCTCGATTTCTGTTCCCATGTTGATTTAACGGCTTCTGACCTGCGAAACACAAATATTAATAAAATCAGTATCTTTTTCACGCATTTTGTAAGGTCACCTACCTACGGATCCTATCTTGACGTGACACCGTCCAACGAGTGCGGAATCCTCGTTAGCGGTTTGACGGATAGATCACAGACCACGAAACACGGAGACACGATAGACGAACAATAGAATGCCCGACACGTGATTCTCTCCAAGAACACACACAAAATCGCCTATAAGTTAGAGATCGCCTCTGCCTTAATCTTTGCTCTGGTTATGCAAAAGTTATTAATTAAAACGAATTAACCCTTAATTATAACCCCTGATTCGAACTTGCTCTAGACAAGTTCGACCAAACCCAAGGCCCTTCGAACTTGTCCTTCATAAGTTCGAACCAATGACTTTGAACTTATCCTTTGAACTTATGTTTGAACTTATCTTTTGAACTTATGTTTGAACTTATCTTTGAACTTATGTTTGAACTTATTGTAAAACATCAATTACAACCAAATTCAAACATACATACAATCAATATCAAACATATATCAAACATATAACAAACATATATCAAACACGTATTAATATGCAGTTACGAACAAATTGACTATTACAATATATCGTCTATACTTAGACTGCTATCGTCACACAGAATGCACTAACAGACTCCCCCTTGACGATAGCTTCTAACTATTTATATTTTGTCTAAGTACTCGAACTATACAAACTACTACCAGCATACAATCCCTGATCTATACAAACTCTAACTACCTTCTGGAACTTCTTGCCTTCTCATCTCCAGCCTTCGTGAAAGAAAATCGGCTGATCATGAAGCTTTCTCAGGTCGTCCTTAGATAAGTTGATCAGATGTAGAGGATCATATACTTTCAAAATTACTTTGTCCTCATAGTCCTCCATCACTGCTTCCGCCGTTACATTGTCAACATACCACCACTTCATGTTGCTCAGTACATCCTGTGGCATTGACTTCATCGGCACTTTCTTGAGGCATCGGACTGGCTTTTAAACCATCCTAGCCCAAGGCTTTCCAGTGTGGGGATCTATTCTTGACATATCTTCAACTATTTTACCAGATCTTGGCATAATCCTTTCGAACCTTCCAGATCGACCCTCCCTTCGTATAATCTTAGCAACAACTTCATCATATGGGTTGTCTCCTAGGTTGATCAATTCTTTCCAAGCCAACTCTTTCACTTCACACTTGGGCAATGTGTTGAAAACCTTCAACGTTCTCCTCAAGTACTGAAGTCCATCTCTTCTCTTTAGCACGAATAGCTGTAGTTCTCTATTAAAGAACCAACTTAAGATTCCTCCTGATAGATTTCCAGGACTTGGCACTCTCATTCTCTTCTTCGTCTTGAGATCTGCCTTCTTCTCTTCCTTTCTGAACCATAGCTTCATTATTTCTTCTTTAGTTTGCTCCTTACCAGCTATGTCAGATTCGGAATCATCCATAGACGCCAATTTAATCTCATCTATGTCTATCACGTTCTGATCATTATGCACATATTATTCTGTGATAGGTTGTTTTGGGATGATCACTTCATCAACATTATCGTCTTCATCTTCCACAACCTTGTCATCAGACTTCCAGTCTACAATCTCTCCTGGAACAAACTCTCCTTCCTCCAAATCTTCTTGATCACTATCAAAGTCATCTTGGTCATCAAGGTCCATTAGAGCTTCAATCATTTCTTATTCTACAACCTTTGAAGCTTTGCCTTCGCCTCCTTCTACCAAAAGTTTGATTTTTTCAAGTTTTCAGCTTAAACCAATATTTTTATGTCCAAAAACACTGATTTCGACCAAAAAGATGAACCAATGCAAACTTTTCTCTGTTATCTTGCTTGTATAACTCGAAAAACGAACCAAAAATGTGATTTTTCCCGTCCAAAATGCCAAGAAACCACGAATGTTGATTATGAACACGAAGAACACTAAGAACACCGTTTAGGCTTTGATACCACTTGTAAGGTCACCTACCTACGGATCCCATCTTGACGTGACGCCGTCCAACGAGTGCGGAATCCTCGTTAGCGGTTTGACGGATAGATCACACACCACGAAACACGGAGACACACACGATGATAGACGAACAATAGAACGCCCCGACACGTGATTCTCTCCAAGAACACACACAAAATCGCCTATAAGTTCGAGATCGCCTCTGCCTTAATTTCTGCTCTGTTTATGCAAAAGTTCTTCATTAAAACGAATTAACCCTTAATTATAACCCCTGATTCGAACTTGCTCTGGACAAGTTCGACCAAGCCCAAGGCCCTTCAAACTTGTCCTTCATAAGTTCGAACCAGTGACTTTGAACTTATCCTTTGAACTTATGTTTGAGCTTATCTTTTGAACTTATGTTTGAACTTATTGTAAAACATCAATTACAACCAAGTTCAAACATACATACAATCAATATCAAACATATATCAAACACGTATTAATATGCAGTTACGAACAAATTGACTATTACAAAATATTGTCTATACTTAGACTGCTATCGTCACATAGAATGCACCAACACATTTCGGTCTGAAAACCAAGAAAATTGCAAGGAAAATGATACAAGAAATATGTATAATATTCACATATCAATTACATATTTTACATAATATCATATACTCTATATATATAACTGGAACTATTAAACATGTAATAGGTAGAGAACCGATATAAATCATTTGATTAATCCCATCAATGGCCACGAAAAAAAATAGTATTTGTAATAAAATGTTTTTTTTTGTCTAAAGTTTGAAGGAAAAAAGGGAGATCTTCGATTAAATTTGATTAATAAACTTAGGGTGCGTTTGGTAAGAAAAAAAATCAAAAGAATGGAATTGGATCAATTTCAACCTTTTTTTTAATCTATACAGGGGAAGATTATTATACTCTTAAATGTCTCAATCAAAACTGGAGATGATTTGCAATATTAGGCTAATTGGATCTGTACATTATTTGTAATTTGGGAAAAGGTTGAACCTGTCCTCATTAGTTGAACATGTTTGACAATGTTTCTAAGCTGTTCATGTATGCTGAACATGTTTGAAAGTGCTCTGTTCTTCGTGAACATGTTAGACACTTATTAAAATGTTCTAAGTCTTCATGAAAAATTTTGAACGTTGGGATAACAATCAAGTCATAATGAAAAAGCATAATTGTTAAAGCCTGCCAAAGCTGTTCTGTAAAAATGAAGATAAAGAAGATATTTGAAAAGGGTAACAAACCTTTTCTTATTTCGTAATGGATTTATAACTAAGTTGACTTTCTCATTTGGATAAAGCTAGAATAACAGAAGACAGAAGAACAAGACAAAGATTCTGCAGTAAAAGACAAAAATGCCTCTTGTCAGACTTGTCTTTTTAGAGAAAAGTAAGTTTGTCTCTTAGTGAGACATTCTCGTATTTATCTACATGAAATAAAGAAGTTTCACTGGGATTCTGAAACATCTCTTAGCTAGATTAACGTAATATAATTCGTTAATGTATTAATTATAGCAATGTACTTTGAAGTTATATTAATAAAAGTTATGCTTGAGGGTTTTATGTGTTAGTTGGTTATAGTTAAGGTTAAGGGGCGCGAACCGTCATTTGATCAAATCTTAATAATATTACACGTTTCTTTTCAATTGCTTGATCATTTCTATCTTCTGCTACATTCTCAAATTTCACCTTCATTTACACATAACAGTCTCTCTACATCTCTCTACAAATTCAAGCAATTTGTGCAAGGATTTCTTAAGGAAATCATATCAAAGTGTTCAAGCAATAACGATCTTCAAGTATTAGCAAAAAGTTAAGGTAAAATGAGTATAATATTATTAAAAAATGTCACTATGTGTTATGTGTGTGTGTTCGACACTTGTTGTAAGAACAATGGAGAAAACTCACACAATTTCTCAAGTAAACCTTAAAACAAAGTATAAAACTTGTTGCAAACATATTACAAAGCATTTATAGGTTGTTATTTTGAAGTTTATAGGTAATTTAGCAAAATTGAAGGTGCACATCACTTAGGGACCGAGACTCAGAGTCTCGACCTGGTGAGGGCCCCGAGATTCCAAGTCTCGGCCCTGGCTAAGGCCTTGGTCTGAGTTGGAGGAGTGACATAGCGGCCCCGTTGAAGCCATTGGCCTCCCGGTGTTACCTTATCGTCAGGTTAACTCGATTTATCTCTCACGTGATGGGCTTGAGACTGTCTGGCGTGGGCCTGGTGGGGTTGCTGGTAGATCAACCTTTTGACCCTACCTAACTTTGCCTTGAGAATCCAATATGTATCCAAGGTGCTCATCAAAGTTAACCTTTTAGCCAGAATCACACAAATGGCTAATGCTAACAAGGTACAGACACATAAGCTACTCTATTGAAGATAACAACACTAACTTTGAAAGTACCATACCCTTTAGTGGATCATTGGACATTGTCACCAAAAAGTGACCTTTAAGCCTTATTCAGGCTTAAGGCCACTTAGCAGATTCTTGCAACTTGTCATATCAATTGAATATCCACTGTCCAAATACCAAATTTAGTTTGGTTACTTAACCTGTATAGTAACATATTGAAACATTAGTCGGGTAACCCATCACAAAGATGAGTTCACCATCTTTATCAACAATTGTTGATGGACCACTCAGATCAATGTTAATGTTTCGTATGAGGATAGTATCAGTGTTGATACTTACCTTAATGGCATTGCCATTCTCAACACTACTTGTTTAAGCAATGTTAGATTGGACGACATCACTAGGCCTAGTGTTTATTATTACTGGACAATCTTTGAAAGAAGGATTTTCAGAAGCACATTCTGGTTTTTTATCATTACTTTTGTCAACAATATTTGAAAACTATTGCATGGTTTGATAAAGACTAACACCCTAGTCGAAAAATTTATCCCTAAACTGCTCAGTAATAATGTTCAATTTTTCTTTATTGGATATTGAGCATGCTTGATTAGAAGAAAACTCATTTCTTAAAATTTTTAGTTTTCGTGACAAGTTTTTTTCCTTTCTTACTAGTACAAAGGTCAAATATAGGAATTGTTACAACCTTTTGACCCTCTTTGATTTTGGAAAATTGATTTCCAAACTTCTCAGGCTGGGCTTTGCCTTTGCCTTTGCCTTTACCGAGTCTTGATGATCCTTGCACACTGTTGGTTGCAGAATTATTTTATTTGGTTTTTATAGAAGACTTACTCTTATTTAAAACCATCTTGCTACATAGGTTTGAAAACTCATTTGAAACCATAAAAGCCTTGCTTTCAACATGGGACTTACCATTGATGAAAATATGTTGTTTTCTTTTGGAAAACTTATTTTAAAAAATATTTATGGGTGGTATTGGTGTTTTGCCACTAGTCTTAGCTTCATGACAGTCCCAGATAATATATAGTCCCAGTTTAATCATGAAATGCATACAATCAAACAATATATAATAAAGATTACGAATGAGAAACAATACCAATAGCCGAATATTATGAAACCTTGAACGAAGAACACGAAGAACAAAGGTTTCTTTCTCTAATCAACTGGCTACTCCTTGAATCACCTTCTATATCCTTGAGTATGTTTCTATAAAACCTAATTAACCCTTTATATAATAAACCTAATGAGGTCTAAGCCTGTAGGTTAAACTATTAAAGCATGTACATGATTAACCTAAACTATTAAAAAAATACAATTAAACCCCAGACTTGATTACAATTAATAAAGTCTAACAATCTCCTCCTCTGTGTCAAGTCTGGTTTCTTCAAAATAAGCTTGATCTTCTGATGAATAATCTCTTTTTTGAATGATCTTCTCTTTCAATAACAGCTTTCGAAGATTTCTCAATAGCGAAAACCTTCAACTAGAATAAAACTGATCTTCAGCTTTGATAGAGTCTTCAGTCGAACTTGGCAATGAAATTTGTCACTTTGAGAATAAGAAGACTTTAACTTTAACACATGCTTCAGATAGATTGTAGAATGATTCTTCTTTCAGCTTTAGTCTTGAAAGCAATTGAATGTTTTGAATTTTTAAACTCTGACTTTCTCTGATCTTTGACACTTTAACTTTGTTATCTCCCCCTTGATTATTCAACCGAATACATATTTATCATCAGCTGAGCTTTCTTTCTGGTTGAAACAATATTACTCTTTCTCTTCCCCCCTTGAATTATTCAGTACTTGCTTTCGTTGAGCCTTTAGTATTCTCCACCTTAACAAATGGACTTATAATTTACCTAAATGAGGAACATATCCTAACATCCTTACTACAGGACAACACCTTCAATATTTGCAATGATGGTGGTGACAGAGATAGACACATAGGGACATTCCATCAAAATTTCTAGAAGTTGAACATCCAAGTTCCCTCAAGCTTGAGTATCATCCTGTATTCCAGCCAGAGAAGTGTTGATGATTGAACATGAGAGGCTTGGCCATTAAACCATTGTCATTGTAGGACGAGGAGTTTGAAGCAGAGTTTTTCAATGGTGAGATAAAGGGAAGTAATATGAGAGATCTAGAGTCAACACACACTCAATCTTCTCTGATACCAGTTGTAGGTCATAATAGGTTATCCTAAGTATCTCAAGAGAGGGGAGGGTGGGTGAATACGGTCTAATTAAAATCACACAGATTTTTTTTAATGTTTGTATGTTTATAGTAACAAGTATGTTAACTTTAAAAAGAAGTTTAGATTGCGGAAAGATCCAAACTGAGATTGCATAATAAACAACAAGTTTGGCTAATCTAAGACACATTTAGACTAGTTACAATGATTGACTCACTAAGACACACTCATTGTTTTACACACTTTAACTTTAACACATGCTTCAGATATATTGTAGAATGATTTATTATTTCAACTTTAGTCTTGAAAGCACTTGAAAGTTTTGAACTTTTAAACTTTAACTTTCTCTGATCTTTGACACTTTAACCTTGTTATCTCCCCCATGATAATTCAACCGAACATATATTTATCTTCAATTGAGCTTTCTTTCTGGTTGAAACAATATTTCTCTTTCTCTTTCTCCCCCTGAATTCTTTAGTACTTGCTTTATTTGAGCCTTTAGTATTATCCCCCTTAACAAATAGACTCGTTCTCCCCCTCATGATGATTAAGAGAATCTTGATTATCATGTAAGTCTCCCACGTATTCTTGGCAAGATGCGTACTCCCCCTTGAAATATGAATACCTGCTCTTCATCATCACAAATAATCATTAGGCTTTTCAACTTGTGACATTACATAAGAATTATAGGGAAAATAACAAACAGGACCACTTAGGTTTCCTATTAACACGATAGTTATGAAGTACGTGACTTACGTTCAATGTTGGATTGATGTTGACACTAGTAGGATTTCCAACTAATCATTGTGAAATACTTTCAGTAAAGTACCACTATAGTTGTTCTAACTTTGTCACATTAGACAAACATTAGTTGTCGCACAGACATGACTCAATAAGTGTCCTATAAAGTGTATAATCAATAGGCTCTAAACAGAATGTGCAAACAAATGAAGATAGGAGACCAGAGCAAATGTCTTCGAGTTTCAATATCAATTAACTCCAAATGAGAAATCGAAATCTCCGTGAGAAATGAAACAATAGCTTTTTGAGAAGCAACTGAGTAGCTAGTGGGGTAAAGTGTTTGCATCACTAGGTCCATGATGTCTTTTTAAATGCCAAATCTCAACGAAAAAGATTCGATAGCATATGTAGGAAACCCAACTATTTGTAGGTTTGGATAAGTTTTTGTTTTCTTTTAATCCTTTCGCTCCCCTCAAGCTCTCAAATGCACTTTTCAACTATAGCCATTTCCGACTCACTTTTATCAGCAAAGCATGATTTGATGCACCCCGATCTCCTTTCATTTAAACCTGTAACATCCCTACTTTTCAATTATATGTAATTTACAATTTTAAGAACTCAATTATTGTATTAATGAAATATTATATCAGTTTAAGCTACTTTTGATCATAATATCAGTTAACTAAGAAAATACGAAGTTGAGGGGTAAAATGTGCAAATAGGTCAAAATAGAAAATAAAAGAAAAGGAAAGTCTTTCATTTTCAAGAATCTCACTCTCTCTCTACCCTCTCGTTTCTCTCTCTTCTCTCTCTATAAAAGAAACCGTGGGTTTCTTTTCAAATTGGAAACCAAAGGTATTGAAAATCATTAAATTGGAGGCTAAGAAGTTGGATTCAAGTTGGAAATTAGGAACTATAACTACTACAATCATCGATTTGAGGTAAACATCTCTCTATATTTCGAATTTTTGATGTTTGGGTTCGGTTTTTATAAAAACCGAATGATAAGATTTATGTTGCAAATGTTAATGCATCTTGGAAATTTTAGTTACAACGTTAAAATCGAGTAGTAGTGATGCAATGTACCAAATTTCAGATTCAGATTCACATTATAAGTATGATTTTGAGATAATTGTGTGTTTTTAGTGTGTGTGTTCATCGAGACATGATGAAAAATGGACACAAATGGGTTATTTTGGTACATAAGTGTTATATTATAAGTTGAAATAGTGTATTTAAGTTCATATCTGCACTTTTAGATACTGAAACATGTAAAAATGGTCAAAAAGTGAAATCTGGAAAATCTGGAAAATTACTAAGTATGAACTCGGATTTGAATGGACCGAATTCGAACCATCCGAATTCGGGTCCGTTCATCCAAATCCGGACCTGTTCATTTCGGGCCAACAGTCACTTTGGTCCATCCCAATTCGGACCCCAACCTACTTTGGACCAATAGCAATTCGGACTAGAAACCCATTTCGGATCCACCCTAATTCGGATCTACAGTACTTCGGACCATCCGAATTCGGATGTGGTCCGAAATCAGTACAATTACATTTTTCAGAAATTAAGTTTTAAGCAATTACTGACATTAAATCACTATTACACTTACTTGACAGATCATTGTGGTGTTGTCTAACACACATTGATTCAGAGACACGATACACTATACCAATCACTGTGAGTAATAGATTATCATTCTAACATTTATTGTCTTTGCATTCACGTTTACATATTCAATGGCATGTTCACATTGTTCATTACATCAATTGGCACTCATGATTGATTTGTTGTTATGATGCACACTCGTACTTTACATGTAACACATATGTAGCCAGCGTTCATTTGAAAGTGCATCTATTTACATCATGCTTGCACTGCATAATCATTACTTCACAATCTGATGCGACCTGGACTGGGGCTGACAGCAGGCCACTGTCGGGGACTGATCATCCCACTCGTTATCCTGGTCAGGTTCGGCACATCCCCGATCAGCATTTGAACTGTCAACCCCATGCTTGCACTGCATGGTTTTCACATACTACGAGGCTTACACTGCCTGTTTATACATACATTGGGGCTTAGACTGCCCATGGTTACACGTTGCTTGTAGAGAAATATTTGTTGTTTGCATAATCTGTTATCTCACTAAGCAAATTAGCTTACTGTTGACTCACAATGTTTCCAGGCAAAGGCAAAACTGTAGCAGGACCTTCTACTTAAGCATTTCACTTCAATATCCCGGAGACTTTAGAAGCTGTTGGTACTTGAATGTAATAGCTTTGGGCTGTGATTTACTACTTCCAAAACAATTATGTTGATGTAATAGTTAGACTTTATCACCGTAGTCATGTACTTTTATTGCTTTAGTGTGGAACTGCTTAAATCTGGTTTAAGTATTCAATTTTAATTATCATGTTATTTATTGGGTTATGTGTTGATCCCGGTGATTCAAATTATACTATCTAAATAATGAGGACGTCACAGAGTTTGGTATCAGTGCATTAGTTTGAGGTTTCAAGTGTCCGCGAGGACTTGGACTCGAACTTAGGTTATGATATTAGAATGGACTCCTAGGAAATGATCCTACTAAGATAGGATTGACATGCACACATGGACAAATAAAGGGTAACGGTAAATACTTAGGACTTACAACTAAATGTTCTATATATAAATTGTTATATTTCAGAACATGTCAGAGACGATATGATTCCACAACAGATGTTCCAGATGATGCAAGCTCTAATGGAATAGAACAATGAACGACAATCCAAAAGAATGGCTGAGCAGGCTCAGTCATTTGCTGATCAATTAAGGGCCAGAGATGAGGCCGAAGCCAAGAGAAAGGTTGACAAAAGAAAGAATAAGGAACAACAACAGGGAGAACAAGAGGAAAGACAAGATGACTCTGGTTCTTCTAATAAGTCAAGGGGTTGTAGGTTTAAGGACTTCAAAAGTAACGGGGCTTTACTTCTGATGGGACTGGAGATGCCGTCACGGCATTAGAATGGATCACCACCACCGAACGAACTTTCAGAATCAGCGACTGTGCTGAAAAGGATATGGTCCGCTTTCCAACCGTAATGTTTGCAAGGGACGCAGTTATGTGGTGGGATGCAATGACACATGTGTTGACGATGGAGGTAGTGTCACACATGACTTGGAATGAACTTAAGGAAGTATTCTCTCAGCGAAACTGTCCTACCGATGAGAAGCGCCGTCTAGAGGCGAAGTTTCTAAACCTGACTCAAGGAACGAAGACAGTTACAGAATACGCCGTCGAGTTCACTCGTTTAAGCCTGTTCGTACCCCATCAAGTGGACACGGAAGAAAGAAAGATTTCCCGGTTTGAGGTCGGTCTAGACTATGAGATACGCCGAACCATAAGTGGGGTTCGGTATACAACTTTTGCTGGTTTACTGGAGGCTGCTCGGAATGTTGAGCAGATCGTCTTATTATCTAGATATGTCATCGGTTCAACCGCCGCAACACCGACTCAACCGTCTCCGCCAAAAAGGCAGCGGGAGTCTGGATCATCCCGATTCTCTCCTCAATCCAATCAACCATCATCATCACCCAAGAAGGGAAAGACCTTTTCGACCAGTTCTAAAATGAGGGACTGCAGGCGATGCAGGAAGGCGCACTCTGGGGAGTGCAAGACTCAAGACATGTACTGCTTCTGCTGTTGGCAGAAGGGCCATCACTGGGAGCATTGTCCTCGAAAAGACGATGCATGCTACAACTGCCACAGACTTGGCTATTTTGCAAGGGATTTCCCGAAACCCCCACGAGATCAAAATGTTCAACAATCAACGACAAAATCTTCTGCAGCTTCCACTGCTCGCAGGGATCAATCTCAAAGGGCTCAAACTAGGGCATTCCAAATCACTGCTGAAGAAGCAAAAGATGACCCGGAGGTGGTCACTGGTACGTTCTTTGTTAATTCCATTCCTGCACGTATATTGTTTGATTCCGGAGCCAATCGTTCATTTGTCTCCACAACATTTGCTCGTCAATTCAATATGCCTACTTCAAAACTGCAATTTGTACTTGACATAGAAACTGCTAGCAACATGTTAGTTAAGGCAGATAAAGTATATAGGAATTGCACATTACTTGTAGAAGACATAGTGTTCAACATAGATTTAATTCCAATGGAGTTCGGAGAGTTTGATGTTATAGTAGGTATGGACTGGTTGGTCCATAACGAGGCCCAAATTGTTTGCAAGAAAATGATGATCCAGATTACTACTCCTGAGGGCCGGGACATTTGTATCTATGGTGAAAGACACAAAGGCGACTTATGCCTTATTTCAATTGCAAAAGCCCGAAATCACGTTGCCAAGGGTTGCTCAGCTTACTTAGCCTATGTTGTCGATGCAAAGGCTGAAGTTCAATCTCTTTCACCGTTCCTGTTGTTTCTGAGTTTCTAGATGTCTTTCCAGAAGATATCTCGGGATTATTACCTGATCGTCAAGTGGAATTCCGCATTGATCTCATTCCCGGAGCTGCTCCAATAGCAAAGGCTCCTTATCGTTTAGCTCCTGCAGAAATGCAGGAAATGATGAAGCAGTTACAGGAGCTACTTGACAAAGGCTTTATCCGCCCAAGTTCATCTCCTTGGGGCGCTCCTGTTTTGTTTGTCAAGAAGAAAGATGGCACATTACGTATGTGCATCGATTACCGCAAACTCAATAAAGTCACAATCAAAAACAAATACCCGTTGCCCCGGATTGATGATCTCTTCGACCAGTTACAAGGCGCAAGCTACTTCTCGAAGATTGATCTCCGTTCAGGTTATCATCAGATCAAAGTACACCCAGATGACATTCCAAAGACGGCTTTCAGAACTCATTACGGACACTACGAGTTTCTGGTAATGCCATTCGGTCTTACAAATGCGCCGGCTGCTTTCATGGATCTCATGAACAGAGTCTGCCGGCCAATGCTTGATAAATCTGTCATCGTGTTCATCGATGACATTCTCATCTATTCGAAGACCAAAGAGGATCATGCTACACATCTGAGAGAATTGCTAGAGTTGCTGCGCAAAGAGCGACTTTATGCCAAATTCTCGAAGTGTGAATTTTGGTTGAGGCAGGTACGTCTCAACATTCGAAACAAATTTTATGATCCTTAAACTCACTTATGAACTCTTTGTTAACTTGTACCTACTGAATATTCAATTCAAATCCAATTCTTGGGGCATGTGATATCTGGTGCTGGGATTGCTGTTGATATGCAAAGATCGAAGCTATCCAGAACTGGGAATCACCTCGCAACGCCTCCGAGATTCGTAGCTTTCTGTGATTGGCTGGTTATTACCGCCGATTCATCAAAGACTTTTCAAAGATCGCTGTTCCGCTTACTAAGCTGACTCGCAAGAATGCAGCTTTCTTTTGGAAAGAAGAACAACAAGTTGCCTTTGATAATCTGAAGAAGTTATTAAGTGAAGCACCAGTATTAGCCCTGCCTGAAGGGAACGAGGACTTTGTTGTCTATACAGATGCATCAGACATGGGTTTGGGTGCTGTACTGATGCAAAGAGGAAATGTCATAGCATATGCTTCTAGACAGCTCAAACCACATGAGAAAGACTACTCCACTCACGACTTGGAGTTAACTGCTGTGACTTTCGCTCTCAAGCTATGGAGACATTACTTGTATGGAATCAAGTGTCAGCTCTACACCGACCATAAGAGTTTGAAGTACATATTCAGTCAGAAGGACTTGAATATGAGACAAAGAAGGTCAATGGAGCTGATCAAAGACTATGACTGTGAGATCTTATACCATCCCGGGAAAGCCAACGTAGTGGCTGATGCCCTAAGTAGAAAAGCATACTGCAAGGCGTACTGTTATGCCTTGACTTCTACAATTCTTACGTCAACCATTATAGATGATGTAAGGGCTGCTCAAATGCAGGCTCTAAAGGAGGAGAATGTAAAGGATGAAAATATCAGAGTTCAATTGTCATTAATGCAAGACGATGGAACTGGACTCAAAGGTGTGTACGACAGAGTTTGGGTTCCTAAGTTCGGGAACATGCGAGATGTAATTCTCGAAGAAGCTCACCAATCCAAATTCTCAATTCATCCTGGTAGCAGTAAAATGTACAACGACCTGAAAGCGGACTTCTGGTGGCCAGGATTGAAAAGAGATGTTGGTCAATATGTAGAGAAGTGCAGAACTTGCAGATTAGTCAAAGTTGAGCACCAACAGCCCTATGGTAGTATGCAACCTCTTCCTATTCCAGAATGGAAGTGGGATCATATTACTATGGACTCCATAACAAATCTACCCAAGACACGTCGTTAACATGATGCCATTTGGGTCATTGTTGACCGTCTGACAAAATCTGCTCACTTCATCCCCATTCGGGAGACCTACTCACTGGACCGTCTTGCCCAGATCTACATGAATGAAATCGTCATCAGGCATGGTGTGCCTAAGTCTATTGTCTCTGATCGAGATAGTAGATTCACTTCTAACTTCTGGGCTGCCTTACAAAATGGTCTTGGTACTCGTATCGCAATGAGTACTGCGTATAGACCCCAATCTGACGGGCAAAGTGAAAGAACGATATTAACTCTAGAAGACATGCTCAGAGCTTGTGTCATGGATTTGGGTGGTAACTGGGACGATAACCTCCCATTGGTTGAATTCTCCTACAACAATAGTTACCATTCCACAATCAAGATGGAACCGTTTGAGTTCTTATACGGAAGGAAATGTAGGACTCCAACTTGTTGGAGGGAAACAGGAGAAACTCCAATAGCTGGTCCAGCTTTGCTACAAGAGACAAACGAAATGATACAACTCATTAGACAATACATGAAAACGGCGCAAGATCGACAGAAGAACTACCACGATCGTCGTCATAAAGCGATAGAGTTTCAGAAAGATGACTGGGTATACTTGAAAGTTTCTCCAATGAAAGGTGTTACAAGATTCGTAAAGCGAGGAATGCAATCGCCTCGGTTCATAGGACCCTTCAAGATAGTAGAAAGAGTTGGTAATCAGTCCTATCACTTGGACTTACCAGACGAGCTAGCAGGAGTTCATCCAGTATTTCATGTGGGCTACTTAAGAAAAAGTCTGGTGCCCGAAAGGGAACCATAAAGATTGATGAACGGCTAAGGTTCGTTGATGAGTCGGAGTGCATTCTGGAAACAAAAGACAAGAAACTCCGTAATAAAGAAATCAAGATGGTGCTGGTCAAATGGAAGCATCATCGGGGAGCTAATCATACGTGGGAATCGGAAGAAGACATGAAGACAAAGTACCCAAGTCTGTTTAGCGCAGCATGACTTCGCGGACGAAGTATAGGCGTGGTGGAGCCCATTCTGTAACATCCCTACTTTTCAATTATATGTAATTTACAATTTTAAGAACTCAATTATTGTATTAATGAAATATTATATCAGTTTAAGCTACTTTTGATCATAATATCAGTTAAGTAAGAAAATACGAAGTTGAGGGGTAAAATGTGAAAATAGGTCAAAATAGAAAATAAAAGAAAGGAAAGTCTTTCATTTTCAAGAATCTCACTCTCTCTCTACCCTCTCGATACTCTCTCTTCTCTCTCTCTAAAAGAAACCGTGGGTTTCTTTTCAAATTGGAAACCAAAGGTATTGAAAATCATTAAATTGGAGGCTAAGAAGTTGGATTCAAGTTGAAAATTAGGAACTATAACTACTACAATCATCGATTTGAGGTAAACATCTCTCTATATTTCGAATTTTTGATGTTTGGGTTCGGTTTTTATAAAAACCGAATGATAAGATTTATGTTGCAAATGTTAATGCATGTTGGAAATTTTAGTTACAATGTTAAAATCGAGTAGTAGTGATGCAATGTACCAAATCTCAGATTCAGATTCACATTCTAAGTATGATTTTGAGATAATTGTGTGTTTTTAGTGTGTGTGTTCATCGAGACATGGTGAAAAATGGACACAAATGGGATATTTTGGTACATAAGTGTTATATTATAAGTTGAAATAGTGTATTTAAGTTCATATCTGCACTTTTAGATACTGAAACATGTAAAATGGTCAAAAAGTGAAATCGGGAAAATCTGGAAAATTACTAAGTATGAACTCGGATTTGAATGGACCGAATTCGGACCATCCGAATTCGGGTCCGTTCATCAAAATCCGGACCTGTTCATTTCGGGCCAAAAGTCACTTCGGTCCATCCCAATACGGACCCCAACCTACTTCGGACCAATAGCAATTCGGACTAGAAACCCATTTCGGACCCCAACCCATTTCGGATCCACCCTAATTCGGATCTACAGTACTTCGGACCATCCGAATTCGGATGTGGTCCGAAATCAGTACAATTACATTTTTCAGAAATTAAGTTTTAAGCAATTACTGACATTAAATCACTATTACACTTACTTGACAGATCATTGTGGCGTTGTCTAACACACATTGATTCAGAGACACGATACACTATACCGATCACTGTGAGTAATATGTTATCATTCTAACATTTATTGTCTTTGCATTCACGTTTACATATTCAATGGCATGTTCACATTGTTCATTACATCAATTGGCACTCATGATTGATTTGTTGTTATGATGCACACTCGTACTTTACATGTAACACACATGTAGCCAGCGTTCATTTGAAAGTGCATCTATTTACATCATGCTTGCACTGCATGATCATTACTTCACAATCTGATGCGACCTGGACTGGGGCTGACAGCAGGCCACTGTCGGGGACTGATCATCCCACTCGTTATCCTGGTCAGGTTCGGCACATCCCCGATCAGCATTTGAACTGTCAACCCCATGCTTGCACTGGATGGTTTTCACATACTACGAGGCTTACACTGCCTGTTTACACATACATTGGGGCTTAGACTGCCCATGGTTACACGTTGCTTGTAAAGAAATATTTTTTGTTTGCATAATCTGTTATCTCACTAAGCAAATTAGCTTACTGTTGACAAACAATGTTTGCAGGCAAAGGCAAAAGTGTAGGAGGACCTTCTACTTAAGCATTTCACTTCAATATCCCGGAGACTTTAGAAGCTATTGGTACTTGAATGTAATAGCTTTGGGCTGGGATTTACTACTTCCAAAACAATTATGTTGATGTAATAGTTAGACTTTATCACCGTAGTCATGTAGTTTTATTGCTTTAGTGTTGAACTGCTTAAATCTGGTTTAAGTATTCAATTTTAATTATCATGTTATTTATTGGGTTATTTTTTGATCCTGGTGATTCAAATTATACTATCAAAATAATGAGGACGTCACAAAACCCCTCTTATTTCCATTTCATATATGTTCGACTCGATCAACACCCTTCTGTGTTTGATCCTCCTCAACTAAATCTGAAAGACCCTTACCTCTCATCTATTGGAAGGATTACTCCATGGGTAGGTCATCTGGTTCTGGGTAGACTATAGGAGTGTTATATATATATATGCCTATACGCTAATGTGGTGCATTTAAGTTAGCAGATATCATCAAACGTGAAACACTTTGAGGTTTTTAAATCACAGTTATAGCATATAACATAGTATGCTCGTAAGAAGTGCTTTAGCGATATGAGAGTGAACTCAATGAAATGAATCAGATGAGTATGAAGGTGTAAATGAATCAGATAGAATCAGAATGAATGCATCATTCTAATTTGAATGAGATTCGAGATTCATATTGAGATGAGATAGTGGGATATAGAGAGAATTATCTGAATGAATAAATAAGAATGAAACACAATTTAGATTTGAACAAATTCAGTAGTGAACAAATACACAAGGTGTGGAGAGATTCTTAGAGAATTATGATCATGAGATCTAATCAATCAAAAGGAATAAGAATAAATGAATCTGGATGGATGAATGTATCCTGATTCGCATGAAAGATTAGACTGATCTCCTCAGATAAAACCCTAAATACTACCCTACAAGTATGCACAACAAATGTTTTACCTTAAAAAATTGCATGTTAGAAGAGTAAAAAACAAAAACATGTCCTCATTAACGTGTAGTTGAAAATCCCCCCTCCAAAGAAGAATAAATATCGGTTAACAGCATATAGAAGCATAATATAAGAATGAAATTCATGCTCCCTGTTATCATTATGTCCTTGATGTTTAACTGACAGTCAGAATGTTTAGAAGCCATTCTATGAAGTCCGGGTTCTGTACTGAGATGCACAAATGAGACTGAGGCTCTGGTCCTGAACTGAAATGAGAAGGAGCCATTTACCTGCAAAACAATCACGTAAGAATTGGTACCCATTGAAGTTTGGGTCCAGTCAGGTTAGCTTTAGGTACCCATTTCTGAGTTATGACCCTTTTGGCCTTTTTGGTTACCTGAATGTGACCCTTTTTTGTTTATTTACGTGATGGTTAACAGATTTATTCCTAATGTTGAATACACAACCATTCATTACATGCGCGGAATCACATAGTTTAAAAGGTTGAAAATCAAGTAACTACTTAAAGGAATATTTCAAACAAAGTTTATATGATACAGAAGCATCACACGAAGCAGTCGTTTGATTAACAACAAACCGAACATTGTTATTCTTTATAGAATGACAATCAAATATGAATGGTTGTGAGTCCTTAGATTCTTAAAATGATTTTTCACTTGAGTAGAAGAGAAACCTGACTCATTCTTAGTAGAGAACCAGTTATATCTGTTGTTGGATTATCCGACAATCTATTGCTTTTGGGATTTCCTTGTACTCTCAAAGTAAAAGTATATTGAATTTCTTATAGCTCTTTTCAAGACAGATTTAGAAGATTCACCTGTGTAAATCTTGATCGGAATTTCCAACTTTTTTTTGCCTTTTATAATGTTTTGATTAGGTTGATCAATTTTCTCTTCAGAAATAGCCTTGGAATCAGGTTCGTTTTTGGTAGAAACATTTGAAGAAGGTTGTTTCGTTAGAGAAGAAATGTTAGACTTTAAGCTTTTGATGGTGGCTAAGAGTTGATCTTGTTCCCTATCAAACGATTTTTATTTTAAAATTCTATTCTCGAATGAAGAACAATCTCCTTGCTTCATTAAACTCATTATCTATTCGTAGAGATGTGTTTCTGTCAGAATCAAACAAGTCCTTGGTTTCCTTAAGTTCCAAATCAAAGTCACGGGACTTATCGATGAGAGCAGACTCAGTAGAAATGTCAGCTAGAGAAGAGTTAAGATGAGCAATGTCGGCTTCAAGATCTGATATTTTCTTCAGAAAATCACTACGTTCTTGCTCAAAAGAGTTCTAGATCCAAAGCCCGTTGTTCTAAAACTGAATATGGAATATATTCACGAGGTTTTGGCAAAGACAAATCAGTTATGAACTCTTTTGTTTCAACTTCTTCTTCTTCATAAAAAGTAGTGTCTAGTTTTCCACTAATAAAATCATAATTTGACCAATCATATACAAACTTAATTTGTTTTATATCAGACCTTGCTCGTTTTGTCTCTTCTTTTGCTAGTACTTCAGGCCATGTTTTGTTATAGGGCATAACGAATCCCCGATCCATGGTTTTGAGGGGTGTTCATTTTCGGATATCCGAATTTCGGATAATCCGAAAATCGGATACATGAATTTTACTATCTGAATCCGTATCCGATTTTCGAAAATCCGAATTTCGAATATTTGAAATTTCGGATTATCCAAAAATTAAAATTTTTAAGTAAACTTAAAAGTATAAAATGAATTCAAATATACAAAATACAAGTGTATTTAGTTTTTAATATATAAAAAGATAATTGTGTCGTAAACGGAATTGTATCATGCTTTTTAAGCTTAAAATAACAAAAAAAAAATGTCAAAGGATAGCAATTTACATTTAAATAAGTTATAATTAAGTTAAAGCTACATTATACATTTAAAATTAAAGAATATAATTATTCTTAGTCAAATAATGTATGACAAAAAAGTTTTAAAAATTATAAAAAAATTATAAAAAATTGGATTTGGGATTTTCAGATAATCCGAAAACCCAAAATTATGCAAAATCCGAATCCGAAATTTCGGATTATCAGAATCGATTTTCGGATATCTGAAATTCGGATAATCTGAAATTTTGGATAATTTCAATTCGGGTTTTCAGAATTTCGGATCAGACTCTCATGATTCAGATATTTTTAAACACCCCTAATGGTTTCTACATCGTATAAATGACTCATTTTCTTGTTTATCATCAACCCTAAACCCTCTATAGATTTCAACTCTTTAGGCATAAGCATATTTATGGTCTCTTAAGTTTGTCCTATTTTGTAAAGCTTATCCTCCATGTCTTTGATGTTATCTTTTAGCTTCTTTCTTTTAAACAAGAGAAAATCATATTTTCGAAGGCAACCAAATTTATCTACTTTAAGCAACTGATGTTTTTTGTCTAGTTTAGTGAGTTTAAGTGATAAATCATTTTTCTCAGTTTTAGTTTTAGACACCTGTTCTTGTAAAACTAAGATATCAGATTGTAACTCGGCTTTCTCGTAACATGATTTTCTGAGAGCAGTCTGAAACGAATCTAATTATTGACTTCTTTTCTTAACAAATATAATTTAGCTAAATCTTCTTTAGGAAGAAGACTTACCTTAGTGTCAGATGCGGAGTGTGCATTGTCTGAGAGCATGATTAATTCTTCTCATTCAAGCCAGACATTTTGAAAAATTTTAAAGCGCTTGCTTGATTGGATCGTCAGAAAATTTTTTAATACAATGGTTCCACAAAATCTAGATCAAATATTTTATGAATTAATTGTAAAAACAGAATTATGTTCACCCGAAAAAGAATAGTATCAAACGAATTTTCACAACCAACCGTTAGAAACCTATCTTTGATTTTAATAATTAAAGTTTAATTTGATCCAACAATTCTGAATTTCTAAGTTTCTTTTTAATTTTTTTTGAAAAATGAATCCGATATTTAAAAACAATTTGAATTCAATGGGTATTTAAAATCTAGATTAAATCTTTACTAATCGTTTGTAAAAACAGAATAATGTTCATCCGAATAAATTATACCATTAAACGAATTTTCACAGCCAAGCGCTGGAATCAACCTTTGATTTGAAATGCCAAAATTGAAACACTAATACGAAAGTACTAAAAATATAGGGGCTGAATGTTAGAAAATTTTAGGATCCAAAAGTCGAGAATTGCTACAGTGTGAAGAGGATTTAATGAACCGTAATTTAAAAAAATATCCGTGAGCTGAGTTGGCCAACAATCAAATTTAATCAATTCAGATCATGCTTAAATCAAAAATAAGATTTTCTTTGAATTGGCCAATTAAACAAGAGAAAAAAAAAAAAAAATCAGCCACCTAACCGAATTTACTTTGGTTGGATGAATACTTTTAACAATTTTTTTTTTATAGAAACTAAGATGTACGTGCACCAATAATAGAATCAAACCTAGATTCAAGAAACACAGTATCTGTCCGATTAATTATAAAACCAATCAATCAACTACACATAATATTAAAACATATACAACCCTAGTGGAAGACCACGAGATTAACGCAGAATGGTTTCGAATATAAACGATTAGAGCAAATTAAACGAAAATCATTCAAAACCAATCTATCTGCTCTGATATCAATTGATACTCTCAGATTAATCAAGCAATGCATGCAATCAAACAATATGTAATCTTTACGAATGAGAAACAATGCCAATAGTCGAATATTATGAAACCTTAAACGAAAAACACGAAGAACAAAGCTTTCTTTTTCTCTAATCAACTGGCTCCTCCTTGAATCACCTTCTATATCCTTGAGTATGTTTCTATAAAACCTAATTAACCATTTATACAGGGAGAATTTCATGTATATCCTTGTAAATCTTCATTATTACATATATATATCCTTACAAATTTCTTATTACATATAAATCCTTACAAACTTTTAAAACTCACTAATATATCCAAATATCTAATTTATAATTATTAAAATATTTTTGAAATATTAAAAAACTATTTTTTTAATTAATTTGTTTAAAATTCCTTAAATACCCCCAATCATATTGAAAAGGAAACATAATCTGAATTTCACAGAGGAATTGAAAACTCTTCCTAGCTTCCTTCTTCATCCCTTCACCGGCCGCTTCACGTCTTCACCCTTTCACGCCGATGGGTCCTCCATGCATGAAGCACAAAATCAACGACTCCACAATCGGATTTTGTAGGTTGTGATTTTCATTAATTCATCGTCACCCGGTATTACGACTTCAACCACCGGTAAGATGTTGACGTCATTGTCGATTTTCGTTCTGTTTATGACCGCCAAATCGCTAATGGAAACTTGGTTCTATTCCATTCTTGCATAAATTTCGGACCACGTCTGGACTAGTAATACTTTGTTGACCAAGGTTTATGTGCAGTACGTGTTTTGAAAATATGTGCAGTGTTTTGAAAATATATTTGGTTTTGACATGTGTTCAATTAATTAGTTTTTGTCATTTGTTGATCATTTACCAAACCTACGTTACAAAAGTCAAGAAAATGACATGGGTTACCTTCCTGATTTCCTACCCCATATCTTTCAATCATTATATATATATATATATATATATATATATATATATATATATATATATATATATATATATATATATATATATATATATATATATATATATATATATATATATATAGGTTCAAGTGAGTACCACCTCTAATACAGCGCACCAGAAGGTACCACCCTTAAAAGTAATTTTTTTGAAATTTTTTTTTTATGAACATGTTCTAATTAATATTACACAGATCATATGTGAATTTCACGCAAATCCGATCACTCTAAGTGCATGAAAACACGCACCACATAAATGCGCGTTCACATGTCTTCAAAATTATGTAAGTGTGTGTTCACATCATTTTTTAGGAGTTAGGAGATGTGAATTTATGTGAAATTTACATATGATCTTCATAACGTTAATTAAAACATGTTTATGAAAAAAAAATTTAAAAAAGTTTTTTTAAAGGTGGTACCTTCTGGTGCGCTGCATAAGGGTGGTACTCTCTCGAACCATATTCTATATATATATATATAGGGTCGGGATAATAGTTCCCATAATTATATAGATTTAATTCCATAACATATCTATAATAAATTTCAAAATGAGTTTTAATGAACATGTTCAATTGGATTCGACAATGGGTATTAGTGAACATGTTCAATTGGATTCGACAATGGGTTTTAGTGAACATGTTCAACCGGATGTGTCAAATAAAAGTCTTTATTATTTTCTTCAAACCGTTCGTGAATGTTCAATTTCATTTACACGTTATTGAACATGTGTAGTTGGAGTTTATTTTTATTTTTTTGTCGCTGTTAACCGTTTTGGTGATAAACCAATACTAACGGTATTGAACATGTTCAATCGTTGTTTATGGAGTGTCATCATTGCACATGTTCAGTATGAGTGTAATAAATGATATTAACTAAAATTGAGATTTTCATGGGATACACAGAATCTTTGATTCTAATATAAATTTTTTTAATATCATTTTTACCCCCAACATTAATTAACGTGAGAAAGAATTTTAAGTAAAATTTATATTATATTTTAATTTTAATGATAAATGATTGGCTATAAATGGTTCCCCGGTACCCCATTGATCTTGAATATATATATATATATATATATATATATATATATATATATATATATCATTGTCTGTATTGTTAGATTAATTAATCAAGAGGGTTCAACTTATATTAATCAATAGAATGCTAAGTATAAAGATTAAAACGTTAAGCGGCCGGTGAAGGGATGAAGACGTGAACGGCCGGTGAAGGGATGAAGAAGGAAGCCAGGAAGAGTTTCAATCCTCTGTGAAATTCAGATTAATGTTTCTTTTATATAATAAAACTAATGAGGTCTAAGCCCGTGTGTTAAACTATTAAAGTCCGTAAATGATTAACCTATCAAGTATTAAGTAAATACAATTAAACCCCCAGACTTGATTCAATTGTTTGGAATTCGTATCGGTTTTTCATAAAAACATAAATTTTAATTGTATTAAATGCACAATGGAAGCTTTTTAAATTTACGAATTCCGTACACAGATCATTAAGTAAAACATAAGATAAGTAATATGAAGGCATTAAAAATGGTACCTTTGTATTTGATGACAAAAATACTCGAATGAAATGCTTTCGGTATCCACCGGTGATGAGATGATCAAGCGGTGCCAGGTATGCAATCAAACACACGGAGAACGAGTAAAAACCAAACCCTTTTGTTTGGTTTTCTTTTTGGCCGAAGACACCACATCACAACACACACAAAATTGTGTGTTCGTGGTATGTGTATGTTTAATGTGTATATATTACCACACTAATTGTATGCGTGTGATTGTATGTATGTATATGAGTTTTACACACACAAAATTATGGCCGTATGTATATATAGACATAACAGTTTTAGTTTTAATCAAATTCTAATATAATAATATGATATATATCTTAATAATTATCTTTATTATTTAAACCTTATATAATTATCTTTATAATTATATATCGATTTATTAAATTATATTTATCTTTTATATATTATCTAATAATATATAAATGAGTAGATAATTATTTATAATTATCTCTTATTTATTTGTTTATAATTATCCATCCAATTATCTAATAATATATGATAATACTAATTCAAATAAATCAATCTTTTATTTAATATCCAATAATAAATAAAAGACTAGATAATTATTTAATTAAAATCCAATGACAATTAAAAATCTACAATATCTAATATTGCACTTTTAATCCCCGTACTTTGAGATATAATTAATCATGCATTAATTTAATCTCAATGATCATTTCGTTTCATAAACAATACCCAATATTATTTATTTAATTGTTCGATTGCATCTACTCAGTTGTGTTAATCGGTGTGACCATCAAGTGTTTTATGAAATCAACCATGATACAGCAGTAATGTCATCTTTACACACCATACACTAACATACTCCCACTTGTGTAAGACGACATATTGTCCTGCAACATGCGCTTAAAGGTTGTCATGACTAGACACTTAGGTAACCAAGGTCATAAAAACTCTGACTCCCATTCGGGCATTCTTGTTGAAACAACCTTCCAAATAGAACACATCAGTTCTGTCCGAAAACTAGACATGTATTATACCAACCGTAGCAAACACGATAATGTTTCTCGACTCCTTGATCTCATACTGAAATGTAACAGACAGAGTAGAACACATCAGTTCTGTCCGAGCACAGCCATGCATATCTTTCAGTATTGATCGCCGAGGGGCCCAAAAATATCTCTTCTTATTTAAAAGAAGGTGAAAATCCCATCCTGACTATCTAGGCCTCCAGCACGACTCCCACTGCATCCAGCCTCGAACCGGTATGATCTCCCAGTTACGGATGACGTTAGGTTAGGCCAAGCATACAGCGGCACCCGCACTGAAGTACGTAGACATCTCAGGTACTAAGGATTACCTTTTTGAGACGACTCATGACTATGATCCACAAAGTGGTCTCAATCAGTGGTTCAATCCAATATTTGCTCATAACAAATACCGGTGAATTTAATTCGACCTTTTCTATATTCATCACCCATGAATATCAACCAAAAACTACAGTAGCCTTTTAATTCTCGTTGTGGTTCCCTCGACAAAAAGCAGCTATGAAATAATTTTAGAATAATTTCAAATTTATTCTTAAATTTCTAAAACATGCAAAATAGAACGACATTAAAGATATCATGTTATCTCCTTAATCTTAATAAATACAACATGACTTTCATCATGCTAATATTCCTTTATCAAATGTAAGGTAATATGATCTATCGAAAAATTAATTTCAGACATGATCTTAGTGGGAGTGTTCTCTATTTAAATGACTTAACTTCATTACCGTTTATCTTTGAAAAATTTCACTAGTTCATTATTACAAGTTCTTGTAATACTATTCAAATCCATTCTAAATCTCCTTACAAATTTATATCCATTATATTTAGAGAAACCGGTAAATCACTGATAAAAGGAGCTCTAGCAATTTAGATTAATTGCTACTTGTGATACGTTTAGACGTTTAGTCTTGAATCTGACAGTTTGCGGTTTATCTTTATCTTAACAAGATATCTTAACTTAATAACATTGTGTTCAATATTTGTGATATGTATCCATAACCTCCAGAACCTAGTTATATACAACATTTTGTTGTGGTGTTCCATAAACAAGTCAGAGGCTATTACTTGACTAACCATCACACAAGTTGTATACATTTCACATGTAATTTTATATAAAATGCGATTACTTCTTGTCTAAACAATTTTGACTTATCAAGTTTTTAATTGTTTCCGATAAGTTAAGTGAATTAAGCTCTATGTAACTCCTTTACATTTAATTCTGCATTTTATTCGTTTCATCTGTATAATCACGGATGACCATCCAACTCATATAAAATCTTGAACTAACTTTCAAGAATTAATAAGTTATGAAACTTCATTTGAACACTTAAACAATTTCAACAGTACTACACAACAACATAGTAACCCCTTTTATCTGAATATGACTACTAGCTTGTCCAATCTCTATTGACAAGTTACAATTCAAGTTCCACTTGAATCAATAGTTTATAATCATGGCTTAGTAATATTAAACCATGAGAATTTCAAGCAATAAATTTTGAACTCCAAAAATTCTTTATTTATCCTAAAAATATGTGCAAGAAATTCAACTACAAAATTGTTTACTGCACCATAATAACCTATTGATGACATGAACACCATAGTGTCAAGTAAAGTATTATCTAAAATGTCTCTATGCTCCAACTGATCCTGTCTCTTTTCACTTTTCTTTAGTCCTTGCAGACATTATGCATATAACTTCGTTCAATTGGGTATCACATATCCAAGAACAAATAGAAGTGAATGATTTAGATACCCGAAGTCTCAATGCGATCAGCCCTGACCTTTTCCAAGTATTTAGAAAAATTCCTTTATTAGTGCCCAGTTTCCTGGCACTCAAAGCATTTGTCATTCTTGGATTTTACTTTTTTGGTCTTAGGCTTCGGCTGCTCTTTAGCTTTGGCCTCCGGCTTAGGAACTTGCTTTCCCTTCCGTCCCCTTCCTTTTCCTCTCTTTTTAATCTTTCCCCCTTTCACCTTCAGCACATCCTTAGGCTTTTTAGAAGGCTTCAGACACATGCTCTCTTCAGCAGTCTGGATGTAGCTCATTGATCGTCTTCTCCATATTATGCATATTGCAATTAATTACATATGGCTTAAAGTCCTTTGATAAGGAATTGAGAATCAGATCTGTGGCCATCTTCTGTGTCACGGGATACCCAAGCCTGCTAAGATGATCCAAATAACCCTTCATCTTTAGCACATGGGGTCTGACAGCTGTTCCTTCTGCCATTCTGCAGGAATTTAGAGCCCTGAGTCTGGAACATATTCTTTAGTTGGCGATACATCTGTTAAGTAGGGACATCCATAAGGTTAGTCTGCAGCTCAGATTTCATGGTTGCTAGCATTAGACAGGCAACATCGAGCGAGTCCTCAGAGTGCTTCTTGTGGAGATTTGTCTCCTCAACTGTAGCAGTCTCTACAGGAGCAGGTCCTAGTGCCCTTTCCAGAACATACAACTTTCGCTCCATTCTCAAAACAATAGTCAGATTTCGTTCCCAGTCCTGGAAATTATTTCCTTTGAGTTTTTCTTTGTCTAGAATGGACCTCAGAGTAGCAGTGTTGTGCACTTGAGAGGGATTAGCAATAGAAGGAGGTGGAGGAAGGAGATTGACGTTGTCATTGTTGTTGTTGTTGTTGTTGTTGTTGTTATTGTCATTGTTTTTGTTATTGTTTAAACTGCTTCTACCTCTGCCTATTCCAACCATCTAAAACATTTTTGAAAATTTAGTATTTGATTAACCATTATTAAACCAATAACCCCAAATTTAGGAAATGATTTATTAATCCTAAGAACCCTTTTACTTATTCATGCACCTAACGGAGGCTGGACCTATATGAACAAGCTACTCATGCAGGAAACTTATTACCAATTACAGCTCTCTTGCAACTCTTAGATCTTATGAGATTTTCAATTTCTATTGATCATGTTTAATATCATCCACACGTTGGGCAACACTCTTATTGAGGAACCACCACTGACACACAACACATAACAACTGCAAGTCACTAGCCCAAGTCTCACTTAGGATCCTCAATTCTCACCTCACAGCTCTCCGAGTTTGCGGCTTAAGCACCCAATGCAGGCTGAACCTACTTAAGACGACTGGTCACTGTGAGTGCCCCTATATGGACGGTGTGTTGTGTCAGATTTTTAATTTGGGTTTATAACCAGTCTCTTACCAAAAACTAGTGGTCAGTCAGGTCAGTCAGCGGGTAGGATCCTTTCGGTTATAAACTTTTCGAAAAATCCAAACTACAGCCTGTGCGTGACAATCCTAGACACCACTTATTCTGGTAAACGGTCCAGTTAATGTACCAGTTTTAAAATTTTCAATTCATTGATCATATGACATTTTTTAAAAAAATCTCCTTATTATTTGAAAAACTAATTTCATAAAAATGTCGTATTTAACAATTGACAAAATAATTAAAGTTTCCAATTTAAACTTCCATTTATATACTTTAATTTTTCATCAAAAATGATTGTAGTTTTGATTTCTTTGATTTTTCTACTTTTTCACCACAACCACACAAATATATATAAAGCATAAAGAAATAAAACATACAACCAATTAGTGGCATAGCCTTGCCGAAACTAAATTGGTTTTCGAGAGCCATACGGACAAACCAATTAGGTCAAACCTAAGGGACAAAATCAATACACAAGGCAAGAAGGTTGAACTCTTTCAGCTCCCACTAGCCTCAGCATCCGATGATGTCTCCGAGCGTCATTGATGAATGAACTCCTTCTTGATGGATATCTTCGCCAAGATTTTACATGATTTTAATCTGAATACATTTGTCTATTTTCTAACCTTATTACAGATTACATCACAAAACCAGGATTCCAATGGCATGCAGGCCTTCCAACAAATAACCAATAATAAAATAGCAAACAATAAATTAAATAAACAACCATCACAAACAAGAGATCAATGCTCAACTATGTCATAAACATAAATGAAGCAATAAAACACATAAGTGATCCAGAATTCATTTTCATCTTGCCATGAAAGTATTTCAAAAAACCAATTATTCTAGTATTAATTGAAGTAATCATGTTCAATATCGTTCTTAAATTAAATAAATTTTGTAAACTTGAAATTTAGGAACATTTTTCATAATTAGAAACTTTTGCCCGAATTTTTTTTTCAAATTTAATTCCGTCTTTGTATTATCTTTGGATTCATAACTATTATTTTTCTTAAAATATTCAATTAACTACTCAAACACATTTGAAACTTAAACTTACTATTTTAAAAAACTTTTTATTAAACCACCTTTAATATACATAGTTATTATTTTCAAATTAATATTGATAAATAATTTAAACTTCCTTTAAAATAATTATCAATTAACTATTATTTAATTGAAACGCTTTTCAAAAACTAAATAAACTTTATTTAAAATGTCAATTTTCTAAATAAACAATTTTACCAATAAAATATGGCTTTTTAAAATATTTAAAGAAAATTGATTATCTTTAAATAACACCAAAAAATTTAAGGGTTTAAACGATTTCAACAAAAAACGTTAATGTCGAGATTAAATCTCAAAATATTAAACTATGACCGAGCATGAAACTCAAAGTCAAAAATTCATCAATTTTAAAAATAGAATCCTTATATTAAACTCCCTTTAATTTTATAATGCCTTTTATGGAATTAAATATTAAATGCATAAATTAAATCTAGTTTATAAATTGAAATTACCATTAAATTTTGTTACGCTAATGGTTTCAAAAAAACTTATGACATGGCTGATTTAAATAAAAAAAATTGATGACATTAATTTTAATTTCAACATTAAAACTTACCTTTTAATTAGAACCGATTTAATTAAAACGATGAATTACGGAAAAACGGAAACGAACCAACTTAGTTAACTGACTCATACTCGGGTTCAATAACCCATATAAACCGAAAGACAAGTAGAGTATTAAACCCTTTAACGGCTGATAATCGAAGCCATTAATCAACTCACTTTGATTATTTCGATTTCCATATTCCAATTAATTGTTTAATTATCGAATCGAATAATATTTAAAGCGATTTGTGAACTTTATAAAACTAATAAAGCTGCCCACTTTAATTTAAAAAAACCAAAACATATATACATATGTTTTGTCACAAATGTTTAAATATTGATAACCAAACACTTTTGATTTAATGATTCGATTTTAACGCATTTAATTTAATCGTTCGAGTTTAATTGTGAATAAACGACACGACGGAACAAACCATCCATGGCTTCGGCTACCACATCATAGCCGAGAGGTCATGGGTCTCAACCCATGGCCGAAATCTCAAGGCTCGATTTCGCCAACCGAAACATTTAATTCTCGACTTTAATTAATTAAACACTTTAAACAAGGTGGCCGAATCAAAACCTTAAACATTTTAATTATCGATTTCGATCATTTAAACACTTTTAATTATTAAAAAAACGAAATTTTAAGAACGTTGGACATGAATACACGAATAATACTATCATTATGTTACTTGAGGTGGCTCTGCTACCACTGTTGGAAATTCGTATCGGTTTTTCATAAAAACATAAACTATAATCGTATTAAATGCACAACGAAATCTTTTAAAATTTACGAATTACGTGCACGGATCATCAAGTAAAACATAAGATAAGTAATATGAAAGCATTAAAAATGGTACATGTGTATTTGACGACAAATATACTCGAATGATATGCTTTCGGTATCCACTGGTGATGACACGATCAAACGGTGCCAGGTATGCAATCAAACACACGAAGAAACGGGTAAAAACAAAACCCTTTTGTTTGGTTTTCTTTTTGGCTAATCTAAGACACATTTAGACTAGTTACAATGATTGACCCACTAAGACCCACTCATTGTTTTACACACTTAGTGCTTCACTTCAAGAATTAACTGATCAACTTTGGGAACACTGAATATTTATGAGGACAAGTTCACTAATAACAACTTATACACACTTTGATTTTTGTTTTTCAAGTTGAAGTTGAACGTGCATGCATAGATTCACGTATTCTTCTAGTTGTGCAGACTTTCTCTCTCATTGGAAACTTCTTTATATATACCCACACATGGATACTATTGAAACTTCTTCATTGGATAAGTCTTACGGCGGCAATGTCTCACAAAGAGACAAACCTACTTTTTTGCAATAAGACAAGTCTAACAAAAATCACTTTTGTCTTGACATTATAGAGTCTTTGTGTTGTTCTTTTTCTTATGTGGTTCCAACTTTATCCCAAAGGAATAAGTTAACTTATAGACTTTAACCTTCTTATAAACCCATTTTGATATATGAAAATGTGTGTCACCCTTTTCAAATATCTTTTTTGTCTTCATGTAAAAAAACCAGCTTTGGCAGGTTGTAACAGTTCTGCTTTTCCACTTGGAAACACATTCCAATAAGTGCTTAACCTGTTCACAAAGTACACACTTTGTTTACAATAAATAGACTTTGTTCACAAAGAATAGAACACTTAACTATGTCAAACCTGTCCAACAGACATGAAAAATATAGATATAAACTATCAGACCTGTTCAACTGATGGGGACAGTTTTGACATACTACCAATTTACAACCAATGTAATAGTGCATAACAGACTTAGACTTAGTATGCAAATCTTCATAAAGTTTGATTGAGGCATTATGTAACACCTTAAGATTTCAATTATTGTAATTTGAGGTAAATTAGTTTAAGTATGTACTTAATGTAATCAAGTTGGATTATTAAAGAAAGTTTATTTATTTAGAATTTAAAAGTTCAAGATCGAAAAGTTAATTGTTATGGTTAAATAATTAAGATATTATAAATAAATGATTTATAAATAGGTATGAGAAAACTCAAAGTGGTGAAAGTATAAGAACTGGAAGTTTATTTAAGAAGATAAACAAATGGAGGGACCATTTGTGCAATTAACAAGAAAATGAGAATAAAAGACTCCTTGAGTCTTTCAAACTTTCACTTGCAACTTTTCACCTTCAAATACACACAAAAGTCCTCTCTAAAAGCATTCAAGAAAATCTGCTGAAATTCAGAAAAATTGAAAGAAATTCGTAGTTGAAGCTGAATACATTGATATCCAAGTCAGATTTAAGGTAAGAAATAGTTTTATTATTATTTGGGGATTAGAGTTTTCTTGGATGAGCTTAAAAATGCAAAAACAAAATTAAAATCTGAGAAATTGTTGTTGCATGTATGATTTTATGGTTGAAAAACATCAACTGAAGCCTCTGGAAGCATTAGAAACAAGAATCATCAACGAATTAAGGGAAGAATTTTGAAGTTTTAAAAAGTTTTGTGTTCTTGAAGATAATCATAACTTTTGGTTAAATCTGGGAAAAATTAGTGTTATTGTTAGGGAAAATGATTTAGAAATACTCAATATATGTTAAAATATCGTTTGTATGGATTGCATGTTGCTAGAAATGAATTTGGTGATTTTTTGAACAAAACACGTAGGTCTCAATGTGTAGAATTGCACGTCGACTCGTCGAGTCGAGCCTGGTGACTCGGCGAGTCGCTATTTAAATCAACCTGAGGAATTTTTCTTAGTATTTGTCACCCGAACTTCGGATGCAATCCAAACTTCGGGTGGGGACCCGAACTTCGGATGAGTTTTATTTAGCGCATAAAGTGGACCTCCAGAGTTGGATCCGAACATCGGACCTCGACTCGACGAGTCGAGGTGAATGACTCGGCGAGTACATCACAATTCAAGCAAACTTCAGTTCGGATATAAGGGATCCAAACATTTGGACTAAGAAACAAAATTTTTAGATAACTTTAACTTTATATAAGAACTTCGGACCCATTAAAGATCCTAACTTCAGGTAATTTAATTTGTGAACTTCGGTTGGTGGATCTGAATTCAGACTCAAACTTCTAAAATTTTGATTATAAGTTATTAACCAATAGACACTAATGGTATTGCCCTACTACAGTACTACTAATGTGACAGATCCCTTGTGGTGTCGTTAAACACACAGTGGGGTGAAATTTCACGCACCCATTGTGAGTACTTAGATTTTATATGTCTACATTTGTTTTATGATACCTATTGTTCATTGGGGCATGTTGCTTCATTTCGTTTGGCACTCTACTGACTTGCGTTTATTTTGATGAGCTTTTGAGTTATAACTGGTAAAATGATGCTACCGAGGCTATATGACCTGAAGTTGATCCCTCTATGGTCCCGAAGGGCAGATGTAGCATCCCCGATGGTAAATTCTGCCTCAATTGAATATTGTATGTTCCGTGCAATGGCACGTTGGAGCTTCGTGCTCATATGTGTTTCTGTACTTCGTGTACGAAGGGGTGCACGACGTTTTTCGCCGATGTGACTCATGTTTGCTACATAAAGACGTGTATATTATATAATCTTTGTACTCACTAAGCATCGCTTACCTTTTAGTTATTCAATGTTTTTCAGTTAAAAAAAATTTGCTGATGGACCTTCTAGCTAGGTCATTTGTTGAAGTGTTTGTGGAGTCTACTACTCAATCGATAACTGAATAATGGAGATTCCATTAGAATCATTTGAGATTATTGTAATAAAATTTTGAGTATGTAGACTTAGAATGGAATCTAATTAGCACTGTAGTGTGTCTGACTTTAATTTTATTTATGTAATTTCTAATTTCATGTAATGTACTAGCATTTGGGATTAATGTTTGATTATGGATTGTATGTTTAATCTTGGGTGATGTGTTGATGGTTATTGTGACAAGGGTGTCACACATGAAAGAGTCTAACAATCTCCCCCTAGGTAACAGGCTTTATCAATTTTGATTGAGGTCTTTTTGTGCCTAACAAATTATCGCATCACATCGTTCAATGCTTATTAGAATTTGTCAGTTTAATCTCACAAGTCAGGTACATCAATCCCCTTTATCTCAGTTCAAAACTTGAACAACAATCATATCTAATCTTATCATTAATCACATAAGACGTATCTTTATTTTCCATTTTAGGCTCTTCACATCTCATTATAAACTTATAATATCCCTCTAGTAAACAAGTATTGACAAACAAATTCCCAAATGTCTTTCACAATTACTTTCATATAAATAAAAAATTCAAGAATTATGTACCCGTGGCAACTTTTGGTGGTTGTTACTTAACCTCTTATAGTAACATTTTGATAAACTCTTGCAGGGGTTCCATTTACAATAGATCCTTCACCTCCAGTCTTTGCACTGGAGGCAACTTTAAGGTTGCATTTCTTCAACGGTGGACAATCCCAGCAAGTGAATACTTTTCCGATACATTCTTATTGATCATATTCAATATCCACACATCTCCTGCATGTTACCTTTTGAGGATTACATCCTCCTGTATGCACCTTACCAACTCTTTTGTATTCGGTCGTGGTAGTAGACTGGAGTGAGTAAAACTAGAATTTCTTTGGTGTAGATATTAGATGGTTTGCAAGAACCTTAACTGATCCATGTTCTTGCTCTTTTAGCATAAGTATGGGTATAAGCAAAAGCTGGGGTATTCTTAGACTTAGTTGCTCAAATCTCTTCATCAAAAATCCTAACAAACCCCATTATCTTAATATAAGTTGTTGGAAAATTTGATGTTGGCAAGTTTTGTTGTTATCCAACATGGTAAAAGGGAAACAACTTGGTGGGGGGTTTATAAGGGATTTTTCTCACTTATCATTCAAACTAAATGGTAGGGGTCAAGTAGGATCTCCTCACGCGCGCTTAGCCGAGCTTCGCTAAGAGCTAAGGAGCTTTTTAATTTTGCTAGTTTGAATTTCGAATTTTGTAACTCCTGTAAATGGTCATTGCTGCGATGTCGGTTACAAAAGATTGTAACGACTGTGTTAATGGTTTTTTAATTATAAGAGTTACGAAATTGTCTATAAAAAGGACACTCCTCCACACATTTGAGATATACGAAAATTGCTACATCTCTTTCGAATTTCTGTCCAATTTGCTATCTCGAAGAACATTGTTGCTGCTGCAATATTCTTCTTTCAAAACTGTATAATCCTGGGTTTTATTACGATTGGAGTCCGAAGCAGTAAGGAGTCGTAATCACCTTTAAGGACAGGAAGATTGTCTCTTCTGTGCAGTTTTGCTAACTTCTTTCGAGGCATATTACGCAATCAGGTTGGTTGTTTTATTATCTAATCATGATTAAATAAGTCCGTCGTCGGGACGATCTTGCTTCTACCTTTCTTTTGCTATTTGATCGAGCAGGATCAATTAGTTTGACGAACATAAGTTTATAAATATTTGTTGATAAAACTTTCACATCATTTTGGTTTTATACAAATTACAAGTTTCAATTGAGAGTATAAGTTAATATATTATTTTTTCAACAATCTTAAAGGTTATTATGTTTTATCATATTAATTTATTGGTAAAAGAAACTTGTTTTTTTATCAGTTTTGAACTTAATGGAATTACTCGAGGATGTAGAAGGTTTTTTTTATTACTTTTTGTTAAGACTCAAGCCGATTTTTATATTTTTATTATTTAAGATCAAAGAATGAAGCTTTTGATGCATTTAAAATATATAAGGCCGAAGTCGAAAATCAACAAGAGAAAAATATTAAAATTCTTCACTCGGATAGAGGCGGGGAATACTTTAATAAGCAATTTGATACATTTTGCGTGGAGAATGGCATATGAGCGAACATCACCTTTCACTCCCCAACAAAATGGATTAGCTGAGAGAAAAAATAGAACCCTAGTTGAGATGGTCAACTGTATGTTGAACCAATCGGGTTTACCAACTAATCTATGGGGAGATGCACTTTTGACAGCTTGTCACATACATAATAAGATCACTAGTCGTGTGATTCCTAAAAGTCCATATGAACTATGGAAAGGGAGAAAACCAAACATTGACTATATGAGAGTCTGAGGATGTTTGGCTTACTATCGAACGTCTGATCCTAAGAGATCTAAACTGGGAGCTAGAGCTATTAAAAGTATATTTGTTGGATATGTAACTAATAGCAAGGCTTATAGACTCTTATATATATATATATATATATATATATATATATATATATATATATATATATATATATATATATATATATATATATATATATATATATATATATATATATATATATATATATATATATATATATATATATATATATATATATATATATATATATATATATATATATATGTTCAAGTGAGTACCACCCATTACACAGCGCACCTGAAGGTACCACTATTAAAATTATTTTTTTGAATTTTTTTTCATAAACATGTTTCAATTAACATTACACAGATGATATATAAATTTCACGCAAATCCGAACACTCTAAGAGCATGAAATCACGCATCACATATATGCACGTTCACATATATACAAATTTATGTAAGTGTACGTTCACATCATTTTTTAGGAGCTAAGAGATGTGAATGTATGTGAAATTTAGATACTATCTTCATAATATTAATTAAAACATGTTTATGAAAAAAAAAATTTTAATTTTTTTAAGGTGGTACCTTCTGGTGCGCTGCATAAGGGGTGGTACTCTCTCGAACCATATATATATATATATATATATATATATATATATATATATATAAATATATATATATATATATATATATATATATATATATATATATATATATATATATATATATATATATATATATATATATATATATATATATATATATATATATATATATATATATGTATAATCATGTTCATCATCGTACCCATGAGATTCCAGCGTATCCAGCGTACTCTATTGTGAATGATCATTCACATATTTTTTTTGTATAGACATGTATAAGACAGCATTATAAGACTTTTTCTCAAATAAAGTAAAATCATGGATCTTGTGAATGGTAGAAAAAGATCATATGAATGGTGTCAATGACCATTCGATTGGATGACCATTCACATAAATGTGCATTGAACATTCACACAATTTTAAAGGACACAGAAAGTGTGAATGTATGTGAAATTCATATATCAAATGTATAACGTTAATTTAAACATTGTTATGAGAAAAAAAATAAATATTTTTTAAAGGTTGGTTACCTTCGGGTGCATTTGATTCCGAGAGGTACTTTTTTGAACTTGAATATATATATATATATATA